>CAWUHW010000009.1:686805-1286805 GCA_963922195.1 Panagrolaimus sp. PS1159
AAGCAGTGGTATCAACGCAGAGTACTGTTCATTTTGAGAAAGTTTAAATGTTCTTTAGCTACAGTAGTACGTACGAGATGAGGTATATGTCATAGATGAAAGAACATTTAAATTTTCTCAAAATGAACTTTAACACGTTGTAAATAATAAAACTTACATTAAATATGAAGAAATAAGCATCTGCAACTTAAAGATACAAAAAATAAATGTCATGGATCACAGTTGAAAATTACAGTATATACGCAACCTTGCTGATAAGGATAAAACAATCTAAAATAATAAAGTTAATTAAAGTTTATATTTGTAATACATACGTATACATTAGAATGAGGTTTCTCAACTATTGCTGCATTTCAAATATCATTGATTGATGACTTTCTTCCATTTTTGGTGATTTTTTTGATGTTGAGGATGTTGTTGATTTGGATGGGAATTGTGTCAAAAAATTGGAGTTGAAAAGCATTTTTGTTCAATATAAGCCATGTAATTGATAAAAAGAAGTTGATTGCTGATCATTTTGAGTGATAATTGAAAAGTATCTAAAAAATAAATGTATCTGTATATGAATATACGGTATAAAACACAAATCACGAAAAATATCACAAACAAACACACGATAATTCAAAAAAACAGTTAGGTATTCATCTTAAGGACCTTCCAAATCATTTTTAAATTACAAAACCTTTGAACTGATATAAAAAAAAAAGTTTTTCAAAAAATAAAATGTTGCTCACTTTTGAGCAACATTTTAAAATCGCTCAAAAATCACTGCTATTGCATTTAAATGCAAACTGTGATTTCTAATATCTTTATTATGTACATCCTGAGGGAAAGAAATAAAAAAAATACATTAATTAATTAAATTTATTAATAATAATTATTGTTAAACATTTTTTTTATACCATCAAATCAACATGTTTAACATCGAAAAATGCTGTTTTGGCAAAACGTGTATCAACCGGTGGACGTGTAGTGTAATGGCAATCCATTCACAAAAATTAATTATAAAAAGAGACTTTATGTCCAAAATTAGATAAGATAAGGCCATGATGGCAATCCATTGATAAAATATAATGTTATGAAGGGAGATGAAGATGGGTAATTGGTATTGACATTGCAGTAAATACCGATGCAGAGATGGTGCGGAAAAAAAATAGGAAAGTAGTGCAAGTCAGCACAATGCAGGAAGATGACATGATTGTCATCGTAACGATAATGAGCAGCGATCATACATAGGAAATCCGTTGATAAAACTAAAAAGAGACTTTATTTATGTCCAACATTAGGTAAGGCCATGATGGCAATCCATTGATAAAAGAATTATAAAAAGAGACCTTATGTCCAACATTAGGTAAGGCCATGATGGCAATCCATTGATAAAATAATTATAAAAAGAGACTTTATGTCCAACATTAGGTAAGGCCATGATGGCAATCCATTGATAAAATATAATGGCATGAAAGGAGATATTGGTGGGGGAGTTGTGACGCTATGGGCGGATCGACTGATGTCGATAGTCAAATAGAAGGATAGGAACCTATGACGATCAGGACGATCATGACGACTATATAAGTGCTGACCTTAGAAAGTGGCTCTCAGCCCCGGGAGCAGTAACATTAATGAAAAAAAAATATGCAAAAAAGTCCTCCCAATTTGGGGCCTTTGTTGGACTTGAAAACCCTTCACAAACGTATATCTTTGGAGGATTATTTTGCACCATTTTGTCATTGCCAGCTTTGAAAGAACTTAGAAAGAACCGTTCATTTTCTGTGCCGACTCACAGTTGGGCCGATATGTCAAAGGCTACGTCGATCAACATTCAAGATTCCGTCCCTGGTCGGGTTTCGACCGCACAGCATTGGGCTTACTTTCTATGAGAACACCGATCTTTGGGGGACGAATGAATTCGAAAATTCACACCCGTGAACCCTAAACACGGAAACTAACCACGGTTCTTTCTGGAAAGTCTTATCTTTAAAGATCATTAGTAATCATTTTTTTGCAAGCCCGCCACAACACCCAGCCGCCACTCACATTTTTAATTCAAAAGAAAGGAAAGAGATGATTTTTTTGCTTTTTTTCCTTGGTTTGTTTTTGAGTTAAATCGGGGGATTAGAGTTTTAGTATGGGGTAAAAAAATATGCTGATTACGATGAAATAATTTTTGGGGTTTCAAAAATTTTTCCAGCTTCAGAATCTCGGATTCAGAATCCAAAAATACAAAAATATAAATTGAATTTTTGAAACGATAAACTAAAGAAGATGCCCTATCGCGCTTCTTTAGTTTGTCCTGTCAGAAATGTAAAAACATTTCGATGAAAAATGAAGAAATATAAACACGATAAACTATTCAACATCCTCAAAATATCAAAAACATCAACTCCAAACTCTGTCAGTTGTTTTTTTCTATCGAAGTCAAAATATAAGTATCGCATCTTTAGACAATTTTAATCTTTGTTGTAAATTCATTTATTTCACACATAAAAAATACATACAAGTAAACTTTAATGTTTATAGCCATTACAATATTATTGATTAAAAAATTCCAAGTCCATTTCCTTTATCACCTTGTTTAATAAAATGTCGAAGGCATACAAGCACAGTTTTGAAAGTTGGTCTTTGATCTGGTTCTCCCAAGCATTCTTTCATTAAATCAGCAATCATTCGAGGCCTAAAAAACAAATACATATAAGCAATGCCAATAAACACATGTATTAAACATACCATATGAACCAGATCCTAATTCTTTTCCAAGTTGTACCATTCGATGACGAAGTTCCCAACTTTTTCGACGAATTGGACAATCAAGAATTGCAGTTGTATTTGTGATTTTTAATGGACGTTTTCGAACCTAAAAAACGATCAATATTAATACAAAATTGTTAAACAAAGAATGCTTACTTGATAAAAATCGATGATATCTTTGATACATTCAAAAAAATTGCCTTGAAAATCCCATCCATTTCCATTGACATCTGCGATTGCTGCATTTAAGACCTACAAAAAGGATAAATATAATCATTAAAAGAAATAAAGAAATAAACTTACACTTGTACTAGATCGAACACTTAAAAGAATATTATATTGACCATCATGTTCAATTGCACGAAGTAAAAATTCTCCATCATTCTTTAAAACGGCAGCAGTATCTTTATTTGGTAATAAACCATGCCAATAAACATGATTAACATGTTCACCTCGTGGAATTTGTGGTGTATCAGAGGCATCTTCTTCTTCCTTCTTCCTTCTTCTTTCTTTTTGATTCTTTTGATGGCATTATTGTAGTTTTGTGTTGAAAAAAGTATTCTTTGCTGCTGCTGCTGACGACAACTGAAAATGTTGCAAATAAATGAAAGATTGAAGCTATGTTGATGACATTATCAAAAATAGATGGATGGAATTGTTTCTTGAATGCAAATTAAAATGCAAATTTTATAACTATTTTTATTGTTCTTTTTTCACGAGCAAATGATTTACTGTAAGCACAGCGTAGTCGTATATTGAGACACGTTTTGCCAAAGTCATTAATTTTGATGCTGAACATGTTGAATCGATAATTATTAACATTAATTATTATTAAAAAATTTAATTTTAAATATGTTTTTTTTTATTTCTTAATTACAATATGGATACAAAGGGGCCCCTGGTAAATCAAAATTGATAAAAGAAAAATCAATAAAAGCACCTCGTTTTTTTCATCTGTTTTTTCCAAACTTTTTAAAAAATTTTTTTCTAGCTTGAAAATTTGTTTTGAATTTAAAGTTTAAATTTTTCAAAAGCTATCAATCTGACTTAAAAATCACAATAATTTAATCATAAACTTTTTTATAAAAAATGAAAGCATTTAAAAAATTGCAAAGTGCCTTTTTTAAAAGCAAATGTTCTTGTTATTATTTAAAAACTTTTACAAAACATTTTAAAAAACAGAGACTTGTAAAAAACACAGAAAAAAAATTGAAATCAAAAAAGGTAAAACAGAGACAAAGCAATGAAAGCGCCGAAAAAAAATAGCCGGATTCAAGAAACAAACAAAAAAAACACCGGTTATATTTTTTATTTTGTGAATGGCCTTATATTTTCTTATTATACAAATATATTTAACAGATTACAGTAATAATTTTAACTTGTTGTTGATTTTATCCAATTTATAATTCTTCGAGATGTATTTAAAGGTTCTTGTGATCCACGAAGAAAATTTTGTGATCGTTCAAGTGTATCACGTCCAAACTTTTCATTCTCTTCTTCTTCAGCTTCTTTTTGAATTAAAATTTCAGCCAATTCATTCTTTTTATCAATTAATGATTTATATTCTGCAACAAGATCATCGATTCTTTGCTTTTCTTCTTCAGTTTTATCTGCATCTAAAAATGATAGGTTACTGTACACATGCAATAATTATTTTATAAAAAACAAACCATTCATTGTAGTAACTTCATTAACTTGTTGTTGAACGATTCCAAGCTTTTCTTCAACTTCACTCATTTCTGCTGCAACATTAAAATAATCTTGTTTTCGAACTAATGCATCCTTTTCATTAATTAATTTCATTTGTTCAATCACATATTTTTGTTCATCTTCACTATTTTGTTCTAAAAAAATATTAAATAAATATATGTAAACTACAGTACCCCGCTCTTATCAAAATTTTATGTTACAGTATCTACCAAAATTTACCAGCTAATGTAACATAAAAAACTACAGTAACCAAAAATAAGCTTACCAGCAGATTGTATTTTTTCTTGTACATGTTGACCAAGATTTTCAACTTCTTTAATTCTTTCTGCAATTTTTCGAAGCTCTTCATTTATATCTTCGACATGAATAACATTCCTTTCAAAACTTGTAACAATTTTTCTTGTTGGTGTTGCATTCAAACTATTATCATATGTTTGATGACCTCTTGACGAATCCTAAAATTGTAAAATCATAAGTCACAGATAAAAATGGTATTGACAAGTAAAGCTAGAAAAAATGCATTGAAAAAATGAAAGCAACACAAACATAAAATCGCACAAAAAAAATGATGACAATACTAACCGCTGGAATAACAGGTGTAATAAATTGTGATAAAGTTTCAGCCAATTCTGCACTTCTCATTGAACCATAACGTTTTACTCGATCAAATGTTGATGGTTGCATTCCAGCTGGTGCATTTCGAGGATTTGTAAAAGAATCATTATTTGCAGATGTTGAAGTTGTTGGAAGCTAAAAAGTTACAAACAAAAACTAGTATACTGCTTTACAAAAAAAGGACAAAAGGCTTTGGTAAAATGCAAAAGCAAAAAAAAGCAGAAACTTTAATTCAAAAAATAAACTTACATATGCATTTGCAGATAAATCAGATCCATGTCTTTGATGTCCATCTGAAAAAAAAGCAAAATTAATTTTAATAAAAATGAAATAATAAACATAGCACAACAATTAAGTGCATACAAAATTACGGTAACACAAGTTTGAATGAAAAAAATATATACGAATCGAAAGATAAAATAAATAAAGTTTAGCTCAACATAAACAAATCCACTACGGTTTAGTGTATTTAAAGTTTTTGATAACTCAAAGTTTACAACAACAAATAAAACTTTTTCATCCAATCAAATGCTACTTTTTTGGGGGAAAAGAAAGAAGAAAAAACAACAAACAATTTCTTCGTTCTAATGCTGGAGATGCTTGTGCACTTCGAACTGAATAAAAATTATATTGTTGTGATTGCTGTTGTCGACCTAAAAAAATATTTAAAGGTGTACAAAGCACAAAAACATAAAATTTAGAAAAAAAGGTGGAAAACATTTGTAAAACAAATCACAACAGAATTACATAAACCAAATTTACAAATGTATAAACATACCTCTTTGTGGTTGCATCATACTTGAAATAGTTATTGTATCACCTGAAGTATTTCGAAGATCTTCAATAAGCCTTTTAGCTTCTTCTTTTCGTCGTTGAATTTGTTCTTCTTCAGAAAGTACTGCACTTCCATTCATCTTTGGTTCAAATGGTGCTGGAGGTGGGGGAGATTTTGGTGAAGTTGGTGCGGATGATTCTCGAACGGCTTTATCGGCTAATCTTTTCATTTCACTAAAATATACTATCATTAAATGAATTTATATTCATTCAAATAAAAACACATACTCTTGCATTTGTTCCAATTCAGCTTGATGATCTTCTAACTCTTTTATTGAATCTCTTCTTGATCTTCCAAATGGTCGTGGTTCATCATTTCTTTCTATCATTTTTGGCTTTTCATCTTCTATCGATGTTGAAGTCATTCGAATTTTTGTTGAAACTTTTCTTTCTGTCATAAACTTTTTCTCTTGCTTTTTTTAAATATAATTTGTAACTATTTTAGATCCATGGAAATTTGATCCTACACGATTTTTGGATGCTAAAAATAATTTTGTTAAAGATGATCGATTAACTCCATTTTCTGTTGGAAAACGGGCATGTGTTGGTGAAGCTTTAGCTCGAATGAAATTATTCATTTTTGCTGCAACATTCTTTCATCGATTTGAATTCCTTCCTGAAGAACCAAACAAGCTTCCAAAATATGAATTTAATTATACTCTTACAAAAAATATTAAAGCTTTTAATTGTCGGATTATTGAACGTAAATAATATATTAATTTTGTAATGCTGTAAAATAAATGTGAATTTTATAATTTGTAGAGAGAGTGCCGTAGAAAATGCCAACTTGGCATTTTCAAGCAAGTTTTTTGAGACTTAGAAACATTCAAAAAAATGTGAAGATAATAGGTGGAAATACTATAATACAATCCCGCAGAGTTCTGCAAAATCGAAATTTTGGTTTCAAAAAATCCGAAATATTGAAATCAGGGTATTTCGATTTTGGGTGAAAAAATTATTTCAGTATTTCAGATTTCGGGCCTAAAAAAGTAGTTCGGACTTCCGTTATTTCGATTTTGCCTGCAAAAATTACTTCGGTAATTTTGATTTCAGGGATTTTCTTCAGTTTATCGTGTCACTGTTTTTTCATTTTTTTTAAATGTTTTTTTCTATTTTTTCCAAGTGTCATGCTTAGCGATGAGCTTGGATTTTTCAACGTTCTCAGATCGCGCTAATTTTGGTCTTAAAAGATAGAGCTCATCCATACGATGGATAAATAAAAAAGAAAATAATAAAAAAGAATTGTTTTTAGTATTAAATTACTGTTTAAAATTTGTTAAAAATATGAAAATCTTCGGACAAAAAAAAATTGACTTTGCTTCATAAACAACCTTTAATTATGCAAAAAACGCCCGAAATTCAAAAATTGTAAAGTTTGCGATGGTAAAAATTTTTTATTTTTTGCAAAAATGTGTATGCAAATTTTATTTGACCACGAAACAGTAATGCAAATTTTTATTAAAATCTTTCAAATTTGCTATAAAAGCATCAAAAGACAACTAACTTTAATTCATTCAATCATCAAAAACAAAGTTTGAACGTGTCAAAAAATGTTTTTCTCTATCAATTTTTTGCTGCTGCTTTTTATTACTGCAATAAACTCAAGACCAAATAATCATCATTCAAATGAATCAATTGATTTCAATGCAACTGTGCCAATGATTCTTAAAGCTGATTCTTCAAATGTTGCAAAAGAAAATGGTGAGAATGTTGAACTTATTGGTCGTGGATCTGTCAATTTAACACTTTCTTATGATATTCTGGATGTCAAAATTGATTTGAATAATTGTATTGGACTGTAAGTTTAAATTAATTTTTAATTAAATTAATAATTTTATACTTATAGCGTCAAAGTTTGTTACAGTTCTCTGGAAAAAAATGATGATGCAGCATTACATTGTGGCAATGGATTTTGTGGATTCCGGATTGAAGGAAATGGTGATAATAAAAAAATTGATTTGATGGATGTGAAAAATCTTCCAAAAACCCTTCTTGATAAATCATGTCTTCCTATTCGAATGAAACAAACTGAAACTTCATATTGTGGAATTCCTGCTGCAAGCTGCAAACCTTTTATTATTGATAAATGGATTACAGTAATTGCTGAAGATGTCTCTTCTGATTGTCGCATGTTTATCGTAAGTTGAACCTTGTTAAACTTATCATATACAATTTTTATAGACAAATGCAAAAATTTATTATCCTCAAACGACAGCATCAACATCTTTGCCATCATCAAAATCCTCCACTCAAACTGCAACTTCAGAAGCTTTAAATGAATGGTATATTTGGGTAATTATTGGTGTTGCATTTGTATTGCTCATTGGAATTATTATTGCCATGTAAGTTATTTTTGTTAACATTTTAGACATTATTTGAGATACTTTTATAGTTTTATTTGCTGGAAAAAACAAATTTGTATATTCAAAAAGAAAACAGACGCAATGAAAAGAACAACGATCACTGATACTGTAGAATCAGGAGCAATTGTTAGAAAAGCTGAAGATATTCTTGAACCCAAGCTTGAATCAAAACCTGAAGCTAAACCAAAAACACCTGCAGAAGAAATTCCACGACCACCAAAAGCTGTAAAGAAATCAAAGAAGAAAAAATCCAAAAAATCGAAAAAAGGAAAGAAGCAAAAGACACCAGTAAAGAAAGATACTAAAGATGATCCAATTCCTCCTGAAGCTCCTGTTGTTGATGCTGTTGCTGATTTTGTAACAGCTTCAATGGAACCTGATTCTGTTGCTCCTCCACCACCTCCAATCAGTTCTCGTCCTTTAAGCGACTTTACAGAAGAACAAGTTTTGGCTGGAGATTATTATACTCCTAAAAAATTGAAGTGGATAAGAAGCAGAAGCTCAAAATCTGATGCATCAAATCGTAAATCCATTGGTCCTCCTCCTGTTGTAACTCCAACGATTGAAATGAAATTAGAGCCACATTATTCTTCACTTCGAAGATGGAAAAAATCTGGAATGGAAGAAAGCAAATGGAAAGAATTTCAACAGTAAGTTTTTTTTGCTACAAAGATTACTGTACTAAAATGTATTTCTTTAAGACATTATAAAGTTGATCCAACAAAGAAACCGCTTGATGTTGAAGTTTCATTATTATATGGTTATATTGGCGATATTTTTGCTACAATTAATCGTTTAATGTAAGTTTTTCCTGTTAAAATTAATACATTTAAACATAATTATATTTTTAGTAAAGAATCTCAAGCAATTTTGAAAGAAAAGGGTGCAGAATTTCGTCGAAATGGAAAAACATCAAAGAAATTTCCTGAAACTGTTTATGAATATTTGGAAGATTCAAATACTCCTGAATATGTTCGATATACTGCAATGGGATCTGAAATTGGAAAAGGTGTATTTTTGGGTGAATCAAAAATTGAACAGTATTCTTTATCTGCTTTACTTTTAATTGGATTTACAACATCAATCCGTGATAAAAAACGTCGACATGCATTAGCAGTTTTACGGTAAGTCTTTTTTTTAACAATTACAGTACTTTTATTGATATTTGAAAGCAGAAAAAGTCGTCAAATAACTCAACGCCATTTTTTTTTTTGCAAAATACAACAACAACAACGCTTTCTTCTTTCTGATTAATATTAAACTTTTTTAGAAGAAAACTACCAAAACTTCGTCAAAAAATATCTGTTGAAGATCGTGAAAAATATGGTTTTCCTGCAAATGGTATTGAACTTGCTTTTAAATATGATTCTCGCCTCTTTGAAAATGTTGAAGCAATGAAAACAGATTCAACAAAAAATAATTCTGAAGTTACTCAAGATTAAAGAAATGGGCTTTATTCTTATCATAAAAAAATGTTCAATCAACCTTGTAGCTTTAGGTAAAGTAATTTTATGTTTATTTGTATTTAATCGTTTATTTTTTAAAGTAATAAATAATTTATTTTAAATTCTGTAAATTTTGGTTGTTTTTATTTATTTGATAGACGCATAAAGCTTTTTTGCTTATCGAAAAAAAATCCAATTGTGTCATTTTGCGTCTTATCTAAAGTAGACAAATGGTTAATTTGACAATCTTTTTTAATTTTTTATTGTTTTCTGGTATTATTTGAATGAAGCCGCTTTCTGTTTTTTTGTTATTATTTTCTTTTTTATTGATAAATAAAAAAGAAAATAATAAAAAAGAATTGTTTTTAGTATTAAATTACTATTTAAAATTTGTTAAAAATATGAAAAACTTCGGGCAAAAAAATTTGACTCTGCTCCATAAACACCCTTTAATTATGCAAAAAACGCCCGAAATTCAATAATTGTACAGTTCGCGATGGTGAAAATTTTAATGTTAAATTAGGATATTTGCAAATATATTAATAATTTTAACACAGTGGCATTAAAAATGTTTTGGAAATTCATGACTAAACAAGAAAAAAATTTTTTTTTAGTTTTTAGACTGAAAAATCAGTTTTTTTGATAAATTTTTTGAGTGCTTTGCGTCGGCAAAATTTGATTCCATGTATCCGATGCAGAATTAAATTCTGCATCGAATAGATATAAGATAAATAAAAAATTCGATTAAAGTCATACCGAAAATCGAAAAAAACGCTTTTTCGAGAGGTATTACAAGGAAAATTTTGTTCTAATTTTACAACTTCAGAATCTACGCAAAAAACTACATAATATGGAAATTAAAATATAAGAAAGGAGTAACACAGACGGATACAATTTTTTTTTTTTTTATCAACAGAAATTGTCCGAATTTTTTTATGAAGAAAAGTGTATTGGCGTTATGTTCCTACACATCGCTAGTCATGCTAATTTTTTTACTAGCGCGACTTTTCAACAAAAAAAAACAAAAATTTGTCCAATTTCAAAAAAATTGAAAAAAAAATATGCAAAAAAGTCCTCCCAATTTGGGGCCTTTGTTGGACTTGAAAACCCTTCACAAACGTATATCTTTGGAGGATTATTTTGCACCATTTTGTCATTGCCAGCTTTGAAAGAACTCAGAAAGAACCGTTCAGTTTCTGTGCCGACTCACAGTTGGGCCGATATGTCAAAGGCTACGTCGATCAACATTCAAGATTCCGTCCCTGGTCGGGTTTCGACCGCACAGCATTGGGCTTACTTTCTATGAGAACACCGATCTTTGGGGGACGAATGAATTCGAAAATTCACACCCGTGAACCCTAAACACGGAAACTAACCACGGTTCTTTGTGGAAAGTCTTATCTTTAAAGATCATTAGTAATCATTTTTTTGCAAGCCCGCCACAACACCCAGCCGCCACTCACATTTTTAATTCAAAAGAAAGGAAAGAGATGATTTTTTTGCTTTTTTTCCTTGGTTTGTTTTTGAGTTAAATGGGGGGATTAGAGTTTTAGTATGGGGTAAAAAAATATGCTGATTACGATGAAATAATTTTTGGGGTTTCAAAAATTTTTCCAGCTTCAGAATCTCGGATTCAGAATCCAAAAATACAAAAATATAAATTGAATTTTTGAAACGATAAACTAAAGAAGATGCCCTATCGCGCTTCTTTAGTTTGTCCTGTCAGAAATGTAAAAACATTTCGATGAAAAATGAAGAAATATAAACACGACAAAGTTTGCGATGGTAAAAATTTTTTTAAAAATTTTTTATTTTTTGCAAAAATGTGTATGCAAATTTTTATTAAAATGTTTCAAATTTGCTATAAAAGCATAAAAAGACAACTGATTTCTTTTCATTCAATTATCAAAAACAAAGTTTGAACGTGTCAAAAAATGTTTTTCTCTATCAATTTTTTGCTGCTGCTTTTTATTACTGCAATAAATTCAAGACCAAATAATCATCATTCAAATGAATCAATTGATTTCAATGCAACTGTGCCAATGATTCTTAAATCTGATTCTTCAAATGTTGCAAAAGAAAATGGTGAGAATGTTGAACTTATTGGTCGTGGATCTGTCAATTTAACACTTTCTTATGATATTTTGGAAGTCAAAATTGATTTGAATAATTGTATTGGACTGTAAATTTAAATTACTTTTTAATTAAATTAATAATTTTATACTTTTAGCGTCAAAGTTTGTTACAGTTCGCTGGAAAAAAATGATGAAGCAGCATTACATTGTGGCAATGGCTTTTGTGGATTCCGGGTTGATGGTTCACCATATGTTGATAATATGAAAATTGATTTGATGGAGCTGAAAGGTATTCGAAAAATGAGTCTTGATAATCCATGTCTTCCTATTCGAATGGAACAAACTGTAACATCGTACTGTGGAGAATATGCTGCAAGCTGCAAACCTTTTATTGTTGATAAAAGGATTACAATAATTGTTGAAGATGTCTCTTCTGATTGTCGCATGTTTATTGTAAGTTGAAACGTGTTAAACTTATCATATACAATTTTTATAGACAAATGCAAAAATTTATTATCCTCAAACGACAACATCAACTTCTTTGCCATCAACAACTCAAAGTGTTAGTTCAGAAGCTTCAAATGAATGGTATATTTGGCTAATTATTGGTGTTGCATTTGTATTGCTCATTGGAATTATTATTGCTATGTAAGTTATTTTTGTTAACATTTTAGATATTATTTGAGATATTTTTATAGTTTTGTTTGCTGGAAAAAACAAATTTGTATATTCAAAAAGAAAACAGACGCAAAGAAAAGAACAACGATCATGGATACTGTAGAATCAGGTGGAATTGTTAAAAAAGCTGAAGATATTCCTGAACCCAAGCTTGAATCAAAACCTGAAACTAAACCTAAAACACATGCAGAAGAAATTCCACAACCACCAAAAGCTGTAAAGAAATCAAAGAAGAAAAAATCCAAGAAATCGAAAAAAGGAAAGAAGCAAAAGACACCAGTAAAGAAAGATACTAAAGATGATCCAATTCCTCCTGAAGCTCCTGTTGTTGATGCTGCTGATTTTGTAACACCTTCAATGGAACCTGATTCTGTTGCTCCTCCACCACCTCCAATCAGTTCTCGTCCTTTAAGTGACTTAACAGAAGAACAAGTTTTGGCTGGAGATTATTATACTCCTAAAAAATTGAAGTGGATAAAAAGCAGAAGCTCAAAATCTGATGCATCAAATCGTAAATCCATTGGTCCTCCTCCTGTTGTAACTCCAATGATTGAAATGAAATTGGAGCCACATTATTCTTCACTTCGAAGATGGAAAAAATCTGGAATGGAAGAAAGCAAATGGAAAGAATTTGAACAGTAAGTCTTTTTGCTACAAAGATTACTGTACCATAATGTATTTCTTTAAGACATTATAAAGTTGATCCAACAAAGAAACCGCTTGATGTTGAAGTTTCATTATTATATGGTTATATTGGCGATATTTTTGCTACAATTAATCGTTTAATGTTAGTTTTTCCTGTTAAAATTAATACATTTAAACATAATTATATTTTTAGTAAAGAATCTCAAACAACTTTGAAAGAAAAGGGTGCAGAATTTCGTCGAAATGGAAAAGCATCAAAGAAATTTCCTGAAACTGTTTATGAATATTTGGAAGATTCAAATACTCCTGAATATGTTCGATATACTGCAATGGGATCTGAAATTGGAAAAGGTGTATTTTTGGGTGAATCAAAAATTGAACAGTATTCTTTATCTGCTTTACTTTTAATTGGATTTACAACATCAATCCGTGATAAAAAACGTCGACATGCATTAGCAGTTTTACGGTAAGTCTTTTTTTTTAACAATTACAGTACTTTTATTGATATTTGGAAGCAGAAAAAGTCGTCAAATAACTCAACGCCATTTTTTTTTGCAAAATACAACAACAACAACGCTTTCTTCTTTTTGATTAATGTTAAACTTTTTTAGAAGAAAACTACCAAAACTTCGTCAAAGAATATCTGTTGAAGATCGTGAAAAATATGGTTTTCCTGCAAATGCTATTGAACTTGCTTTTAAATATGATTCTCGCCTCTTTGAAAATGTTGAAGCAATGAAAACAGATTCAACAAAAAATAATTCTGAAGTTACTCAGGAATGAAGAAATGGGCTTATCATAAAAAAATGTTCAATCAACCTTGTAGCTTTAGGTAAAGTAATTTTATGTTTATTTGTATTTAATCGTTTATTTTTAAAATAAAATAATAATTTATTTTAAATTCTGTAAATTTTGGTTGTTTTTATTTATTTGATAGACGCATAAAGCTTTTTTGCTTATCGATAAAAAAGCCTTTTTTTAAAAACGGATAAGTGAAAAGCTTTTGCGCCTTAGTTTTTTGATAATTTTAATTTTATTAAAATAGAGATACAGAAGAATTTCTAACATTTGTATATATTTTGCTGAATCTTGAATTATTTAATTTGTAAATTTAATTAGACGCACTTTGTTTGAAAATTTATATTCTTCTTCGATACCTATTTATCCGAGGGCATATATTTGAGCTCATTGACGTCAATTGCAAAAAATATATTATAAAAGAAGATTAAAAAATGTGGGTGATTAAAAACGAATTTTTTTTGATATTATATTATTTTTACAATTTTTTAAAATATACTGTATTTCCTAAAATTCCAAAAAAACATTTTCACCAAAAAAATATCCTTGTTTTATACTTTGATTTTTGATAGACAAAATTTGATTGATTTCTGTAATAAAAAATAACAACTTTCAAAATAAAACTGGTCAATCAATCGATTGCAAGTGACAAAGAATGATAACGAAAGAAAAAAAAATTGACGTTTATTTTTTGTTTCTTTTTTAAAAACTGTTTTTAAAGGAAAAAATGATTGAAAAAAGCTTACCAAACTCTTTAAAAATGTTGTTTTATTCTTTTAAAACCCAAAATATTGAAAAAGGACATTTTGATGTTGAATTTCATTTCAGCAATAATCAGGTATGTTTTGTTTTTTCTTGGATAATTTTTATTAGAAAATGTGTATTTGGAAAAGAGTTTTTTGTTTTGCACTAATTTTGTCATCCTAAAAAAGCTGGTTTTTCGAATATGAATGATTTTTATTAGGGTTGGTCGGTGGTAAATTTACCGAGGGGTAATTTACCGGTAAATTAAAAACATTTGTGTGTAGGACAAATGAGAAAATCTTTAGAAAAATGATGAAAATTTTTCAAATCTGACTTTTATAAACTTTTTCAGAGGCTGATATACTATAGATTTAGCTCTTTTTTCTTAAAAATCATGTTTTTTGCATTTTTGAAGATCGAAATTGTATTGAAAGGACAATGAAAAATCAAAAAATGACCCGTTTTGTCAAAAATAAGTTTTTTTTTCACTTAAAATTTAATTATTAAGCAAGCTTTTGACTTTTAAAGCCATTTTCAAGCTATATTTGTGTGAATCTGGAGGCTAGAGGCATTTTTTGCATTTTCCATAAATTTACGATTCGACCGGTAAATTTATCGAAAATCAAATTTACCAGTAAATGACCAACCCTAATTTTTACGCAATAGTATCGAAATAAGAGATTACTGTATTTCAGAACTAATTACATTCACATTTTTTCATAATTTTTCATTTCAGATTCTATATTCCCATAAAACAATTTTATGGCCAGTTTCAACCGTTTTCGAAGAACGATTTTTTGGTTCTTGGAAAGATTCGACAAAAGCAATAATTTCTATCAAAAATTATTCATACGAAAATTTCAAAGAATTTTTAACCTATTTTTACATTGAAAAATGTAAAATAACAAATGAAAATGTAATTTCGATTGTTGATTTATCGGAATATTATCACATTGAAAGTTTAAAAGAAAAATGCGATAAATATTTATCAAAAATGGAAGTCCAAAAACTTGAAATAATTTTATGGTTAGAATTTTCAAAGCTTTTTTCGTTAAAATCTGCATTAAATCATTTTTTGGATTTACTTCGTTCAAATATTTCGGATTTAATTTATTCAGAATGTTTTTTAAATGCAAAAAAGGATACTGTTAAAGCGATAGCTTTTTCGAGGTGGTTAAATGTTTCAGAAGAAGAATTATTTGATTCGGTATGAAAAAAAAGACTGTCGATAAAAGCCATTTTTCGTAATTTTCGACTTTCTGATCGGATTTCGAAAAAATGAAAAATATTCAGATGAGGCAAAAAATAGACTAATTTGAGGTCAGAGATCTCGAATTTAAATTCCACACGTCTCATTTTTATGCAAATTTTTCATGTACCACACACGCGGTACTACTAAAATCACCAAAAATGGAAAAAAAAATATTTTGCTACAAATGATATATCTGAAATGCTCCAACTTCAAATACATTTTTGACATGTATAAAGTTATCCTAGACATATGAACCCTTTTTATAAAAAGTTGTATCTCGTCAAGGCGCGTCGAATGATACGTCATTTGTAGCAAATAAATTGTTTTTCGATTTTTGGCGATTTTAGGAGTACCGCGTGTGTGGTAGATGAAAAATTTGCATAGAAATGAGACGTGTGGAATTTAAATTCGAGATCTCTGACCTCAAATTAGTCTATCTACCAATTTTTTGCCTCATTTGAAGATTTTTTATTTTTTTGAAATCCGTAAAGTTTCGAAAATAAGTCGAAAAAAAATCACAAAAGATGGCTTATAAATTTTTAACGCTGATATTATTTTTAGATTTTAAAATGGGCAAAATACAATATTTCAAAAGCTGATGAAAGTTTTGAAGAATCGTTAAAAGAAATTTTAAAAGATATTTTACCACAAATTCGATTTCCAATTATGCATGTAAGCTATTTGGAAAAAAACGAAGGTATTTTTTTAACTAAAAATATACCACTGATAAAAAAATAATATTTAGATATAAAAATATTATTTAAAACAGAGGAACTTGAAAATATTATTTTTGACGCAAAAAACTTTGCAAATAATCAAAAAATTACTAATGCAAGCCCATTTATTAAAAGTCTTCGATGTATGTTTTGTTTATTATATTTTAATTTACCCACATTTTATAGGTTGGAGATAAACCCATTTCAAAATTCTTTCATGGATACTGTATTTGTGTAAAATTGTTTAAATAAAATTTATAAATTATTTTATTAACAGTATTATTATTATTAAGAACAAACTGTCAAATATAAATTAAGTAAAAATAAAAACAATTAAACCGGTACTTTTTAACAATCAATGAATGCAATTATGACTAACGAAAGATAAAAAAGATAACAATGAAATGAACCTGAGGAAATGAAATAATAAAATATACTTGAGATAGATAGATTTATCAATGAATTACATTTTGAAAAGTTTACAATCACAATGAAATCAAAAAGGGTAATAGGGTTTTGACAAACTTTGCTGGAGCTTGAATTAAACTTTTATGCTTTGGTTCTTATATTATTAGCTCTAAGGATGGACGGGGGCCTAAATTTCAGGCCCCGGGCCCCGCTTTTTTTTCAGGCCCCAAGCCCCGTAAGGCCCCGAGGCCGGGGGCCTGAGGCTTGGGGCCTTAAAAAAGCCCCGAAATTCTTTTTTTCCAGATTTGATTAAAAAAAATTTTTCCAGACTCGATTAAAAATTTTTTTAAGACATTAAAAGCGTTAGCACTCTTCATTTCTTTGTTTAAAATAACTTTAACGAAGAACAGCTTTGATAAAAATCACCTCTATAGAGGTCATTTTTTTCGTTTTTATGATAGATCATGCTTAAAACCCGTTACAACAGCCGTTTTGCTAAAGCCCCGGGGCCCCATATCGGGGCCCGGGGCCTTCACAGAGACCCCGAAGGCTCAGGCCCCAAGCCCCCGAGGCCTTCAAAAAAGCCCCGGGCCCCCGTCCATCCTTAGTTAGCTCTAAAAGATTGCAGAGAATTTTGTTCGATATATAACTTCAATAAAATTTCATCGACCAAAAAAGGTGAAAAAAGCAAGCTTTCCAGTACAAACATTTCTCGATTCTTTTTGAGCTTTAACTAAACTTTTGTTTTTTGAAACTTATATATTTAGAATCAGCAAAAAATTCTGAATCTCATAGGAAAGAGATTTTTTAAAAATTTAAATTAAATTATTTAATTGTAAAAAAAAGATATCGTAAAAAATATTTAGGACACAACGCCGTTAATACCCTTTTTTCGAGGAAGTGATTCCATTGTGCAATTGAAAAATCTATTTGGGTCATGACTTTTGAAAATATAAAATGATTAAATGAGGTAAATTGTTACAGTATCCTTGAATGCGCTATTATCTTTTGGATTTTTGATGCGAAAAAAAAGGATATCAAATGTTTTTCAAATTACAAAAGTTTTTTTTTGTGCCGAAGAAAAACAGATTTTTTTTATGATTTTTTTGAAAAACAAGAAAAGAAAAAATCAAAAATAATAGAAAATTAAAATTTGTAATATATTTATACGGTAAAACTTTGATAGTACTTGATTAATTAAGTTAGGCTTTTGAGTTTTTTGAGATAGAAATATTTGATAGTAACAAAGGGGTCTACAATATTTTGGAAACAAAAATGCGCGTTGGTTTATAATAAACAAAAAAATGTTTTTGTTGAAGAAAAAATACAATTTGGTTAAAAAATTTGTATCTTAAATAAAATACACCAAATGATAGATTTTAGGCTATTATTAAATAATTTCATATCACCCCAGAATGTATGCATAAAATAGGGTTTTTAACGATTTACTAAAATCAACAATGAATTTTCTGTGCAACAGAAAATTTCGACAGATTTACCGTATTCGAATTTAAATCAAATTGTATCATTCAAAAAAATACTCAACTTATTTTTGACTATGAATTTGTTGGATAAATTACACAACTCATGCAAGGATACTGTAACAAAAAAAATATGTTAGAAAAACTATTTTAAAAAAAAAGTAAAAAAAATTAAACGAACCGTAACTCTTTTTTTGGAGCTGTTTTGGGGGAGAGGCGTTGAAAGGGGTAATGAGAAAACACCCGTGAAAATATACCGTAATAAGCTTAAATAAATAAAACAAAAAATTTTTCAATTATATATTAAAATATAACAGCAAATAAAAAATAACATTACCAAAATAAAACTAATACAAAAACAACTAACAAAAATATAACAATTTAAAACAAAATACAATGTAAAAAAGGCATTACTAAAAGATATTGGAATATATATAAGAAGAAAATATATAAGGAAGAGAGATAATTTACATAATTAATCAGATTAGTTTGTAAAAGGTTAAAATGTCTAAACGGAAGAGCAAAAAAGAATGTTTTAGAATCCATTTTTGACATTTAAACCCTTAAAACGAGAAAATAAATGATAAACAAAATAAATTTTAAAATATATTCAATTGTAAAAAAAATTAACAAAGTAAAAAAGACAAAACCCAACTACAAAAAATTACAAACAATTTCTTTCAAAAATTTCCAACAACCATAATCACAGCAAGCTTTGACCATTTCTTTGAACCATCGGAACCGAATAAAATCATTGAAAAAAGTTAATACAAAACATATTTTTCTCTTTCATATTTTATTTAACATACAAAAACATTAATGAAAAGTATTGAATTTGATTGAAGTCCATAAACATTAAAGATATGATCGACGACTATAACTTGACTGAGATGATGATCTAGTATTACCATTTCCATTATTCGAATATGGTGGAACTTGTTGGGTTAAAACCGCCTAAAGAATGTAAGATTATTATTCGTTCATGAAACATATGTAAAATTACAGTATCCTTTTGTGGAAATGATTGTCCACTTTTTCTTATCTTTTTTGACCACATTTCATGACAATCTTGATTACCCGGAAGATTAATAGGTACTGACTCAATATTTGTCCTTTTCATCCATGCATGATTTAATGCTTCAGTTGCGGTTGGCCTTTTTGATGGATCCAATGTTAATAATTTATCCAATAAATCAAGAGGTAATGATGAAAGTTCACGGCTAAAAAAATAAAAACCTTTCATTAATGCTAGCATAAATAAAAAACTTACAAAAAATCTTTTACAGCCCTTGGATAATGTTTAATTTTAATATTATTCCATAAAGGTAGTTGTTCAACTCCCGGCCAAACTTCTGGAGACGGTGTTCCACATATTGCTGAAATAACTTCTAACATATTTTGTTCAGTTTGTCCAGTAAATATTGGCTTCTTTAAATATAATTCACCAATTATACAACTAAAATATATACTTTTAGAGAGAACAAAAGATAAAAAAAACTATTACCCAATACTCCATATATCAACAGCAGGACCATATTTTTCAAGACCAAGTAAAAGTTCTGGTGGACGATACCATAATGTAATAACACGATTAGTGTATAACCTTTCAATATTTTTATGATATAATCTTGCTAAACCAAAATCAGCAAGTTTAATTTGACCTTTATTATTGAGTAAAATATTGGAACATTTTATATCACGATGCAAAAAATTCTTTGTATGGCAATGTTCAAGTCCAAGTAGCAACTGTTTAACCATTGATGAAACTTGTTCATGAGTAAAATCAACAATTTTTGAATCTATTAATCCATGTAAATCATGCGCCATGTATTCAAAAACCAAATAAAATGAATCAATTAATGGACCATCTAAAAATTTTACAAAATTTATTAAAACTTTTTTTAAAAAAACATACCAGGATCATGTTTAGGACCTTCAATAGCAACATCCAAAAGTCTGACTACATTTTCATGATCAAGTTGACGTAAAATTTTAATTTCTCGTACTGCAGTAATTGGAAATCCATCCCTTTCATTTTCAAGCCGAACCTTTTTCAATGCAACCAATTCACCAGTTGCTCGATGTACAGCTTTAAAAACTTTTCCATATGTTCCTTCTCCAACAGCTTTAATAATTTCATAATCTTTAATTTTTCCATGCCCCCAATCATCTGCAACTTTTGGTAATGCAAGTTTTCCCTTAATTCTAAAATGAAATATAATTTATTTGATAAAAAAATACAAGAAATACTTACTTTGGTCTTTCAGGCATATACAAATATTTTGATGATTGAATTGGTACTGGTATTGCAAGACTTGTTCCAGGTGCTTCTTCTTCAACCGGGATTGGTGGAGGCGGAGGAGGTGGTGGTGGAGTAAATGGAAACATAAATTGTGGTGGTGGAGCTCCTGGTGGATAATACATCCCACCCAATTGTGGCATAAAAAACTGAAAAAAAAAAACATATTAAATTTAAAGATTAAAAACCAAAAACATACCGGTGGCGGCGGATAATTAAAACTAAATGGTAGTTGTGGTTGTATTGGTAGCTGTGGTGGTATTGGAGGCGGCATTGGAGGTTGAGAAATTGATGATCCCAACGTTGTAGAAAAGAGAAATTCATTCGTTTCAGATTTAATTTCTATTGTTGAAGCAGCTTGTGTAACAGCTGCAATTTCATTCTTTGTTTCAATTGTTTCAGATTTAATTGGAAATGGAGGTGGAGAAGGACTTGGAGATGAATCAGATGAAGATGAAATTGGTTTTGGACGTCGAGGAGAACGTGGTGAACGAGATCGTACTTCATTCTTTACAAAAGATTTTCGATTATCTCGACGTTCTGCAGGTGGAGATGGTTTTCGATTGTTACTTGTTCGATGATATCTATCACTTTCTCGACGAGATGATGATGGTAGTGGTGATCGTGAACGAGATCGGCGATGATGTGATGAATAGCTTGGACGATATGATCGCTTTCGACTTGAATGATGTCTGAAAGTGTTAAATTAAAATATAAAATAAAATCGAATATTTACTCTGGTGATCTTCGTGAAGATCTTGTAGGACTTCTACCATTTGTTGAAGATGAATCATGGTATTTTCGACGAGATGATGATGTATTTCTTGAAGGTGAATTTGAACGTGAACGCCTAAAATATTTTATTTGATAAATGCAAATAAGTAGAAACCAACCTCGAAGATGGTGAATATTTTCGTCGTTTATTTGTTATTGAATTTGATCGCTTTCTTGAACGTGATGAACCACCTTCATTACTTTCATGTGATCGACGAGAAGATGAATCTGGTGACATTATTTTTCGTTCATGCGTTCTAAAAATGAAAAAGATTAAAAAATTAAAATTAAAGTAAAAAAACGGATTTAAAACTACAAAAAATAACCCTAACATTTTGTTAATAAACATTATTTAAAAAACTTTAATGCAAAATTGAAATTTTATTGCTATTCTTTAAAAATACAAGCAAAATCTTTGTTTTTTTTATTAATTTTACTTGTTTTTTGTTTTAAAAGTTTTGTCAATACTTAAACTCAGATGTTTTTGTGCAAATTACTAAAAGTAATAGTGATTTTTGTAGTTTTTTATGTGATAAAATCTTAAAATTTAGCGCGCTGAAAATTTAATAAAAAAAAGTTTTCTGGAAAAAAGTTGATTTGTCTTTTGTGGAATTTGAGTTGCATTTTGCCAAATAAAATAATTTTTAGAGTTTGTGGGGATTTTGCTCCAACTATTAGAGACAAAAAAGGATCTGAAAATGGTTTTCGTCTTTAATAGTTGTAAGTATCGTCAGATTATTGAAGTTATAGTTAAATGTTAGTAGAAATACAATAAATACAATAAACTAACCGAGAAGCTGTAATTAATCAATGTTATAACTTAGAGAAAAAGAAAGAGATCGTTTTTTTTCTGATCAAAGTTAAAAGAAAGGATTTTTAGACTTTAATATTTACAATACAAACACAAAAATTTTCTTTCTCTCATTTTTTTCTCAAAGTTACAACATTGATTATAGCCGACTGTAGCAGAATGAAATCGTGAACGTTGACTATCATTGTTATGTCGATTTTGGATAACATTTTGTGAATTTGACTTTTGAATAACATTTTGTGAATTTGATGGAACAATTGATTGTAAAAACACTTCTTCATTTTTTTCGTCTCCATCATTTGATTGAATTTCTCCATCTGAAATTGCTTCATATGGACTTAATAACTTTTGTGATGCTTTAAATTGGGAGACTTCTGGCTCTTTATTTTCATCATTTTCTTGCTGTCTTGGAAATTCAAACGGATTCTAAACAAAAATTTTCAATTAAAAGTTAAAAGCTGTTGTAAAATGTATTACTTGAATAACTGTTTTTAATGATCCAATTAAAATTGGTTTTGCATTTTTACAAGTTTTTTTAAAACCAGAATCACAAATATCAGTTTTTGATTCAATTGAATTTTCATAAGCAGAAATATGAAGTGAAAGGGTGCTATTATTTTTGATGGATTTTGGTGAATCAATTTGTTTCTTTAATTCTTTATCAGAATTATCATTTAATTGTGGTAAATGTTTATTAAATTTATTCCATAAATTCTTTTTTTCTTCTGAATTTTTGCTTTTTGAATAATCTAACAACATTTTTTTGAGGCTGCAGTTTTTGGAAAAAATTTAAATTTCGCGCTACCTATTTTAACTTTGAACTCAAATAAAATTTATATTTTTAAAGGAGGCGGATGTTTTGATACAGTTTCGTAATCTTAGATTTTCGTGATTTTCAGGCAAACTGAGAGTCTCGAAACGAAAATGCATCTTTTTTGATAAAAACAATGTAAAAAAGGGTTATTTTCGTTTCAAGACCCTCAGTTTGCCTGAAAATCACGAAAATCTAAGATTACGAAACTGGATCAAAACGTCCGCCTCCTTTAAACACTATTATTTTTGACTTTAAAAAACTCATTAACTTTTTTTAACCACTGACTGCAGCCAAAATTTACCAAATTTTAAAACTTTTTCATTTTTAATTCCAACACCTTTTGATTTTGCAAAATTATCTGATAAACATTGATTCAAATTAAGATTATTAAATTTTTTGTCCAAATTATTTTCGACAAAAATTTTCTGTTGATCTTTAAAAGGCAAATCATAATTTTTTGTTGACATCTAAAAATATTAATTTTTACATTTTTGTAAATTTTTTTTATAAAAAAAAATCAAGCAAAACTTTATCCAAAAACTGATGGATTAAATTGGGTTACAAAAAGGTTTTAATAATAAAAAAATATTTGGCAAAAAATATTATAGTTCTTGAATAAATAAGCATTTGTTGGACAGACGACAAAATTTAAGCGAATGTCCGTTTTTTTTTCATTTTTTAAAACATTGAAAAATAAACCATGCATAAAAGAATGCATAAATGTGTTCGCAAATCAGAATGATGCAATAATGTAAAATAAACTTGAACAACATTTTCCTTTTTTTGATTTACAAAATACACGCGTTTTTACGCAATCACGGCAGCTGCGTTAAAAGAAAAAAGAAAAGTGGGATGCGTGCAAGTGGCTTCTTTTTTCAAAAAAGAGTGGCTTTTTTCCTGCAGCTTGCGCGCAGCCCACTTTCCTTTTGGGTCTGCCGTGGCAATTCCGTAAATTAAAATTTATCTATCAATAAATTTATGAAATAAATTATGTAAATTTTTTAGACTTTGATGAAATTTTGGTCAATCATTTTATCTTTTTTTTTGTGAGTCTTGCTTATTTTTTTTGTATTTAACTGATTTTTTCTTTTACATCATTTATTTATAAAATTTGCCAATTTATTTGTTGTTATAAAAACTGATCTTTGAAAAAGAGCTATTCCGGTTTATTATTAATATTAACAAATAACTAATTATTATTTTAACAAACAAAATTTATTTTAAAAAAGTTTAATAAAATTAAAAGAATCCCGGTTTTTTAATAATACAAAAATTAATATAATTTAGGGAAAATTTACCCTTTTTTGAAGAATAAAAAAACAGTAAAAATTTGTTGCATTTTTTGGTATACTGTAGAAATAAAACATTAAAAAGTGATTAAAAATTGGATGAATGCAGGAATAAAATTAAAGTAATGATAAAAAAATTTACCCGAGTAAAAAGTGAAAATATTTTGGATGGGAAAAAAGTTGGATTTTAAAGGAAATTTGATTTTTTAAATTGTTCATGATTTTAGCAGTTGTCAAAAAAACTGTTAGCATTTGTATTACAATAAAATTTAAGAAAAATGTTACAGCTTTAACAATTGCCATTCAATGCTACATTTAATATCCAGCTGGATAAGTAGAAGTTTTTCGCCTAAAATCTGAATTTCCATGAATGAAACCATCTTCCATATGAGTTAAAGCTTGAACGACGGAAGCTTGTTTTGCAATTCCAGAAAATGTTTGATGATATTGTGTTTGAAGAGCTTGAACGATTGTTTTTGGTGCAGATGTTTCATACTCTGTTACATTTGGAATAAATTGATTATGAAATCTTGGAGCATCAACAGCTTCTTTAATTGTTTGATTAAAAAGCATTGCTCGAATAATTGTTTGTGCAACGGCCGAAATAATTCTTGAACCACCTGAACCGCCAACAACCATTTTAACCTAAAATTTATTTTTATGAGGATGTTTAAACTGATCCATTCAAAGAAGAGAATTTTTAATTATTTAAATTAAACTAAATTTTTTTTATTGCATTTATTGCTGAAAATATTTTGGTAAAAATGAAAAAAAAAACTGGAGACCCAAAATTTTTTTTATTAATGAAGTGAATCATTTTAAATGTTTTTAAAAACTGAAGCCATGAAACTTAAATTATACATAGTAAAAGTTAAAAAAATTATAATGCTAATCACAGTTTTAAAACTGTAATTATTTCGTGTAATTCAGGAAAATAAAAAATTTGTCAAACAACAGCTTAAAAATTTAAAACTTTTGAAAAAAAATTTGAATTAAAATAAATATGTAAATTTAAAAAAATACTGAATTGTCGAGCGATTTAGAAAATTAATAAACTGGATCTTTAAAATAATATTGTATTTTAGCCCACTTTTAAAAAATTTAAAAATAAGGATCAACTTCAGTATAATTCAAATTATCATGACTTAAAAATTAAAAAAAAATTCAACACAAAAAATGTATGAATCAAAAACAAGATTAGATGAAATACAAGATTTCAATTGTAAAAAAACTGTGAAATGAGGTTTCACTTTTTATCAAATCAACAAATAATTATAAAAAATTAAAAAACTGAATCATTGAATCATCGATAAGGCCTATTTTTTTAGCCAATTTTTAGAAAATTTGAAAAAAACTGAAAAATGAGGCTTTGCTTTTTTAATTAAACCAACTAATAATTAAAAAAAAATTAAAAAACTGAATTATCGAAAACCTCTTTTTGAGCCAATTTTTGGGAAATTTAAAAAAAAACTGAAATTATTTTAAACATCACTTACTTCACCATTATTTTTATCATAAATAATTGTTGGGGACATTGAACTCATTGGTCGTTTTCCAGGTTGAATAAAATTTGTTTCAGATGGGGCAAATCCGAATGCATTTGTAACATTTGGAGTTGAAAAATCATCCTAAAATTACAGAATAACTTTTATTATAAACTGAATGTTAATGGTAGTCACCATTTCATCATTCCATAAAATTCCTAAAGTTGGTGAAATTCGTTTTGAGCCAAGTCTAAAAAAGCGGGGATATATAATATCCATAAAAAGTGAGTGTAAAGGCACATACAATTGATTAATTGTACTTGTTGCAGAAACAGCATTTCCTTCACGATCTAATGCAACAAAATGTGATGTTCCATGATCTTCAGCATTAACGGTATTATCCAAATTATAATATGAAAGTGGTTGGGCAACATCCGGAATTTGTGATGCAATCCAATGTACAAATGAACTAAAATAAATAAAATGAATTTTGAATCTTTTATCGATTTTAAATTAAAGCCATACGTTTTTGTCATATTTTGACTTATTCTTTGAGCATCTTTAACAAAATTAATATCACCTAATTGAGTACGATAAGAATATGCAAATTTTTCAGCTTCAATAAGTCTATGATAAACTTCTGGATCATCAAGATTTACGGGGCCACGTTTTTCATTGTAAAATTCTGGAAAAAAGGAGAAAATTTTAAACATTGTGATTTCAGAGCGAAACTATTTGTGGATACTGCTGCTGATAAAATTAATTAATTATTTATTTCATGTTGATAAAACTGTTATCAATGTTTTGTGCCATCGCCGGTAACAAGCGGCACTTTTGGCGGCAGTGATTTCGAAAATTTCAAAGGATTTTTGCTATCTGATGGCAATATAGCGCTGTCGGCGGTGTTTTTAAAAAATGAAAAAACTGAATTATTATCAGAATCATTTTTTTGTAAAATTATTGACATGCTTTATATCATTTATTTAAAAAATGTTAAAAGTTTAATTTAAAGGAGGCGGGCGGTTTATTACTTTTTTTTTGAAAAATTGTGTTTTGAATTTTTCGCCAAAAATTTGCAACGCGTTATAATCAGGTAAAATCGTGGCAAGAAAAATAGCAATAATTTTTTTAAAACTAAAAAATTTTTTTGATGCAAAATTTATGAGATATATAATATTTATGCGTGATATTTATATTTTTTTCGTGTTTTTCTTTTCTGTAATTTTGTTTTATGTGCTTCTAGCGTAATAAAGTTATTGTTTTTTCTATGTTTTTTAATATTTTGAAGGTTTCACCTTGTAATTTTTTTGTGTTTGTAATAGATTTTAGATATGCTTGATCAAGATGAAACAGGTAAGTTTAGTATATGAGGTAAGCTTATGTATTCTTTAACTTTATCGTGGACTAATATTATTATTTTTTAGGCATGGAGAATATTGAAGAGCCCAATGGATGGCGGTGGCTCTTCAACAATGACTGCTATTGGCTGTGCTGGTGGTGCAACTCCTCCATGTGGTGGAGGTGCACTTCCTCCAGGTGTTGCAGGTGCAACTGGTCCAGATGGTGGAAGTGCTCCTTTTCCATGTGGTGGAGGTGCTGGTGGAGCTGGTGCCACATGGATGGCTTCGAATGGTAGTGTTGGAGATAGGGAGGTTTGTTTGGCCGGGGACTGGTGTTTGTTGAAGAGTCCAGTCAGTCCCCACATATGGCCATCTTTTTCGTTTACCAATGGTGTCCAAACTAAAGGACGAAACACCATTGGTGTTATATATGCTTTTTTAGGTTTATAGTTTGTCTTTTTTAGCTGTTCTAGATATTCTTGGAGCTGCAGCTGGAGCCGATAATCGAAGGTATGTTTGCTATCGAATTTTTACTGTTTTGGTTATTGTATTTTTTTGTATTTGTTCACAGTATTAATAAAGATTCAGATGACTTCGTGTAAGTACTCTGCGTTGATACCACTGCTCCAATACATATATCTTTCCACCTTTAAACTCAAATATCCATCTAATAACATCTATGAGCAAAACATCGAAAGCAATCTATATGTTTTACATCACTCAGTGTACATAACAAGAGAAATGCCCAAAAACTTTGATAAGAAAACATGTAATTATCCAAATATTTATTATGAACAAATACAAAAAAATACAATAACCAAAACAGTAAAAATTCGATAGCAAACATACCTTCGATTATCGGCTCCAGCTGCAGCTCCAAGAATATCTAGAACAGCTAAAAAAGACAAACTATAAACCTAAAAAAGCATATATAACACCAATGGTGTTTCGTCCTTTAGTTTGGACACCATTGGTAAACGAAAAAGATGGCCATATGTGGGGACTGACTGGACTCTTCAACAAACACCAGTCCCCGGCCAAACAAACCTCCCTATCTCCAACACTACCATTCGAAGCCATCCATGTGGCACCAGCTCCACCAGCACCTCCACCACATGGAAAAGGAGCACTTCCACCATCTGGACCAGTTGCACCTGCAACACCTGGAGGAAGTGCACCTCCACCACATGGAGGAGTTGCACCACCAGCACAGCCAATAGCAGTCATTGTTGAAGAGCCACCGCCATCCATTGGGCTCTTCAATATTCTCCATGCCTAAAAAATAATAATATTAGTCCACGATAAAGTTAAAGAATACATAAGCTTACCTCATATACTAAACTTACCTGTTTCATCTTGATCAAGCATATCTAAAATCTATTACAAACACAAAAAAATTACAAGGTGAAACCTTCAAAATATTAAAAACATAGAAAAAACAATAACTTTATTACGCTAGAAGCACATAAAACAAAATTACAGAAAAGAAAAACACGAAAAAAATATAAATATCACGCATAAATATTATATATCTCATAAATTTTGCATCAAAAAAATTTTTTAGTTTTAAAAAAATTATTGCTATTTTTCTTGCCACGATTTTACCTGATTATAACGCGTTGCAAATTTTTGGCGAAAAATTCAAAACACAATTTTTCAAAAAAAAGTAATAAACCGCCCGCCTCCTTTAAAAAAAATTAATTTGAAACTGTCACCTATATCATTTTCTTATCTATGTTTTGAGACTAATGAATTAAAAAAATTATGTTTTAAATTAAACTGTTTCATCAGTAAAAATTGCGTGGATAAATTTTTTTCAGTAGTAAAATTTGCATGAAATACAGGAAAAAATACTTTGAAAAAAAATGAATTCGCCATTCGACAATTATTGTCATCATTTTAATTGTACATTTAATTTAAAAAAACTGAGCAAATACAGGCAACATCTTTATTAATTCTTTAAAATCCAAACTGGTTTGGTTTTTTCTTTATTGTTTTTTTGAAAAGACATTGTTAAACAAAGTTGACTTTCGGCCCAAAAAATGACCTGTTTTAAGAAATCATGAAATTTTTTTATATGATTTGATAAAGATATTTGTCAGATTCTTATATGAGTATGTTGTTACTATTATATCTATTTCTAAAATAACTGATCATCTTTTTTTTAATAAAATAAGAAAAAATTTAACTGTGCAAAACTTTAACTGACGGCAGCCAAAGCGAAATACATTCTAATAAACTGGACAAAGAAACATCTACAAGTTTTTTTTACAAGCTATATCCGTTCATATCATAATTATTAAATTGTTAAAAAACTTGTATAGACTTTTTTAAAAACTTACGAGCCATAATTCCAACAATTGCTTGTGTTACTGCAAATGAGGATGGAGGTGGCGGTCCACACATAACTAAATCTCCTGGAAGGGCATCACTCTCCAATGGAGCTTCATAAACAATTGTTTTATAATTTGTTAAATCTTCAAGAGTTAAATATCCTCCTATAAAAAGTTGATGTCTTAAATTTATAAACTGTTCTTTTCATCTTTAAGATAATAGTTTACCATGTTCTTTCATTTCAGCTGCAATAGTTTGTGCAATTCCACCTTGATAAAATAGATGTACCGGATCTGGAGCTTGTGCAATCTCTTCTAATGTATCAGCCAAAAGTGGACGTTTCATTATATCTCCTTCTTCATAAACTCGACCAGTTCGGGGATCGGTAAATGCTTTCCTAAAATTATAGTAAAAATTAATTTAATTATAACTGGTGTAACATGTTGAAGAAGAAACTAGTAAATTTATTCTTTTTTTAAACTTAAAAAATTTGTTTATTTGGAGGTCTGGTTTTTCAACAAGGTAAAAATTAATTTTAGTTTAAACTGTCTTCCATATTTGCAAAAATTATCGAAAAAAACCATTTTGTTGAATATTATAATTTAATAAACAATTTAAATTTTAAAAGATATCATATTGTAAACTGCAGTTGATACCCCATTTTCTACATATGTAGAAAAAATCGATAAATGGGGTATTAAAACCATAAAAAAACCAGAATTTCAAAGTTATGTTTTTAATAAATTTATCCACACAAAACTTTTTAAAAAAATTCAAACGCTGGAATTTCATAAAAAGTTTCCAAATATGGTTTTGGAATTAATTTGTTTTTTGCCTGCAATTTTTTATTAAATCACTGAACTGATTATTTTTTTTCTCTCTCAAACTGACACGAATTTTAATTGTTTAAAAATCTTGAAAATTAATCCAACATCAGATGATCGATATCAAAAAATATCACCATTTATCGGCTAACTTTTTAAAACTGTTTTTTGTCAAAAATTCTTTAAATGTAAATTTTTCTTTTATCAATGCAATTTTGCTGAGTAAATTATTATAAAACTGTTTCAGGGGTAGATAAAAAACAACTAACTTCATATTTTCATCTGCCATAATAAATGATTCTTTTTCTTCAAAAACCATTGCTAAATTACTTGAAACAGGAAATCCATTCCTTGCAAGTTTTATTGAAGGATCAACTAAATCTTTCCATGCAATTCTTCCTGATCCATATCGAGTAAAAACTGTCCAATATCCATGTAATTCACCCGGTGTTCCAATAGATTTCCATCCAAGAACCGCTTCTTCAGGATTATTTTTATACATTGTTGAATTTGCTGTTCTTGGAGCCATTTCTCTTGCATCAATTGAAATGCAGCGTTGGGTTGTCGCATTATAAAGGGTCATTAAAAAGCCACCTCCAAGTCCTGAAGATTGTGGATTTACAACTCCTATGCATAATAATGATGCAATCATTGAATCAACCGCATTTCCGCTAGCAAGTAAGACATCTCTGGAAAAGTAAATAATTAAAAGGATTAAACTGTGAATTTAATTGAAATTTTTTTAAAAACTAAAAAATGTGTGAATACTTTAAAATTAAAAAAAAATTAAGATTTTTGATATTTTAATAAAACTGAATTCTAATTTGTTTCAAATTAAAGGCTAAATTTTTTGAAAATTTTTTTTCTCGGGGAATTGATTTGATAAAAAACTGTAGAGGTGGCCAATTGTTGATTAAAAAATTAATAACTAAAGTAAAAAATTGACTTTTTTTAAATTAATCATATTTGTTTTTTTTTATATATTTTAAATAAAACTGAAGCTTACAGGAAACTTGCCCCTTATTTTTAAAAAAAAATAAGAAAAATTTAAAAATAAATGCGAAAACGGAAATATAAATTATAGAACAGATTTTAGTAAAACTTTTTTTATCTTTAAGTATTGAAATAAGTTTGATCTAAAAAATGCTGAAGTAAATTGTGTAAATGTTTTGCATATCTATATTATAAAAACTAGTTGCGCATTTTGAAAAGTTATTTAAACAAGCATTTTTCTGTTAAAAAATGCTATAAATTATGCAAAAAAATAAAACTGCAGTATTATGCTGTGTTAAGTTAATGAAAACTAGCAATATTAACTGCATTATTGTACGAGTTCACTAAAAACAAACCTTCCAATTTCAGAACAAAGTCCATGATCAGTTGCAACTGCAGCTCTTTTATACATTGCATGAAGAGAGCCACTTGGTGTTGGCCATGCACTATCTGCCAGTGAAGGCCTATCATCATTATTATGTGGAACATTTAATGGATCTGGAACATATGAAATTGTTTGTGGTCTTACTGGAGGCTGCTAAAATTAAAATTTAAATATATATTTTAAATAAAACTGAAAAGTAAAGTACTTCTCCATTTTGATTATTTTGTTGATTCATTTTAATTCCTAATGCAATTGCTAATCCGATTGTTGCAAGTAAAAATAGAACGCATAAAACTCCAAATATTATTCCAATCCATTTAAAAAATCTAAAAAAATAAAAAAAAATTAAATTGAGGTAAAAAATTAATTTTTTTAATAAAACTGAATACTATTAATAACACGTTTTAATATTTAAACTGAAATGTTACAATAAAACTGCAACAATTTTAAGAAAATTTTGTTTAACTGAATGTTGGAAATTTGCAATCTTTTTTTTAACGAAAAACTTTAAAAACTGTTATATTTTATTTTTATTAAAACTGATAAAATAGTATTTTAACGATAAAAACTGCTCATCACCTACACTGCCAGATTTTTTAAAGTTAATAATTTACCTTTTGCTATAACAAATCTTTGGTATCCTTATAAAATCACAAATTTTTTGATATTTATTTTTTTGATTTTCTTTTAAATTTTCCTCCACATTTGTGTCAAAACGTGTAAATGGAAGTTGTTGAAAATCATTAACGGAAGAACTCAATGATCGAAATAATTTTTTAAACATTTAAAAAGTATTAAACTGTTGAGGGAAAAATGAAATATAAATAAAACTAATTTTTTACACTAAAAAACATAGGAGAAAATCAAAAAATGAGAGATTTGCTTTTTTTAGTAGCAGCAGCAAAAGGTTGACATTGAAAAAGAAAAAAATAAAGGACGAGAAAATCGATTAAATGCGCAAAAAATTTGTTGTTTTTTTGTTGAGCACTTCGGGAAAGAAAAAAAGGGGGGTCGATTTAAAAAGCATATTTAAAACTGTCAACAATGTCTCCAATGATTAAAACAAATTTGGCTGATGGCAAAAGGGAAAAAATTTAATTAAACACGTTCAGAACACTATCACTACAATTTTCAGCTATTTTAACTGGAATTATACAATCAAGTGTTGAAAATTTATTGCAAACTGTAAAAGAAAATTCCGTTTTTTTACTTTGAATTTTAAAATTTGTGGAAAACGAAAGTTTAAATAATTAGAACGTTTTTTTAACTGCATCCATTTTTACTAAATTAAAATATAAAAATTATTTTAACTAATTTCGATATTTTCGAGTAAACTTAAAACTGAATAAAATTATAAGCGGTTTAACGTTAAACTAAAGAAAAAACATAAAAACAATAGTTAAAACTGGTTCCAATTTTTTTCATGGTATTTTAAGATTCAAATTTGAAAAAATAATTTTATAAAAAAAGCTTACGCAGCTGATTTTTGTTGCTGTTTAACATTATTTTTATTTGAACGTTCCATTTCTAAAATATCTCTAGAAAATACTTCACTTGGTGAACCTCGCCTTGGAAGATCTTGGGCACCATTTATTGGAATATTATGCACGTCTGCCACTCTTGCCATTGAGATAAAAATTTTGCCAACTTTTTTTATTGGGGGAAATTATTTATTGATAAAAGTTTGATCAGTTGCAGAAAATGGCTGGGCTGCTTTTATACCTAAAATTTTTAAACTGGATAGAATTGAATAATGAGGTGAGAAAAACTTATTAATTTTTGTAAAATCTTAACAAACGCGATAACTTTGGCATTACCTTAAATAGTATTAAAACTGGTGATCGAGTAAAAAAAAGTATTCAAAAAATTTAGAAAAATTTAGCAATAAAAGAATATTCAAAATAATTTAAAATTAGAAAAATTTATCAAAAAATCTAAAAAGAAACATTTAAACTGTATTTTTTTTTCATATTCTATTTTCTACTTTTAAAAAACGAAACCTTCAATAAAAAAGTGTTTTCAATAAAAACAAAATGATAAAAAAAGAACAGACAAAAACAATATTCCCAATGAGTTCATTAAAAAACATTACACAAAAACGGAAAGGTTGCAAAAGAAAGGTAATTGAAAATTTATAGGCGTAAAAAATTGGTTTAAAACTAATTGATTAAAAAGTGTTTCATTTTTTAATAAAATGTTCAATTGGGTTCAAAAAGGTAAAAAACTGCAATATCTTTTGTATTTAGGTTTTTCACATTTTTCCTAATTCATGTTTTAAAATTTGATAAAACTGACCACTTGCAACAAAAACAAAATGAAAAAAAAGTAACAGATTTAATAAAACTGACCTCTTGCAACTATTTTCAATAGTTAAAAAGATTAGGATTTATTTCAAAAAATTTATTTTAACTGGTTCAGAATGAATCTTAATAAAAATTATGTTGAAAAGAATTTGAAGCAGCTTTATGTTTTTACTTTTTATAAAAAGTATAAAAATTTAAAATTAAAAAACTGAGAATAAAGAAGACAAAACAGTAAATTTCAGGAAAAAACAAACACGCATTTATACTTATTTAATTTCTTTGTTTTTAATCAAAAAATCAAATATTTTAACAGGTATTAGTAGCAGCTATAAATATCTCCCAAAAACTAGATTTTACGTAAATAAACTTAAAAAGCATTTAACTATCATTTACTGCCTAAAAATAAAACATTCATGAAAAATTACTCTTTTTTTAACCCTTTTTCTTTCACAAAGTTCAAATAAATGTCGCAGTTAAGAGAAAAAGAGAGTTAATATTTGCGGAAGTTGGTTTTGTCTCTCTCTCTCTCTCTCCCACTCTTTCTACGCCACTTTCGAATACTTTTTTTTTGTAAAATCCCCCACTTTTTTTAGTCCGAGACTCAGCCGATCAAAAAAAAAACTAGTTACTTTTTTAGTTTTTTTACCTTTACTTACTTTTTTGATATTGAAATTTTTACGTGAAAAATATGAGCCAAAGTTTACACGCTTTTTTTGGCTATAGAAAATATTTGAATTTTTTTGTGGGAGGGTTTAAATAGAAAAAAAATTTCTTTGATTCAAAAGATTGGAATTTGTTTATTCAATTTTTTAACGTTCGTATGTTTTTAAATTCTTTGCTAAAATCGCTACCTTTTATTTGCTTTTTAAAAAAGTTGGAAAAAAAAACCGTTGAACACAAAAATCCATTATCTCAATAATTTTTTTTGTTGTATTTTGGCTGATAAAACTGTAAGTTTTTGTAAGCGAATGTAAACACTACGAAAAAAAATTTGGTAAAAAATTGCAAAAGTTGAGATATTTTTTTAAATGATGCGAAAGGGTTGTTTTTATAAACTTCGACCTTCAGAAGCGTAAGTTAAGTTTTTCAAAAGGATAAAAGTTATCTTGAAAAAATAAAAATTACATTAAAGTTTAAAAATTACATACAAGTTATCTTGAAAAAAATTACGAATTTAAAAAAAGATAACACCATCTTTTCAACCTTCTGTATATTTATTTAAAATAATGATTTAACTCCCTTTAAATCAATTTAAGTATTTCTCTGATGTAAAAAAATTAAAAATACGGTGTCCCAATGGTTTAAATCAAAAAAGAAAAACTGATAAATAAAATATTCTCATTAGGACATTTAAAGCTTCAAAAACTGCTGCTTTTTTTATGTAAAAAATATGAGTAAAACTGATTTTTGACAGAATTTTGATGATTATTTTTTAACTGAGTACCCCTGTTGCGTTTCTTAACATTCATTCTCAAAAATTTAATTCCAAAAACACTAAAAATTTGTAAAATGTAAAAAAAAGGTTAGTCATTATTTGTCAAAAATCTCTGTTGAACTTCTACACTTATGTCACTTTCATTTTTGTTTGCAGAAAAAAGAGAAAAAACTAATATTTGAAAGAATAAATACAAAAAAGAAAAAGTTGAAAATATTTAAAAAAGTAGTGTTAATCTTTTTAACAAACTGTTTTTGCATTTTTTTACCAAAAATATCAAAGATCGTATCGGGGGGAAATGAATGTGTTCGATTCACAAATTTTATTGTAATGGTTTTTTTGTATATACTTAACTTTTACCAAATAAAAAATAAACAGAGAAATTAAAAACTGATTAATGTTGAGGAATCGTAGTTTTCTAGAAACAATGTTAAATTCTAGGGAAAACTGTTCTAACATTGTAAAACAAGCAAAACAAATTATAACGAAAAATACGGGTTAAACTGTTAAATCAATAAAAAAAAGTGTTATAAAGCTTTGTTTTTTTTAAAAAACATTTACATTAAACATTGTAACAACGGCTGTCCGTGATGGAACAAAAAATCATGGAAAAATGGCCGGGATTTGGGATTTTGGAAACCCCTGATTGTAACTGAGCACAAAATCACGAACGGATAAAATTGCCGTATCGTTGCTAAATTTCTCTTTGCCTCAAATGTGAAAACAAGGATGCCCTAAGCACTTCTTTTTTTTTGTGAAACAGGTATATTTTTTATTTTAAATTTATAAAATAAAATTTTAAAAACTGATTTAATTTTATTATATAAAAATAAACACCTTTTAGTGTTTTTAATAAATTATTTTATGTTGTTTCCCAAGTATAAAGTTTTTTTGCTTCTCAAAAGGCATCCTTTTTCCCATATTTGGATCAATCAAAAATTTAGCTACGATACGGCAATCGTTCCCATAAACCTTTTGAAACTGAATTTCTTCGTTAAGAGTACAAAAATTTTTCGAAAATAAACTTTTACGAAACTCTTTTTTGATCTTTAGCATAATGTTTACAAAAATAGAATGAATAAACGACGTTTTCAAAAAACAAGCATAAAAATGTATTCATCAAAATAAGGTTTAACACCGAAAAACGCAACGTAAATCAAATATTCATTTTTGTTGTTTACATTTTTCTGTTTTTTTGATAAATTCAAAATAAAAACTACAAAAAACTGAAAAAGAAAAAATTTTGGGAAAATTTTGTTTCAATAAAAATAAAATCCAAAAAAAAGAGTAAAATTTTAGTTCACGGACAGAAAAAATAATGTAATTGACAGATTAATGTGGGAGGGAAAAAAAAGGGATCAAAAACAGAGAAAAGAAGGATTATGAACGATATTTGGCTGTGTTAAAATAATGGTGAGTGGAAATAAAGTAAAAAGTAATTAATAAATTGAAAACTGAATAATTTTAATTTTGAAAAACAAAACTGAATAAGTTGATCATAAAGTATTAAAAATTTTAAGCTTAAAAATGTCTTATTTTTGGTAAAGTATTTTGCATAGCTTTTGAAGTATGCAATTAGTTAATGAAAATTTTGCTTTTTTTTTAAATCCAACAAGCAGCTTTTAAGGAATATTAAAAATATAACTGACATAGTGAGTTTTACTACGGTAAAAGTGAAATCAAAGAAAAATAGTAAATTAAGAAAAACTGAAATTTTTTTCATTCGGGACGGTTCAAATGGGGGTTACTTTACGGAATGGAAAAACTAATATAAAAGAAAAACTGTTTTAAAAATACAAATATTTTTATACAAAAGTAATTGAAAACTGAAACATTATTCTCAGAAACAACAAAACTATTAACATTTTTTATCCCAACTCATATGTTTTTTGTACAATTTGAAAAAAAAAACCACCCTCCAAAAAAACAACTATTTTTAATAGGCAATAATTATGCAATAAAACAAAAAATATTATTCCGTAATTATAAAAAAATAAAAAAAAGTAGAATAACTGAAATGTGACAAGTATCAATGTCATACATTATTTTAGTCAATCATTTTCACATTTTTTATGTGTATTAAAAAAAAAGAGAGATGATTCTTTTTTTTTATTATTATTGAGGGAAATTGAATGTTTTGATCTGATTTTTGTTCGCATGACTGAATATACCTCAAAAAAAATTTTTCAGACATATAAAAAAGTAAAATTCTTTAAAAGTGAGGGTTGATTGTAAAATTTGTGGATTTTATGGATATCATAAAAATATTACGGTAGTCTAGATAAAGTTTAATAAAAAGAAAATAAAACTGACTTAGATGAGCTTCTTCTGTCAAAAAAAAGTTAAAGGAAATTATTTAGTATTTGATAAAAAAAACTGATGTAGCACGACAAACTTTTTTAATAGAATGGTTAAACATCAATTTGAAACTGGAGAAAAAACTGAACAAAAGTTTTGTACCAAAATATTATTAATGATATAACGAATTATAGAAAACATAAAACTTTTTAATTTTGTAAAACAAAAACAACAGCGTATTAATATTTTTTTAAACTGGCGTATATTGGCTTTTCTTGCAAGAAACTGAATATTATATTTATGTTGGCATAGGCATTGTGATAATCAATATAAAAATCTATCTTAAACTGGAAAAATTGCAAATTTGGTTCATAGTAAAAATTAATAAATTTTTAATTTCTTCGGGAAAATTGAAAATAGTGTTAAAACACTCTTTTAAACTGTAATAGAGATCAAATCCATATTCCACACAACAAGGTAAAAATTTTGACAAAAACTGAGTTACAATTTTTTTAAAAGGTTATTTATCAAAATTTAAATCAATAAATATTGATATAAATTGGTAATGTGGACACTACGAGATTTTAAACTGTCGTTTGAAGAGAGCTAAGAAAAATATTTGAAAATGGGTAAATTTAAAAACTGTTTAGGTTTATAGAACACAAAACTTTTTATTTTTGTAAAACAAAAACAACAGCATATTAATATTTTTTAAACTGACATAAAACGGCGTTCTAGACAAGAAACTGAATATTATATTTATGTTGGTATAGACATTATGATAATCAATATAAAAATCTATCTTAAACTGGAAAATTGCAAATTTGGTTCATAGCAAAAATTAATAAATTTCTAATTCCTTTGGGAAAATTCAAAATAGTGTTATAAAACTCTATAAGATTAATAAACTGAATCCAAGAAACAGCTATTTTTAATAGGCAATAATTATGCAATAAATTTTGCCAAAAACTGGGCTTCAATAGTTCAATTTAAAAAGTTATCTATCGCAATTTAAATAAATAAATATTGACATAAATTGGTAATTTGAACACTACAAAATTTTAAATTGCTGTTTTAAGAGAGTTTCGTCGATAAAAAGTAAAAATATTTAAGAAAAATATTCAAAAAAAGGTAAATTTAAAAACTGTTTAGTATCATCGGAATAAGAAATAAAGATTTGTCTTAACAAATTTAATAAAATGCGAAATTTAAAAATTTTGGTTCACAAAAAATTCAACAAAAAAGTACTCTATCATGTAATAAACCAATATTTAACTGCCACCATCAACATATTTTCCAGCAAACTCTTTCCAACAATGGATCAATTCTTTTTTTGCATCTCATTTTTTTGCACATTTTTTCTTTTGTCATTTTTTGATTTTATATTTTTGCATAAATTTTATACAATTGCAATTGTAACTCGAAAAAATGACAATATAAAATAGAACTCAAAGTTCACTCTCAAAAACTGTCCCAAATATCAACAAAATTCAATGAAACTTGCACATTTTATTTTATTTTATTTCATTGTATTTTTATAGGAATAATTGAGTGACGGACCAAAAAATGTATTACAATTGTGTCCGCTGTTTTTGGGAGATAAAATGAAGTTTTATTGGAAAAGAAAAAAAGTAGTTACTTTTTTGGGATAAACTAAAAACGGAAAAAGTTTTGCAAGAAAAATGCATTTTTTATTTTTTTTTTTATTTTTTTTTTTGGACTGCTGCTAGCCCGAACACTAGCCGAATTTTTGAGGGTGGTTTTTGTGGTGCACATTAAAGTGTATTAACACAGTGCTGGTTTACAAGAAAGCCTTCATATGATTATTTTATAGAGTGTTCGAAGGGTTGGAATTCGCTTTAACCTCGGATCCACCGAGCATCCACTTTTTACGTCTTGGTGCTGACGGCTGGAATTCGTTTTAACCTGGGTTCCACCCATGGAATTCATTTTAACCTCGGATCCACCGAGCACCCAGCCCCACCGCCCCAATGGCTGCTGAGGAATCCAACCAGGGATCTTCCGGGTTTTCATCAACAGCACGTCCGAGGGGGAGTCGAACCGGGACCCTTCCGGTCGACGGTATTTTTTTTATAAATGTAACTGGGACCCGATTAAGCTGGAATAATTCATTAAATAAAAAGCTGAATTGAACTTTTTTTAAATTTTAAAGTAATTTAATGTTAAATTCACTGTAATCCAAAACTTTGTTGTGGCATAGTTTATTTTGAAACATTCGCTTTTATCTTGTTTTTATTAAAGATAATTGAACAGGTAATTATTCGTCATTAGTTTAAAAGTAAACAAATTACTGACCTTAAATTTTGTGTAAACTGGTAAAAAATTAAAAACTTTTTTATAGTGATACTTTTCTCGTTTACGCCACCTAACTGTAACATCTTTAAAATCGTGATTGAAAAAAAACAACATAAAATCAATATTTTCAAATAATATTCTGTAAATTTTTTTGAAAAATAACTGAAAGTACATCAACTTTTTAAACAATACATATATTTCTTCTTTTTAGCTTTTTCGAGTTGGATTATTTTTTATTTATTAAGTGAAGAAAAATATTTGTAAAAGAAAGAGATATTTTTTTGTCACTTTAAATGTTTGTAAACGTAAAAATATTTTATCTTATTAAAAATATAAACTGAAGTTTAATCCATGTTGCTGAAAAATGTTTTAAAAAATAAACTGTTACAAAATTGTTTGCATTTAAAAATAACTGTTACAATTTTTTTCTTGATAATATAGTTAAAAATTAAAAAAAATCAGTAGCATTTAATGATTTTTATGTTTTTAAGCTGGCGAAACACCATTAATCCTGTTATATAATAATAAATCAAATTAAATCCAATAAACATAAAAATTTATTTTTCACTGAGAATTGTTTTTAACCATTGAATTAAAATAATACTCTATAAATTTCTTTAAATAATAACTAATAAATACCCGGAAAAACAAATTTATAAAATAAATAACAAATATCTCTTCTGTTTTAACTTTTTTTGGAATTAAATGGAATTAATTTTAAGAAACTGTTGTATTTAAAATAAAACGAGGCATAACTTGTCCAAGACCCATAAATCTTGAAATAAAACTTCTTGATTCTGATGTTAAAAGTTCATAATTCTCTTCTGTAAATAATCGGTATCGAAATGTTGAAAATGAAAAGTCGTCAATAACATCCAAGCTTTGATCATAATGGGATAAATGTTGGATATCTGAAAATATTTGAGGTATTTGGGTTGGGATTTATATAAACTGTGTGTGTGTCGGATACACTTTTTTAAAATGAAAAAAAAGTAAGAAAAAAAAAACTGACAACAACTGTTATAACAAATTGGTGAAACTGGCAAAATAAAAACGACTTTAAAGATAAAGATTAATTGCTCGAAATTAATATAAATTAAAAATTAAACTGAACAAAAAAAAGATAGGTTTTTGCCACTAATTTAAAAAAATCTAAACTAACATATAAAACGATAAAATATAAAAGTTTTCATTTTTTCCCGTTTACAAAAAATCATCATCATTTTTTGTAAATGAATTCAATAAGAGCGTCTTAGTTGCTCAATAAGTTCACACTTTTTGAGTCTTGTTGAGCAAATAAGACGAGCTTATTGAATTCATTTACAAAAAATGATGATGATTTTTTGTAAATGGAAAAAAATGAAAACTTTTATATTTTATCGTCTTATATGGATTAAATGGTTGTAAAATTTGTAAAGAAATAATTTTCTTAAATCGTTGATTTTTTTAATTGGCAAAACTTACAATATAAATTTAATGATGGGTCGCTTTGCTTAACTCAAATCAATCAATAATTAAAAAAGTATTTTAAAACCCGTAACTTTATTTAAACCTGAATACATTCAAGCATTTTTATTAAAAGTGAGCACCTTCATTTTTCATTTTATAATTAACGGTGTTTTGCAACTTAAAAGTTCCATATAAACACTTTTTAGTTGTAAATAAAACTGGAAAGTGGTGAAATTGTGACATTTTTTAAAATTAGACGGAGAACTTTGCTAAATTTTTTAATGAACTGCAATCACGAAAAATTTTTAATTTAAAGATTTGAAAGTGTGTTTAAAAATACTATTTGATTTTTAGCAATCTTTGCAGCAAGAATAAAACAAAGAAAATTTTTTTTAAAAGCTTAAACTGATGTCGTTGATCGGCAAATTTGCTTTTAAGCAAACTTGTCAATTTCAATTTTTACTTGTTGAAAAATTTTTTCTTTTCCAACATTTTTTTCGTGCCGAGAATTTCTCCTTGTTTTTAAAATTCAACGATTTTAGTTGATCGCGCAACTTCATTAATTTTTAAAACAATGTTAGCACACGTCATTTATTATTTTATTATTATTTTTTTATGTAAAAAAGGTTGAAGTTTTATAAAAACAAGGTTATTCATCCCTGTCGGAAATTTTAAGACATTTTTTTTGGGTTTTTTTCAACTGTGGTGTCAAAAAATCGGTGTTCCCGATATTAAAAAAATCCCAAAAGTGTTTTTTTCGAATTTTCCATGTTCAAAAACCTTTAAAAAAGCAAAATAATGCCAAAAAATATTTTTGCTGAATTTTGGCGACGTTTTGAAAAGTGTGCTATCGTCACCTTATAATTACTATAACTACAGTAGGAAATTTTTTAAGACAAAAATGGAAAATCCAATCGTCTTCCCCGTGGCTGTTTTACCTATAGACCAAATTTGGGCAAAATGTTTTTTTTGTGTGCCGCGACTTTTTCGTTTCCAGCCAGAGTGCGTCTTAAATAAATTCCTCAATATTAAAAAAATTAAAAAACGGGAACATTTATAAAATCTTACAAAAAATAGGTTCAACTTTTTGTGTTTGAACTGAATCGTAATTGGCAAGTTTTTTTTTTTTTTTTTTGGACTGCTGCTAGCCCGAACACTAGCTAAATTTTTGAGGGTGGTTTTGTGGTGCACATTAAAGTGTATTAACACAGTGCTGGTTTACAAGAAAGTTTTTTTTTAACCCATATTTGTGAATTCAGTTTTTAAATACCCTCTATAAAATTTTGCATACCTGGTTTATTCGTAAAATACATTTCTTCAATTTTTGGTGGGGCATCTTTTGGTCGACAAATTGGACCATGAATAAAACGAATTTGATGTCTTGCAAAAATATGTTTACTATAAATAATATTTAACATTCGCTTTAAAGCTAATGAATCACTGGATCTTTCAATTGGAACACAAATATTTTCATCCAAAATTTCAATTCCTGGCTGTTCTTGAACGTATTTACGTTTTGCAAGTTGAACTTTTATATTTTCCATTGTTGGAGTTTCAAGTTTTGCACTAATTTTTAATAAATTTGAATACTCATTTCGAATATCAATTAAATATTGTAAAATTTCACCAGCAAGATTTGATCTTAAATCTCCGGAAGCATGTTGCTTTTTATTATGTTCTTTGGCATTTGTAATTAATTCATTGACTTCTTTATTGACTTTTACACGTTCTTGAAGTTCAGTTTTTGAGGTACTGGATTTTAGATCAATTAAAAGAATTGGTGTATCGGCATTTACTCCACCTAATGGGGTTGTTGGGGGCTCTTGGATGATTGTGTCTGGGGTAGGTGTTGGGGTTGTTGTTATTGGTGGTGGTGGAAATGGAACTTGAATATTTGGTTCTGGAGTTGGGGTACTGGTTGGTAGGGGGACTTGTATGTTTGATTCAGAAGATGGAGTTGCAAGAGGAACTTGAATATTATCACTTTGATCCCATTGACGTTCAAGCTCTTCAATTTCTGATTCAATTTCTGGGGACATTTGTTCTTCTCCAACATCAAGTTCATTGACTTCAAGAGAAAGATCTTCCTAAAAAAATTAATTGTTAAAAATCATTTTAATTAATGATTTAAAAGTTCTTAACAATTTATGTAAATTTTCATGAAAATTTGTTAATTTGTGCAAGTTTTCAGTCATAAATAAAAACTTTATTAAACTTTTGACAAGTTTTTTTAAAGTTGTACGAACCTTATCTAAATCTTTATCCATTCCTTGAAAGTGCGGATCCCTTAAATCCAACAGAGAAATAAAATCAATATTATCTTCAAATTTTTGTAGCTTTGTAATATCTTCAGCTTTTTTTGATGAACAACAATAAAGCATTGCAGGATCAATTGGATGTGCTTCTGTATTAAAGATATATCCTCCAGCTTCAATTACACATTTACCATTTGGTGTATCAATTATTCTTGAAGTTCTTCCATCATTATGCATAAAATTTTCTTCATCAAATAAAAGATATAAATATTTTGTTGTTTCTGCAAGAAAGAATGATTCCATTCTAAAAAAAATTTATTTTGCTAGGAATGCTGTAGGCAGTGAAATGACTCGGCCTTTTTCATCCCCTCCCCCTTTCCCCCTCATGTTTTAAATTTTTCCCCTTCCCCTCCCCTTTTCCCCTCTAAAGGGAGGGCGGGGACCCCCGAGGGACAAAAGGGGACGTCGGCGCCTTTGATGTTTCAAAATGTCCCCCTTCACCCCGCCCTTTCCCCTCCATTTTTAAAATCTTCCCTTTCCCTCTAAAGGGGAGGGCGGGGGAGTCACTTCGCTGGCTGTAGGTGCGTTCAGTTTAAGCTTACCGATCTTCAAGGGTATAATCATTGACATCTTTAATAGTCGCATATCCACATTTTGTTTTTGTTCCATGTTCAATTGCTTCAACCATTGCAGCAGCTTCATGAAGATATGTTGGATCTTTTGTAGCTTTGTAGAGGTATAACATTGATTCAATCATTTCAGGTCTCAGTGGATATCCGGCACGTTGATTTGAAGTTTCATGATTTTGTAAATTATAAAATTCTGGTGTTACACCAAATTGTCGATTTATTTGAAAATATGTTAACAAAATTCGTGTTGCATCATCAACTTTTCCAATTAAAGCCTAAAAAAGGTTGGAATTGGGGGATTAAAAAATTTGAATATTTTTTTCCTCTTACCAAAACCCCAGGCCAAAATGCTTCAAGTGATTGAAAGATAGGAAATGTAACACCCCCTTTTGTCATTGAAACCCATGTAAACCAATCATCTTGTCGAATATATTTATTTATTGCTTTTTCATAATCATAAAATTGTTGTAAAAGTTTTGGTCGATGAAAGAGAAGTCCACCTTTAGCTAAATATTCAAAATATGAATCAACTCCAGCTCCAATTCCGGCATCAGTTGCTGTCCAAAGACCTATAATCGGTTTATTTAAAAGATTCTTTCCAATTTTTGCCATACCCGTTTCAGTATTAATATGATTTCCAACTAATCCAATTCCACTTCGAGCTCGATATAATGCATCTAAAGCATTTAAGGCAATTTTTTCAAAATGTGGATCACCCGTCAGCCTTGAAAGTGCACCAAATTCTATCACAAATGTTCCAACTCCTGCAGTACAAGTAACAGGCGTTTCAAATCGATTTACACCATATTTTAAATTTACAGTACCATATGGCATTCCAGTTTCAGTATTAAAAGCAGGCAATAATTTTGTTGCAAATTTTACTGCCAAATCTAGCAATGACCCTGAACATGGCCAACCATCATGTAATTGCATTCCTTCAACTCTTCCACTCAATATGTGTGCCGAAAGCAAACCCCCAACAACTCGAATATTTGTTTCAAAAACTAAAAATAAACTTTTTAAAGAGATACTACAAAATTCCCGAATAAAATAATATACCTGATACATTAACATTTGCATCAACATTAATATTTTCTAAAATTAAATTTACAGCTCTTTTAAATTCTGTATGATTTCCCATAATTATTAAAGTATCCAAGGAATCTATCAGCGTTAAACTAAATGAACCCCATGTATCCATTCCTATAAAAAAATTTACATATTATTGGGATATATAAAATCTATATTATTATTATACCTGTACAGGTTAAAGGTTTTAATTCATCTAGTGGATATGCATTATCCAAATATCCATTATAAGCATGATAAAACATTGCTTTCACTTTATCTCTAAAAATTTTAATCATTTTTTTTGAAGGGGATAGGATAAAAAAACCTATATTTATCCATTTTTTCTTTTGAAAATTCAACCGCAATCCCATTGCAATTCGATATCCATATTACAATTACAATTAAAAATAGCCATCTTATTAACATTTTATTAATTTCATTAAAACACCCGTTCCAACAACAAAAATTAAAGTTGTCCAATTATTTTTTTTGCCAAATATTCATTGGCATTGGTGGACAAAAGGACAATGTTGAAAGCGGGGTACTTTTAATTTGATTTTTATTGGTCGTTGATAAAAAAAGGTTTTTTATGGAAGTTGTAAAAAATGTTTAACCTTTAATTTTATTAGGATTGTTGTAAAATAAAACATATGATATTTTGATAATCAGTGATTTTTGAAGAGGCTGACTGTTGACACACATTCTTTTTTGTATATGTTATTGTTATTCGCCAAAAAAAATTATGTGAGAAATTGACACAAGGACGAATCATCACTTTCTATCTATCTATCTCCATTCAATCGTTTGTTACAACAACCATGGTCGCTGTTCCCTTTCCCTTTTTTTTGTCCTTTTTCATGATATATTTTTTGCCTTGCTTGCGCGCGTGTATAGTTTGTGAAAGTTCTTTTTTTGCGTGTTTTTCTCCGACAAATTTTTGTCGTCTCTGGCAAAAAAAAAGATAGAAGGAAAAAAAACAAAGTTAACTTTTTGAACGAGACAATCTTTTCTTTTTTGCGTTATTTTTCAAGTGGTCAAAAAGGAACGTTTCTTTGATTTTTTCGTGGCTTTTGTAAATATATAATTGATTGCTTTTTAAACTTAAATCAGTTAATACATTTTTCAGCGTTTATTTATAATTCATTGCTCACGTATTTATTTATCTTTTAATTATAATTAAAAATGAATATTTCACCTTCAACAAGTACAACATCACCAGAAATGATTTCACCCAAAGAAAAGAAAGGAATGGAAGATTTAGGTTTGATTTAATTTTTTTATCAAAAATAGTTAGTTTAAGAATGTCAGTTAAAAACTTTGTAAAAAACTATGCTTAATTGGGTCCCAGTTAGGCATGGCATCGGGGCGACTTTTTTAATGCCCGGCCCGGCCCGGGTAAAAATTTAATTTTTAGTAATTTTGCATTGGTCCCCTCTGTGCAGTTTTTTTCAGAAATCGTGAAAATCAAGGTCCGACCCGGCCCGGCCTGGTACTGGGCCGGGGCCGGGGATTTCCGGGTTTACCCGACCCGGTGCCATGCCTAGTCCCAGTTTAGTTATTTATTAATTATATTTTACAGTTTTTAAAGTATTATCTTGCTAAATAAGTAAAATTATCATGATTTCATTAAAAAGTTGATAAAAAATTAAGTTTATCTTGTTTTAAAGTTTTTTTTTAATCTTAAATGTCAGTATTTAAATAGATTAGTTAAAAGAAAAAACATTATATTTGTCATTGTTATTAAAATTAAAAAAAACAATGCTTATAACAGTTAAAGAAACTAGTGATCCAGTTAAACCTATATTCTAAAGTAATAATACTTTAAGCAAGCACAGTTTTTAAATGGAAAACTTTATGATGCATTAATTTTATTTTTAATCTTCTTTATCACTTAATTTGTTATCATTTTTGTCATCAGTTTTGGAAATTATGCATCGTCTCTTCAGTTAAATAAAAAACAAAATTTATCTTTTTAAAAACAAACTGTACAAAAGAGATAAACAAAACTTCTATTTATAAAATTTTGAAAATCCAAAAAATTTCCAGTTTACTTTAAAATCTTATTTTTGATATAAAACGATAAAATATAAAAGTTTTCATTTTTTTCCATTTACAAAAAATCATCATAATTTTTTGTAAATGAATTCAATAAGCTCGTCTTATTTGCTCAATAAGACTTAAAAAGTGTGGACTTATTGAATCAGTAAGACGCTCTTATTGAATTCATTTACAAAAAGTGATGATGATTTTTTGTAAATGGGGAAAAATAAAAACTTTTATATTTTATCGTTTTATATTGAAAAAACATTTATTTTAATTTTCATACCCCTTAAAAGTCATTAATTCCTCCCCTTTTTTAGTTATTGTTTTGTTTCAGCATCAAAAATTTAAAATCGTCTTCAGCTCTCATCCTTTCTACTCTCTTTTTTTTCATTCATCCTTTTTTTAACCCACTTGTCAATGTTATTTTTTTTGTTGTTTGTCTTTAAGCTTGATTTCTTTTCTTTTTCACCTTTATTTTTTTTTTCTTTCGATCATTTTGTGCAACACATTTTCACACAACTTTTTCTTTCTCACTTCTTTCGGTTTTTTTTTGATGCTGCTTACATAGTTTCATTTTTTTTTCAATCTCTCAAAAAGAAAGTAAAAGTCCGAAGCAGAAGAACAACTGCTGCTGCTTATTTTTTTTGCTTTCTTTTTGGGGCGATAAGAAGAAGAAGAAGAAAAAAAATGAAACAACACCAGCTGCAAGCAATAACAAGGAGTTTTTGACTTGAAGAAGAAAAATGGCAAAAAAAGAGACTCCTACGCTTTCGTAACAAAAAAAAATCTTTGGGCGCCTTTTTTTCCAGCAAATGCCATTGTTGAAAAAAATGAAAAGAATTCTTTTTTGATATCGCAGTTTTAGTCAATCTTTTCTTACCACAAATATTTTTTATCTGAATTATGATAAAATAGTGTCAGTTAAAAATTTTATAAAATATTATGCTTAATGGCATTCCTGTTTTTTTATTCATTAATTTTTAAGAACCACATAATTTTTCTTTTTAAATTTCATTAATTTTTACAAACTTTATGAGTTGTTTTTTGTAAATGTTTCTTCTTTCACCTCAGTTTTTGGTCATTTTTAACTTTACTTTTTAAAATCAAGGCTGTAAGAGTTCTATCAGTTTTTTAATATTAATTTTTGTTTAACAGTTTAAAAAATGTTAGTTTTCGACGTCAGTTAAATTTTATTGGTTTTAAAAGTTACTTTACTTTTTGTAACATTAATCCGACAGTCATATAATTCGTGAAAGAAAAATAATTTTCTAATAAAAAGATTGCCCCGAAAAATTTATATCTTTTAACACAAAAAACAATATAGTTTATAAGCAAAGAATTCAGTGTAACCAGTTTATTACGAGTTAATTAAATGTTTATTTTGTATAGCATTTTTTCTGTAACTTTTTTTGTTTTTAAAATTTAGCTTTAAAATAAATACTTCAACTTCTGATATACCAGTTAACAATTTTTAAAGTTTGTTAAAACTCATCTTTTTTTACCTTTTTTTGTCATGGCCAGTTTAAAAAAAGTATTCCTTAAATAAAATCCTTTTTTTTGTCATTTAAGAAATTGCACCTGTCGTTTTTTTGTGTTTGATTTTTTCGCGCAACATTTGAAACAAAAAAAATACTTTTGTAAACTTTTCTTTTCCGATTTTTTTGCTTTAATCGATTTTGTTTAAAAAATTCTTTCTTTCTTTTTTTTGATTCGCGGTCACTCAAGTGCATCTTCACTTCTTTTTTCTTTTGTTTTTACCTTTTAAAGTTTAAAATTTAAGTTTTATCTTCTTTTTTTGTATCATCTTTCTTTGTTCAAAGATGCCGGTGAAACAAGACGATCAATTTGTTGATGCTGTTAAACCTGCATTGGGTGAGAAATTTGTTTTACACGATTATTATTATTGAGATTGTTTTTTATAACTCTATTATAATTATTTTGTGTACTTGAAAAAATTTATACAGTTTTTTATAATATAAAAATTATGTAACAAAGAGATTTTAAAGGCACCAACTGTCAAACATTTGTTCAGTTTAATATTTAAAATTAAGGAGATAGCAGAAAAAGCTTATGGATTCAGTTTTTGCAAAAAGCTGTTAAAGCACAAAGAGAACAGTTTTTTATTATTTTGTGCATTACCGATAGGCAATTTTTTTATTATTTTCGCTTAAAAAAGTGTGTGAAAAAATTAGTATCAAAAACACTAAAAAACTTATTTTTAAAAATTTTTAAAAAAAAATTAACCTCTGAAAAATTTACTATGTTTTAAGTCAATATAATATTTGCTTCTGGGTACTTATTCAGTTTACTTTACAAGGGACCGTTTTCAGATGTAAACCCCAGATTTCTAAGGTCATATGTGGAATCGATAGTACCCCTATAGGTATGAAAAACCCCCAAGTACTAGCTGCCCTTTCGGGGTTTTACAGAAGTTACAGGATTCTAAAGTCAAAAGTCCACGACCCGGGGGTCGTGAGTTAAGGAAAAAAACGCAGGTGTCAACTGAAAAGGTTCCCTTGTTAGTACCAAAAGCACTAAAAAACTTTTTTCTCGCAAATTTTTTTGAAAAAAAAATAAGTTAAATAGTTTTTCTTATATCGAAAAACAACAAGGCTTCAGTTAAAAATGTTAAATTTTTTCCATGGTAAATCAAACGTTTTTTAAATTTAAAAAAAAGCAAAACAGTAAACGCTTTTAAAATAAAATTTCCCTAAATTCTAAAAACAAAATGTACTGCGCCAGTTTTTAATTCATTTTTTTTTGCAGAATCACTTTTATCAGATCTTCAAAGGACAACAGAAGTTTTACGACGTGCACAACAACGAAATAGTCAAGATCGAGAATTTAGTGATGTTAATACTTCAATGTATTCTTCAAGCTCATATAAAGATAATCGCCGCAGCTATGATAATGATATTGATCCAATTTATCAAGAACAAAATGTTGTTATGAGAAAGTAAGCTTTAAAAAAAATGATTCTGATGTCAGTTAACAAAGTTAAAAAAAAACAAAATTATGTTTTTCAAATAAATTCAGTTATTTAAAAATTAATATTTGTTCTCGGAACCCTCTTAAAAATATTTTGAATCAATTTAGCATTAAATTTTATAGCCTCCGATACCGATTTTAATTGTTAATTAATTTTAAAACAATTAACTGAAAAATTGAAAGATTATAAGTTTTCAATAATTTTTCACATGTTTCTTCAAAAAAAATTATATAATGATGTTGCTTTTGGCGGCAGTTAACAAAGTTAAAAATAACGAAATTATTTTTGTCAACGCAATTCAGTTATTTAAAAATTAATATTTGTTCTTGAAACCTTTCAAAAATACTTTGAACCAATTTAGCATTAAATTTTATAGCCTAAAAATAAAAAAAAATAATTATATAATTTTATTACAGTTCTCAACAAAGCAGCAATGATGAATATGGCACTGGAAATCAAAATCGACGATCTGGTAGTGGCGGTTACGGTAATGATACATCGGCCAATCGACGATCCACTGATAACGTAAATTCACAAACAATTGAAAATGTCAGTTAAATTAAAATAAATTTTATTTATAGCGAACTTCTCGTGAAACAAGTCAATTAGATTCAATGCTTGGAAATCTTCAAGTTGATATGGATAAACATGGAATTCATACAATTCCAAAGGGAGATTGTGCAGCCTGTGAAAAACAAATTATTGGACAAGTTGTTATTGCACTTGGAAAAATGTGGCATCCTGAACATTATGTCTGCTGTCACTGCGGGGATCAAATTGGACATAAAAATTTTTTTGAACGTGGTGGAAAAGCTTATTGCGAAAATGATTATCATGATTTATATTCACCAAGATGTGCATATTGTAATGGGCCAATTAAAGATGTAAGTTTTTTCGTAACAGTTTTTCAATTTGGTGAATTTTGCAGTTTTTTTCGTAAGATTTAATTTTTATTCATTTAATTTTAAATATTAAAAATCTTAAAATTGTTTTTTAAAATTTCAAGTAATTTTTACAAACTCTTTTAAAAATTGATAATATTTTGAGCTAAAATCGTTCAATCATTTTAGTCAGTTTTTTCCAAAAAAACTTTAATTTTTAATCTGTTTAAATAAAACACAGTTTATGAAAATCAAAAAAACGCCTTTTTTAAATTCAATTTAATTTTTAAAAAACCCAAAAAAAGATAATTTTGTCCTCATTTCCGCATTCGCCCTCAGTTTGAACAATCGAATTTTCCATTCATCCTCAGTTTTTAGCCAAAAGAATCCACATTCCAGCTCAGTTTTTTTCTGAACAGTCGAAATCAAAACTTACAAGTTTTGAATTTTCACTTTTTAACAATTAACTTTTTTCTAAACTACGAGCTCCGAATAGTTTTTTAACGACCGATGAATTTTGTAAAGTTTAATTTTTAATTTTGATGCAGATATCAAATATAGTTAATAAAAAACTTAAAAATGTTTTGTTAAAATTTCAGTTAACGTTAAAAAAAGTCTTATAAAAAAAGGGTAGGAAATTAAATCTTTACCGCCTAGGGATGTGCTCAGTGTTTGTAAAACTTTAAATTCTTTTAATTTCAATTTTAATTTTTAAATCAAAATTATCTTTTGTTTTAATCAAATTTAATTATATTTCAAGAATTGATAAACTTGAACAGTTTTCATAAGAATCTAGAAATAATTTGTTACAACTGGTTTACCATTTTAAGATTCATTAACATTTTTATAAAAACTTTTATTTTTGAAGTAACTTTTTTAACTGACAGTTTTTTATTAAAAATAATTTATCCCCCTAAATTAATTTTTAGCGTTGCATAACTGCAATTGGCAAAACCTTTCATCCAGAACATTTTACATGTGCAGATTGTGGAAAGCAATTTGGTGAAGAAGGCTTTCATGAAAAGGATGGAGTTGCATATTGCAAAGATGACTTTTTCCGAATGTTTGCACCAAAATGTCATGGATGTGATAAACCAATTAAAAACAAATTTATCACTGCTCTTGGAACTCATTGGCATCCAAATTGTTTCATTTGTCAAGTAAGTTCAATTTCATCTCATTCATATATTTTTTTCTTTGTGAGACCATTAATGTGTAAACTACTGTTAAAGTTCAGTGTTTTATGTCCGTTTAAAAAAAACTTCTGTCCTATTTTTAAGGAATGTCATCGATCATTTGATGGTGGAGCATTTTTTGAACATGATGGTGCACCATTTTGTGAACAACATTTTCATCAACACCGTGGCTCACTTTGTAATGAATGTAAAAAGCCAATTTCTGGAAGATGCGTTTCTGCAATGGGAAAAAATATCATCCTGAACATTTTGTTTGTACATATTGTTCAAGAGAATTAACCCGTGGCACATTTAAAGAAGCCAATAAACGGCCATATTGTCATAAATGTTATGGAAAAATTAATAATCCATGATAGAGTTTTTTTCAAACTTACATTTTGTTCATTTTATCAGGGATTTTTTAAAATCTAATTTTGAAGTGTTCTAATACTTTTTCAAAAATTTAGTTTTTTTATGATTTTTTCATTCATTCCAGTTTTAAAAACTTAAAACTTTTATTTCAATGTTTTTGAATTAACTTTTGTATGCAAATTTGTCTACAGTTTTTTTTATTAAAACTTTTTGCAATTATGTGTCTTAATACTTTAAATCACTTTTATTTTTGTATCTGTTTTTTTATTGTATCAGTTTATTTATCACTTTGTTTTAACTCTCAAATATTCCACAAAAACGTTATTATTTTTACAGGCAGATTCTCACTTTGCTCAACAATGCCCTATGCAAGTGACTTATTTTGAAGAGGAAGAAGAATATTATTAATTAATCATCTCAATTTTTTATAATTTTCTATGTAAATCAATTATTGAAAAAAAAGGTTTTTATAAAGGCAGTCTTTTAAAACACTTATATATTTAAAAAATTTAAAATTTAGCAAACATGAAACCAAACAGTTAAAAAATTTTTTAAAAGATGGGTAGAATTAATTTTGTTGATATTTTTATAGCTTTAAGAGTTGTCAAATTTTTACAGTCGGCATACATTTTTTTGAACCCCAGTAGTGTTGCACCATATGCAACAGCTTTATAGCTTTCTTTTTTCACAGTTTTTTATACCAATATATATTAATTCCACTTTTCATAAACGCATACGCTGAATCCTTGTTTATCAAATCGAAATCTTTTCGTATATAAGACGGTAAAATATAAAAGTTTTCAGAAATGGACCATTTTAACCGAAAAACCTTCCAAATTGTAAATTTTCCTTACACTTTAGAACCTTTTCTATGAAAACCTTCTTATAAGTAATTTTTTTTTACATTTTGGAACCTTTTTCATTTACAATTTTTCATTATCATTTTTTGTAAATTGAATCGAACCTGAGACCCTCGGAGCAAAAAGCTAATGCGCTCACTACTGAGCTATTAAGGCACCACAGGTTGGATGATAAAAATGCTAGATCACTCTTGGCCAAAAAACATTGAAATAAAAATTAAAAAAGTATTCATTCTGTTTTTTTTAGCAAAGAGTCATCTAGCGTTTTTATCACTCAAACTGTGTTGCCTCAATAGCTCAGTAGTGAGCGCGTTAGCTTTTTGCTCCGAGGGTCTCAGGTTCGATTTCCAGCCATGGCATTTACAAAAAATGATGATGAAAAATTGTAAATGCGTTTTCAAATAAAAAGATTGTATTTAAAAACCTTTCCATTTGTAAATTTTCCTTACAATATGAAAGGTTATCAAAGAAAAGGTTCCAAATTGTAAAAAAAATTTACAAACGAAAAGGTTATCCCAGAAAATGTTTCAACCTGTAAATTTCTCTTACAGTTTGGAAGCGTTTCTGTAAATACCTCTTAAGTCGTAAATTTCAAAAAGGTTTCCAGAAAAAAAAATTTTTTTACAAAAAAAAAGCTTTTTTGTGATTTTTGGTCAAGTTTTGAAAACTTTTATATTTTACCGTCTTATATTACAACTATACAATTATTTTGCAAAAAATTATTTAAAAAATCATTTTTTCAATTTTTCAGTTTAAATTAAAGCAAATAACCTAATATTACAAAAAAACGACCAACAAATGTATTAAAAAATCTTTTTTTACAATAAAAACCCTTTTGATTAAACAAATATTACAATGTTACAAAACATCATAATTCCTAAAATCAACAAAAGTCGTAGTTGAAGATTTACGATTAATAAAAATTTTTGTTTTTGTAATTCCTGTTTTATTTCCATTTCCTTTAACATCTTCAACAGTTGTAATATGCGTTCTTTGAGCTGAAATAATAATAAAATGTAACTTGTATAACAAAAAAAACTTATGACGTATTTTCCAAATTTTGTTAAAAAACGTATAAAAAACTTGAAAATAATCCATTTTTTGCAATGTTTATTACTTTTTATCAACTAATGTTTAAAACAATATTGTACCAAATAAAGCCGTTTTTGGAAGATTAAGAAATTTTATGATGAACTTTAGTGATTTCTTTCTGTCAATGAGAAATTTATTTTTTTTTCTTCAAGTCAAATCTCCAATATAAAGCAGATTTATAGATTAGAAAAAAGAATTTAGCTGTATTTATTAAACGCTTATTGTTTTAACGATTTAAATCATTTTTATTAAAAAAATTTTTTAAAAATAGCGCACAAAAATGATAAATCCCATTTAATCTAAAGCTTCTTTGTCGTCGTTTTTTGTTTATTGTAAATTCAATCTCTTTTTTTTGTAGAGTTTTATTTTTTTTTTACTTATTTTCTCATTTTTTAGGAATCATAAAACATATGGCATATAAGCACCCCCACCCCGAAGTTTATTTTTTTCCCTTTTTAAAAATATTTCAAGAAACAATTTTACGTCATCATTTTTTTTGTTTCTTAAATCTTAAATGGATTTGTCTGCAAAAAAAATTAGTTTTTTGAGGGAGTAAATAACCATATTTATCCTTTTAAAGAGATTTCAAATTGCGTTATTTTTGTTGAATCAAAAATGAAAAAAACAAAAACAGCAAAAATGAATAAACAAATCTTTTAAAAATAAATTTTGAAAATGGCTTCACCAATAAATATTTTCAATAATATAATTTTTAAATTATTACAAATCCATTGAAAAGCTAAGTTTTCATTTTAAAAATGTGACGACATATTTATGTTAGTTAGAAAAAATAATTTAATCAACGAAAATCTTTTTTATGTTTTTTTTTAAATATTTTCTCAACAGAATTGTGTCAAAATTAATCAAAAAACATGACTGTCTTACACCATCTTTTTCTTTTGTTTTAAAGAAATTAGGATACTTTGAAATATTATTAAAATGATTGTTAAACTGTTTTTAAACAAAAAACAAAAACGTGAATACAAATGTGTCACCGAGATTAATTTTATTCAAAAGACTTTCGTATCTTTTGTCAATTTTGTTGAATTTTGAATGAAACAAAAAAATATAAAATTTCAAAAGATGACGATATTAAAATTTTCTTTGAATTTAGTCATTAAAACTGAAAAGACTTATAAAAAATGTAATTAAAACAAAATTTTAATAAAATCTATTTCTTTCAAAAAATGAAATTTATCATTTTACAATCAAAAAAACTCTATTTCTAAAATCAAAAAAATTTAATTAGGGATGTGCACCGTTTTTTCAAAGGTGTGCGATAAACACAATTTTGGTGCCTAAAAATGCAGAATCTTAATATTAATACGAACTGGTAAAAAAAATTATTAGGTTAAATGCTGATAAAAACGATAACTGATTAAGAAAAAATGAAACTACCGTAATTTTTTTATCCGAATTTCGTGCCCCTCCATTCCCCAATTTGAAATTGTGCCTATCAGATGCAGAATTTTCTTCTGAGTCAGATAAAATAAAATATAAATGCGCGAAAGTGAGCGGTCGACATTTTGTTACATAAAAACAAAAAGTCGCAAATTATCTCTGCGCATCTCTAAATTTAATAACACAATTTGAAACATCTGTGTTCAGTATTGCTTTTTTCATATTTATCAAACGCTGACATTAAAAAAGTGTCAAAAATGGAAAATTCACCCAATTACTATAATAATATTTATTTTATCGCAAAGTTTCAATTTATTTTTAGTTTTCTGACGTTATTAGCTTTTTTTACACAAAAAACGTAATTGCAATATAAAAATTTGTATTTTTAATTTTTAACCACTTTATAAAACAACAACAAAAAGGGAAAACTATATGAAAATTGAATCCTTAAAAGATATTTTAGCTGCAAAAAACATAAATATTAAAATCCTATAATCTTCATTTTGATTTATCTCCTTTCAAAAGCTATAATGCTTTTCTATTTTAAGGAACTTTAATGAAAAACAATAACAAAATCGTAAAATTTGTTAAAGGTCAAATAACAGTTTTCTTCCTGCTCCAAGTTGTAGTTCAACTTTTGTTCCGTATTTTCACTTTTAAAGATCATCCTCATTTTTTTCAACTTTTTAATTTCCTGTCTCGTCATTTTGGTGTCTTTAACCCCATCATTTTATCTGTTCATTGCAATAACTTTGCTAAAATCTTCAATATTTTCTTCTTACATTAGCGTCTTTTTTCAACAAAAATAATAATAATCCTCTTTTTTTGAAATCCATCCAAAGATTTTTATGAAGGAAAAATTTAACAGACATCAAAGGTGAGGGTGGATTTTAGCATTTATCTTCTTAAAAAAAGGGGCGTCCATCTAAAATCCTTTTTTTTACGAACGTCAGAGATAAATAAGAAGCTTCTTTGATTTCTTATTTTTTTAGTATTTAAGAAAGGGGTTTTAGAAAGGAATTATCAGTTAAAAAAGAAGGTCTTTAGAAAAAAATGACAAAAGATATTTGAAATTTGTTTCTAGTAAAATCATTTGTCTTATATTTTTACGTGTCGATTCAACTTGTTAACCTATTTTTTTTTTATTTTTTCAGCTTCGAAAACACACATTTCCAAAAAATGCCAACATTTAATGGCACAAATATGATAGAATGTAAAGAAGAATATGGTAAAATTCAATATGAAGATGAATTTGTACTTTTAACAGAAGATTTTTTAATTATTAAACGATACTTTTTTCCTTTAATGAAACCAAAAATTATTCGAAATCGTGATTTAAGAATTGCATATTTTGATTCACAGGAAAATAGTAAATATGGAATTTTACGAACTTGGGGAAAATCAAATAATGACATTTATTGGGCTGTTGATTTTCGAAGGTAGTTAAAAAACATTTAATGGAGATAAAATAAATAATAATAATATCATAACTTTTTAGATGTTTACCTGGAGAAAAATTCAATAAAAGTAATATTGTAATTGATATTGAAGATGGCGTAAAAAAAGGTTTCACTGTCAAAGATGCACAATCATTTTTTGATTCCCTTCGACTTTATGCACCAATTTCGTTGATTGTTGTTGATAATTTAAATATTTAGTTTATCTTTTAAAAATATATATATTTGTATTTATTTATATATTGTACTATAAAACAAAAACTTTGTGTGTTTCGAAATAAAATGGGAAATATGTTATTATGTTTTACACTTTACTTTTTAAATTGAAAATTTTTAATTAACCACAACATTTTCATTTTTTTCCCCGTTCCCCAACATTTTATTTGCTAGGAAAAAATCAAAAAAGAAGGATTATTTTTTTTGAAATTTTTATATCAAATTTTTTCTTGTTTAGCGTTGCAACTTTGCTATAGCTAAAAAGTAGAATTTTCGACTAACGAATGAAAATGGCTTTTTTCTTATATTGATATAGATCTAAGACATTGCAAGAAATGAAACATGACATTTTTCGTAGCTTCCAAATAATCAAATTTATTTCGAAGGGACAATGCTTCCGTTTTCTCTCCACCCGTTTAAAATTTTAAAAACATTTTTTTAAAAAAAGGTATAACATATTTATTTGAATCTTTAAATTCATTTTCGTTATTTAACAGATAACCAAAAAAAACGTTTTATTTTTGATTTAAAATATAACATTTATCCTTTATTTTAATGCAAAGTGTATAAAGTGCGAGTTCCATTATTTAAATATCCAGATTCCCGAATAATTGAATCTCCACAACAATTTTTGAATTGTAATTTGAATTCCAATGTAAAGCTTGGAAAATCATTATATTCTGGATAAACATAAAAAGAGAATTTAACATTCTTTTCATCCTCGAGCTTGATTGTAACAATATCATCAGGTGAATATTCATCAACTTCAATTAAGCTTACAGTTGCATCATCTCCAAGTGGATTACCATTATTACAAATTACTCTCCCTTTAAAGAGATATGCTCTTCCTGCTTTAAAATTACTATATTTTATAGGAGGATTATTTTTTGTTGTAGAAGATAGCGTTGTTGTTGTAAGAATAAAACTATCCTTCTGAAAATTCTCCGAATCATTTTTTTCATCCATATTACCATTGGTTAATTTCACATCGAATCCATTCTTTTTAAAGACATCATTATTTTCCATAAATAATCTTTCATCATTAAGATACTTAATTTGTACTTTGTCAGTTCTTTTGGTCCCAGAATTTATTAATTCAGAGATTTCAAGAACATTATACGTTTCCCTAGCCAATGGAAGCTGAATAGGTCGGTAAATAAAATTTTGAGGAAATGATTTAGTTATTAATATTCTTCTAAATTTACTTCCGATTCTACATATTCCACCATTTGATTTGAAAATACCTTGAAGGAAAGTGTCGAAAAAAGTTGGTGTACATAGACATGAAAATTCATTGAGGCATTTTTCTTTAATTTGTTCCACGGTTGGTATTGTTATCTGAAAAGAAGTCTATTAATAGATAAAAATATGTTTATAATTTTGTTTTTTTGCAAAAATTTCTTGACAAAAATGAGAAATCATAATTAAAGGAGGCGGACACTTTGATCCATTTTTAAAAAAAAGGATTTCGAAATATTTCTTTTTTTTTCCAACCCTATTCGTGATTCAGGCAAACTCTTGAAACGAAAAAATATTTCCTTTGTTAAAAAAATAAAAACATTGGAAGCTGCATTTTCGTCACGAATATCGAAGGGTTGGAAAAAAAGAAATATTTCAAAATCATTCTTCTTTAAAAAATGGATCAAAAGGTCCGCCTCCTTTAATTATTAAGATAGGTTTAAAAAAACTTCAAACTTACATTTATTAAACTTTCAAACAAATTTGACAAAGTTTCATTTTTATGATGAAAGTCACAGAGAGACGGTGACAAAATAATGTAAACACTATATGAGTCTTCATTTATGAGTAAAGATTGTTCAACTTCACTTCCAATGTGAGCCATTCCATTACTGAACCATGTAGGCCTGTGACTAACACCGATAGTATATAATGGACCATAATTATAAAAGTTCTCAAAATAACTTAATAAATCATTGGCTATTTTAGCGTAATTTTTATTTTCATCACTTTCACCATTATCAGAAAAGTTAATTAAATATTTTCTTACAGTTGATTCGGTAAACTTTAAATAATTTTTCTGAAATTCCATATGTGCTACATCTTTTTATAAATTCTCTCCCATTTAACTCACATGAATGAATGCTTTTGAACGTTCAACTTGTTGAAAAACTTTTTTTGAAATGTTTGTAAATTTTTCAAAATCTAATTTTTCAAGGCTATATGCTCCAGAACATGCTGCATGGGAGATTGCTAACATTTCGACAATTTCATCCAATTTTTTAATCAAAAGTGTTACATTCGGGGATGCCATTAGAACATGGGCTGCTTGATCGATTAGCCAATTCTCACTAAGAACGTCATTCAAAACCTTAAAAATCTTTTATAAAAATTATTGTATTTTTTTAATTTTTTTTACATCTAAAATTTCAAGAGGAGACTTATCATCACATTTTTGAATTAATGCATTTTTTGAATATTCTGATGGATATTCGAGGAGTCTTTTAACAGACTGAAAGAGATGCTTTGTTGGATGTTTGATTTGCTAAAAAAATTATGAAATTCTTTTGTTTTTAATTTTTTGACCAAAAACGGGATCTCAGAACTTACAGTATTAAAATATTTTATATCAACACTAAATTGAAGGTTATGAATCATATCTTTCAGTCCGTTTATCAAATCCATAATCTCATTGATTCTTCCTTTGCAGAAAAAAAAAAGATTAGTTTAGAAATATTTTTTAAGATTTAAAACTTACTTTCTGCTTTCTTTTCAAGTCTTATCATTGGATCAATATTAAGAAGAAAATCAGTAAAATTTCTACTGTTTTCTGCTGAAATTTTTGCCTGCTTTGCAAAAGAATACATACTATAAAGAAGAGAAAAATCATCTTTATTCTCTTGATAAAAGGATTTTGCTACGCCAGTTATATTTGAAGTGATGCATGGCAGATATAAAAATCCAAAAATTAAAAAAGCAACAAAAAATTGCTTCATTTTTTGATGACAATTTGTTAGCAATTTTTAGATACTTTTATTTATATCACTTGTTTTAAAAGACGAAAGGCGGCACTCCCTTTGAATACTTATTGAAGTTTTCAAGAAAACTATTGTTTAATAGCCATTATTTGATAAAAAAAAGGTTTTTTGTCTTGTAAAATCTAATTAATGAAAAAACAATCCCGGAACAATATTCTTTTAATGAGTACCATATCAATTAATGTCATGTTATTTTTTTTTATCAAAAAATAACCCTACACAAAAAAGAATCATTAAACAAACAATTAAGTGATTGCACAAAAAAGAAAAATAAAAAGCGTATAAATTCTTTCAGAAACGTGAAAGAAAAAATTGTTTGTGCAACTTTTTAAAATGAAATTTTGGCTTTTTGTGCTTTTTATTTTTGTTAAATTTAATCAAGAATGTAAGAGTCAAATTCTTGAAACAGAGGCTGTTCTAACAATTGTATCAAAAGTTTATTCTTATTCGGTAAATATATATATGGCATTGGAAAGCAGTGAAAGCGTTGATGATTTTGTAGAAAATATTGACGCTGTTAAAAGACTCGATAAAAAACTTGAAAGTAAAGTTTATTTTTTTATTTTAAAACCTTAAAAATTATAAAATGTTTAGGAAAACTGAATGAAATTATTAATTCATTAAATGTTCTTAAAGGTATGATTGATGATTTAAAATTTAGTCTTGATGTCAAATATTTTAATACAGTAAGTTTAACCATATAAAATTGATTAAAGGAAGTATAAAGGAATTGTTTTTTTTCAGGAAGTTAAACATCCAACTAAACACATTTTTTCTTCAGTAAAAACATTTCTTGAAAATCCTACAAATTTTACAAGAAATCAATTGATTAAAAAATGTAACAAACATCCACCTCTTGATATTCTTGAAGTAAGTTTTAAAAAGCAATTATTTTTAGTATGGGCACCATTATTTCTACCGAAAAGCCGAAATACCGAAGTCATCGAAATATTTTTTTTGCCCGAAATCAAAAAAAAATTTTGAATTTAATATAATCTAAATTTCAATTTTGGGGAGTTATGATGGGTACAAATCAGACGTGGGCACGGGGTACATTTTGGTACGGAAATCGTACCCTACCTCGCGCATAATTTACGATAATTTGTAAAAATGAGTGAAAAAATAAATGCCCTTTGAAAAATAAAGAAATATGACTCAAAATAAGGCACAGGGGGGGGGGACCCTTTACGTTTTTTACCTCGCGCAAAATCCTAAAAATTGGTGTACCTTCGTGCCCACGTCTGGTACAAATAAATTATTTGTATTCATCAGATGGTGTTGCTATACATTAAGCAAAAGTAGTTAGAGACCGTCCAGACGTGACGTCACGATAAAATCCAAAATTAGGAACCCCAGCCAGTGTTGGCGGTCCGGACCGAAAAAAATTTCGGTTTTTTGGCTATAACTTTTTTGCATTTTATTTTATTTAAATTTCTTTGTTTGCCATTTATATCCCTTAGTTGATAGCCCATTTTAGTGCGCACAACTTTTAGAAATATGGATAAATATAAATTCTAGACCAAAAAGACCGAAATAGACCGGACCCATTTCGAAATTTCGGTCTTTTTGGTCTAGCATTTATATTTATCCATATTTCTAAAAGTTGTGAGCACTAAAATGGGCTATTGTAATATCCGAGCTTATATCACAAGTATAGCACTTTGAATTCTTGTAAGGACAATCCTTCTTCCAATGGGCGCCATCACAACCAGGACAGCGAGAGCGAGGAGCATCAGGAGCAGCTCCTTTTTGACGAGTATTAACCGATGTTTGCAAAACAGCTGGAGAAACCTTTGTGCCAGGTGATCGACCGTGAGCAGCTTTTGGTTTAACATTGGTTTTGCGTCGATTAATATCGTATACAGGTGTTGAGCCACGTTGAGGTTTAGTAGATACAGCAATGTGAAGCGTTAGACTATTGCAAAAATCTAATCCAAGAAGAGACCAAGGAACATCAGCAACATGTATGTCCAAACATTTTGAACCATCAGCACATCCAATTGTACTATTGAAATAACCATCGAGCTTTAGAGGATGATTGTTAGCAGTACAAGCACGAACAGTAGCTGGAGTAAGAGATGGAGCACCGACGTATTGATAATCTTGTCGAGAAAGAATAGTCATATCGGAGCCAGAATCATATTGCATTTGCATTGAAGTTCCATTGATTGTAACAGCAACATTGCAAGCAGACGATGATGATGACAAAATGTTAACATGAACAGTTCCCACTTTCTTTTTGTATCCACGACCGACGTTTACAGAAGCTTTGGAGGATTGTTGATAATCCTTTTTCTTTCCATCTGTGCAGAACTTGGATATATGTCCTTTCTTTCCACAAGAATGGCATGTAACTTCTTTAAACTTGCAATCAGCTTTCCCATGTGCACCACCACAGGCAGGACATGGAGATCGTGGAGTAGGTTTAGATAAACCACCAGCAGGTTGAAGAGGTTCAAGAACCGGCGTTTTCATTCCCATAAGAAGCAGCAATGTTCTTATTTCATTTGAAGAAAAGTTGGAGCCATCCATAAGCGCGACAGTCTGTCGGATTCGAGCAACATATTCTTGGAATGATTCATGAGCAGGTCCTAACCATTCAATCTGGAAAGCTTTATACCGATTAGCAAAGAGTGAACGTTTTGTATCAAATAAATTAATAAAAACTTGTTTAAACTTAGCCCAATCAACATCTGTTGGATCATAAACAAATGGAGGCAACTGTGGAAATGTAACCGTCGTTTGCGTAACATCTCCAGCAGCTTGAGCAACCTTGTTGTAGTCTTTGAAGAGATCGAGAAACTGTTGAAATTCTTCTACGTTGAGAGCAGCAGAGAGATAAAAAGTATCAACTCTCATCAACAGTTTGTAAAACCGGTTGAAGAAGCACTAACAGCCGAGAAGAGCACGAACAGCAGAGAGTCTCGAATCCAATACCAATAGATCCACTCTCGTCACCAGTTTGTAATATCCGAGCTTATATTACAAATAAACAATATTTATTAACACCATAAATAATAACAGAGACGCGGTGGTAACCGACGTTCTCTGACGAGGCAAAGACAACACAAATGAGCAATCTCGAAAGACAACGCTATTGCAGAAAGGCAGAGTCTTCGAGAAAGAGAAAGAACGAAGAGAGAGACCAATCGTGGTGAGAGATCTCATAAAGATACAATAAAAGAACAAGAAATATATCTGACCATAGGACATCAGATATTATAGAGAAATGACCGGCGTTGCAGGATACTGCAGCTATCAACTAAGGGTTATAAATGGCAAACAAAGAAATTCAAATAAAATAAAATGCAAAAAAGTTATAGCCAAAAAACCGAAATTTTTTTCGGTCCGGACCGCCAACACTGACCCCAGCCGCCTTCCGTCACATTATTCCTTTGAGCCGCAAAGGTAACTTTTTAGATTTTGAATGACGTTCTTAGTGAGAATTGGCTAATCGATCAAGCAGCCCATGTTCTAATGGCATCCCCGAATGTAACACTTTTGATTAAAAAATTGGATGAAATTGTTGAGATTTTGGCAATCTCCCAAGCAGCTTGCTCCGGAATGCACAGCCGTGAAGCCGCAAAATTAGATTTTAAAAAATTTACAAACATTTCAAAAAAAGTTTTTCAACAAGTTGAACGTTCAAAAGCTTTCATTCATGTGAGTTAAATGGGAGAGAATTTATAAAAAGTTAGAAGTTTTGATGCAAATTTCATTCTCCCAAAAAAACAATGTCTATCAACCGAAAAATAAATTTTTTTTAGCAGAATTATATTACATATATTGAAGCAGTTGTAAAAGCTATTTTATTGGTAAATTCCAAAGAAAACCTAAGTGATTCAACTTGGAATATTAACTTGGCTATATTGTTGTTAAAATTTCTTGAAGAAAGATTTAATTACGGCCCATTAATGACAATAGGAGTTGGTCAAAATAACTTTTTTTCTGCCGAACCTATGAAACATTATGGAAATTTTCATGAAAATTTTCATTTTACAATCAATCAAAACGGCAGCAATATCTTCTTTTTCTTGTCACCATCTCTCTGTGACGTTCATCAAAAAAATGAAACTTTATCCAATTTGTTTGAAAGTTTAATAAATGTAAGTTTAAAAATTTTTTCGATTCATTAAGACAAAATAATTTAACAGTTAGATACAATTTTTATTTTTAGATGAGCCCTGCGGAACATCATAGATACATGAAATTGGATATATTTAAGAAAAAATGTGGTAAAGATTTTGTATGCGCATATTCTTTAGGCTTTCAACAAGCACTATATACCGGAGTTTATGCATCAAATGGTGGAATTTGTAGAATTGGAAGTAAAGAATCAAGAGTGATTATTACATTACCTTTTCCACAAAATTATACATATAAACCTTTGGAGTCACAATTTCCATATTTTTCTTACAGTATAAATCACCGAAACTCTGATAATTTTCAATTCACAAATATTGGAAACAACAAAGCAAATCCCTCTGAAATAAAATACGCTCATGAAAGATTATTTATGGAAAGCAATTTTAATGATATCTTTGGAAATGGTGAACTAAATTTAAAATTAAACAGTAATAATGAATTATTAAATGAAAAGTTAAATAATGATAATAATGCTGAAAAAGAAAAAGATGATGAAGTTACACTTCGGGAAGATACTTTTCGTCTTACATCGACAACAACAACAACAAAATTATTTACCACAACAACGTTAAAAAATAATCCTCCTATAAAATATAGTAACTTTCAAGCGGGAAAAACATATATTTTTAAAGGAAGGGTAATTTGTAATAATGGTAATCCACTTGGAGATGATGCAACTGTAAGCTTAATTGAAGTTGATGAATATTCACCTGATGATATTTATTCTACAATAAAGTTTGAGGGGAATGTTAAATTCTCTTTTTATGTTGATCCAGCATATAATGATTTCCCAAGCTCAACTCTAGAATTCAAATTACAATTCAAAAATTGTTGTGGAGATTCAATTATTCGGGAATCTGGATATTTAAATAATGGAACTCGCACTTTATACACTTTGCATTAAAATAAAGGATAAGTTTTATATTTGATAATAAAACCAATTTAAAGCAATATGTTTTTTTATAAAAAAGGACGTGAAGATCAAATAAATTTTTTTTGTTTTGTTTCATTGCTTAATTCATCGACAAAAAAGATATAATATTACATTTAATTTTTTGTAAAACATATTATTCATAAATTAATTTGGTAACATTAAAGATATGTAAATGAGTTTTGCTGTATTTTTTTTTGTAACTAAAGTATTTTTTGTAAGAAAATAACGTTTCCCTTTAGTTAGGTTTAAATATAAAATGTTATATCAGAAATCGAAAAACTCTGTGATAATTTTTTTTGATATTTATTCAACCATTTTTTTACTTTTTCCATATTTGTATTCGTTGATTTAACGAAAAAACAAAAAAAAACAAAGTGAAGGCATAAAATTTCCGCGCATAATTATTAATTAATTACATTTTCGTCGATTAATTCTGATTTAAAACAAAAATACGGTTCCACGGCTCGAATATCATTATATTATTCCATCATTTGATGCCATTTGTAGAAAAATTCAATTCATGGGGCTTATATTCAGAACAATGTAAGTTTTATTAAATTTGAACGAATATTTAATTAAAAATCTTTTTAGCAATTGAAAGCATTCACCACGTGAAAAATATTTGCGATAGCAGAATTCACGGAAGAAGTGATCGTGTAATGCTCAAAAGAGAAAAGTTCTTCAAAAAGAAACAAATATTAAAAAATTATTCTTTCGATAATTGAATTTTTTTTATACTGTTAATAGTTTACTTATGTGTTAAATTATAAAAAAAGTTTTGATATAGTCGGCATTACACGAGAGCAAATCACCTAAAATTAGATGTAATTATATTGGAAAAACAAATGTAGAAAAAATTCGCGATTTTTGTCGTCATTTGTCAAATATTCTCCCCATTTTTTGTTCTCTATCTTATTCTCAATTAAAAAAACAATATTATTTAATTAAATAAGTGTTTAAAAAAAAGTTGATGCTTTTTTTAGATATTCGGCAAAATAGTGCAACATCTTGCAAACGTTAAAACTTTGCAACCAGACATCCTTATCCTTTCAGGAGTGTCTCTAAAGCTGCCCAAGAGGCATTAAAAAGTCAAGCAAAAATAAAAAGTCATAAAAAAATTAAATAACTTATAAAATTTTAACAAAAATTTGTTTTTACATTATCTACAACATCGTTGAAAGTAGCCATAATATTTTCGTGCCGGGTCCATCTTGAACGTATAGTGCGCATAATGGTCTTTTCATTCGCTTCCTTCATTTTAAAAGAAAATAAGAATGATGAAAAAAAGAGCGATTGAAAGAACATAACATCTGCCAGTTTTAGATTAAAAAAAGAAAAAGAAAAAGCGATGAAATTTGTTTCGACAAAAACAAATTTCATCATAAAACATCCGATATTAGAAATTTTTTTATGGTTAAAAATCCGAGAAAAAGTTATGTCGGAAAAGGATGTTGCGTTTTCTGACTAAAATTTTTTATTTCAAAATAAAATGTTTGCTGGTTTCGGTTGTTTACAATTATTATTAGTTTATTTTATCAAATTTTCTCTTTAAAGATTTTTAGAAATTTGTACCTTTTAATCATCCGTTTCTTCGGTGGCATTTTCACTTTTTATTAATATTAAAATATATTATTTTCAGATGGCAACAAAAGATCAATTGCCAAATAATTATCACTTTATTATTTGCAACAATGGTGATGATAAACAATATAATAATTTCAATTTGAATCAAAAACTTCGAAACTCTTCTTTGAATGCTTTTTTGGAACCCTCAAAAAACATTTTACTCAAAAAATCTTTGAATTACGGTAACACAAATGTTGCAGTCCTTAGTTTAATTCAATTTAAAAGCACTGAATATTTTTTTACCGATGGTAACTTAAATCTTCAAACTTTTTATGCATTTTTAAATTTCGATTATCTGTAATTAAACTGTGCTTGGATTGGTCGGTTAATGCAAGTGTTTCAAACAGCATGCGCAAAACTAGTTTAAAAGGACTGCAACTTCAACAAAATTATTTGATTTTTCAAATTATCATAATTCAAAAACAGATACCCATTTTTGGAATAAATCAACACAAGATATTTATTTGGAAAAAATTGTTAGTTATCAAAATGAAGATGAATGGAAGAAAAATAAAAATTCCATCAATGACAGCACTCTATCCCTACATATTTCAACTTATAAAAATTCTCTTGAAGCTGCATCTAAATTGATTGATTGCATAAAAGATTCAAAACAGATTAAAAAAGATATAAAACAAATTTTTGCTATTTCAACAAATATGATTCAAGTAATATAACATTTCATATATTTGTAACCTTTTATTATTTAATGGGTTAAATTAAATTATAGAATCCATTTGAATTTCCAAGACAGCAAGAAAATGATCAATTAAAAGAAGAGCCAGAAGTTACACAATATAAAGCATTCCAACATTTACTTAACCCTTATCAAATGGATCAAGTACCCTCAAATCAAAGTAATCAAAATCCTGGTAAATTAATTTTATTTAACTAATTTTTATCTTATTGGTCCTGCCATGAAAAGACCGCTCTTATCTCTGCAATAACTCTTTCTTATTTGCAGACTGACTGGATATTTAGCACATAGGAGCGTTCACATTTTTTTTTTCGATATAAATTTGCTTATTTTGTTAAAGCTTTTTTGTACACCTTTTTTTATAACTTTTTATATTACAAATATCGACATTCAAATTTTACCTAATTGTTACTTGATTTCCAGGAATGAATTTATGCAAGATTCGATTTTGTTATTTGAAAGCTGTTGAATCATCTGATTATTGTTGTAAGCATGTTACTGAAGAAGTATTAATAAAAGAAACATTTGCACCAAAATGTTCATTCATTTCTGAAATGAAATTAAAATGTGATGAAACAGTTGGAAATGTAGGAAGTCTATGTGATCGAGTAAGAATTAAATTTAAAGGATTTATAAGAGACAATACTTAAGTACGTATATTTTTCTAGCATGCACATCATCGGAAAATCTTGGCTGAAATGGAACGAGATTTTGTAAATAAATTGGAATATATTAGCAAAAATTCTTTTGAAAATATTACTGTAAAGCAACAAGAAGACGTTGAACCAGGATTTGAACAAACTAAAAGTGATATTGCAAAAAAAAGAAAAGAATACATGCAAGTTTTTTTAGAGCATTTATAGCTATTAAAATATAACATTTATAGTAATAGCAATCAAACAACTTTTGCTAAACAAGCTACAGATAATTTCCTTAAAGTTTATGCTGCAGATTGTGATAAAAAATTGGAATCATTAATACAATCTCCACTTTTTGAGCCAACAATTAATGAAGCTCGAAAGAATGAAGTTGCAGAAGATACATTTTTAAGAATTTTTGCTGAATTTACTCAAGCTCGTTTAAAGCAAACTAAATATGAAAAAAGATATATTGAAAATGGAAGAAAATCTTATAGATATATTCGTGGATTAGAAGAAGCTGAAAAGAATAAAATGGATGTTAGTCAGGTTTGTGAATGATACTGTAGAAAATAAATTTTAAAGTGGTATATTATAGGACGATCCTGTATCGGCTGAAGTTAATGAAACTGTTCAATTTATGGTCGGTGTTATTTCTGGTGAAATTCCATATTTTGATCCAAGGATTCCTGTTGAATGTAAGCTTATAATATTTTATTAGCCTTTTTTACCCTCATCATTTTTTAGTTCGTGTTGCTTTGGAATTTAATCGAAAGCCATGCCCGAATATTACTTGTTCAAAATGTCAAAAATTAGCAATTTTCAAAGGGCTATGCATTGATCATTCTCGTGAACCTATATTTGATGAAGCAGATAATCTTGGACATCAAGTTATTGTTACGGATGAAATAGGTGAACCAAATAATCCTGAATTATCCAAAACATCTGGCGTACTATTTGTACATGGTCGAAGTGGTGAAAAAGAAATTACTTCAAAGCCATTACCTCGAAATACATATAGTAATTGGAGTACTCGATCTCAACATGGTCTTATTGCAAATTTGCCATCAACAAGTGAACTCTTTATTCGAACAGCTAAAAATGCTCGTTATCCATTGGTAAATGCATCATATCATTCACCTCTGCCATCATTAAATGCTGCACCACGAATGTCCCGAATGCAAAATCCACAACCACAAATAACATTTTCAAGAACCCTTGCACTTGGACATCCCCCAACTCGAATGAGATTTGATAATCATAGCATTCAATTGGCAAAAGTTTCAACAACTCCAACTTTATCCACTTCATCTTCTGCAGCTGCTGCTGCAACTTCATCAACAGCAGCAACAACAAATATTCAACATGATTCACAACATCAACCAACTTATTCTGTAATACATAGATATCCATCACATTCACAAGAATTTAATACAGCAACAATTATTCAAACAAATGAACCAATATCTGCTTCAGCATTTCGTGCTCGGCAACGACTACCTCAACCACCTGGATATCGATACAGTGGTGGATATAATCCTCTACCACCAACATTTCGTGTTGTTCGCCATCCAACAATTCGTATTATGACTGGACAACCTCGTGTTCCTCTATCACATCAATTTCCTCATCACCCACCACCTTATCAACCTCGACATCCTTAATTGATATTCATTTTGTTTTGCGTTGAAATTTTTTTTGTAATAAATTTTATAACTTTGCAAATGTTTAATAGTATATGTGGGATTACTGTATTTTAATTTGAAAATATAGTAAAATGGGTTTATCTTTTTTGATATTATGTTAATTAAATTTATCCATCACAAGCACATGTTAGGGACCTTGACTTTCGATCTGCAGAAATTTTTTGTTGATGAAAATAGTGAGGTGCAAATTGTTGAAACACCGAAAAAATAATTTTTTTCAAACCATGTTCACCCTTTTTTTAAATACTTTTCAATCATTTCTGGCATTATGTTACCTAAGAGCTCAACAATTATTCATGAAAAGTAAAAAAAAATAAAACCCTTGAAAAAAGTTTTTCCACTACCTTCTTTTTTTCCACAAAGCCTCTTTTTTTGCATACACTAAAAGAATTTTCTTTTTTTCCTTTTCCTTCTTTCACGTTGTTGCTACAAAGCTTATTTTTATTAAAAAAGAAATATAGTTGAAGTTTTAAATGTTCAATATATATTGATTTTGAACTTTTAAAGTATATCATGTTTGGACGGTTAAATGGAATTATATTTGCTTCTTTGCTATTTTTAACATCATTGCTTGGATCTGTATTTATATGTTTTCCATTTATTCCATTAGCATTTTTTGCTCCAAGAATATTTCGATTTGTATGTGATCGATTTGTTGGATATTGGTTAACGTTTCCAGCTGTAAGTTTTTTAGAGGTTTTAAGGATTTCATTAAGCTATACTTTATGTGTTTGATATGTAAAAGATTCCTCAAGAAGTTTTTTGCTCATTTTGGAAGAGTGTAAAATCCGCAGATTTATTTCCTTTAATTTATTTTACTTTTTATATCTCTTTTTTAGTCAATGCTTACATTTATGTTTGATGTAAAATTTCATGTTAGTGGTGATTTAATTGAACATTCAAAGCCTTCACTTATTATAATGAATCATCGTACTCGTTTGGATTGGATGTTTTTTTGGAATGCTTTATATAAAATGAATCCGTGGTTGTTAACATCAGAAAAAATTTCACTTAAATCTGGTCTTAAATCTATTCCTGGTGCTGGATGGGCAATGGGATGTGGAGGTAAAATTTGGTATTCGTTTTATATCAACAATTATAATTAAGTTTTTCAGGATATATTTTCCTTAATCGAAATTATGAACTCGATCAAAGAATATTAGAAACTATGCTACAGTATTATAAAGAATCACGTTCTTCGTATCAGCTGCTTCTTTTTCCTGAAGGAACAGATCGTGGTGAACGTGCTGCAAGAATTAGTGATGAATTTGCTAAAAAGAATGGTCTACAAAAATATGATTATGTTCTTCATCCACGTACAACTGGCTTCAATTTTATTTTAAATGAAATGAGAAAGCGTAAGTGCTAGGGTACCGTAATCCTTAGGCAGCTATAACGACTGCTAGTTTTTAACGTTTAAATTAGCTTTACACTTTTTTTTCTTTTTAGACGATTACATTGATGCAGTATATGATGTTACAGTAGCATATCCAGATAAAATTGTCCCATCTGAAACTGATCTCATTACAAAAGGAATTTTACCAAAAAATGTTCATTTTGATATCAAAAAATATAAATTATCGGATATTTTAACGGAAGAACAAAATAATAAATTTCATCGTGATCCAATTGATGCATCAACGTGGCTGTTAAATTTGTGGAAAGAAAAAGAAGCAAGATTAAAGAAATTTTATTCTCAATCTCCAGAAAGAAGAAAGTTGGAACCAAGTGGGAAAGGTTATGTATGGCCGGTAAGAAAGATTTTTTTTAATAGTTGTGTAGAAAGTTTTTAAATTTGACACATTTTTTGTTTTAACCGTTTTTTCTAAAGGCATTAACTTGACGATCATTTACTTGTTTTTTTGCCTGATCGTCCGGTTCATGCTATTTCGTGAAAAACTTATCAAATTGTCCGCCTCTTTTAACATGCCCGATTATTACTTTCATTAACTTTTATTTTTTAGGTTGAAACAAATGGAATTGGATATTATCTTGCATTCCTTTTTTGGATAATTACTTCTTTAATGTGGTTATATTTTACAATAACAATTTTTTGGGTAAAATTATATATTATTGGAGCAATATTATTTTATCTTTATGCACATAAATATCATGGTGGCTCAGAATTTTTATTCCTTGAATGGTTCTTTGGTCGAAGATTCTTTTTTGAACGAACTCAATAATGGCATGGTTGTGTTTCATCTTTAATGTTGCCATTGATATTTCTTTTCTATGACATGAATCCTATCTTCTTCTTTCTTTTGTTGGTCTCTCTTCAATCTCATGGTTGTTTCTTTTTTTTGATAGCTCAAAAATTTTATCTTTATTTTTTTAACTAGTCAAATCATTATTATTAAGCAGCTCATTTTCTCTAGGTTTTTCAAATTTTATACCCCAATATTTGTTTTCGGGTTTTTTCCTATTGTAGTTATTCAAAAAGATACCGTATATCGCTTATATCTATGTTAGCTTATTTTTTATTTAGATTTATTTTAATTAGCTTATTTTGATATTATTTTTGTTTTTTTTTAAATTTATGTTAATAATATGTAATAAAAGATATCTGTAGTTTTTAAATTTGTTGTTTTAAAAAACACGTTTTTGCGTAAATGTAGTATTTTTTAAAATTTATATATTTTTTCTTTTATTTATTGTTTGCTCTTTTAGATGGGTGAACCGCCAGTAATTACGACATCAACAAAATTTGATAAATGTCGTGGAGCAATTTTTGGGATTTCAATGTTGTTAAGTGCATTTTTTGGTTGCATTTATGTTTTAATGCCACTTGCACCATTAATATTTTTACATCCAAGATTTTATCGAAGAATTGTTGATCGACTTGTTGGATTTTGGCTTGTTATGCCTTCTGTAGGTTTTACTTGCTTATGAGTTTTGATATCTACAGTACTTTCGTTCATTTATAACTATTCTAAAATTTTTAGGCATTAATGGAATATCTTTTTGGTGTTCATTTAACAATTACTGGTGATGAAATTGAACATTCTCGACCAGCTGTAATTATTATGAATCATCGAACGCGTTTGGATTGGCTATATTTTTGGAGTGTTCTATTCCGTATTAATCCATGGTTATTAACATCAGAAAAGATTTCACTTAAAGGTATTTTAAAATATGTTCCTGGTGCAGGTTGGGCAATGGGCTCAAATGCATATATGTTTCTTGAAAGATCTTTTGAAAATGATTCAAAACGAATTGATCATTTAATTGAATATTATGCAAATGTTGGAGATAATTATCAAGTAAAGTTTTCTTTGTAATTGATTATTACTTTTTTAATTTGTATTTTTTTTAGCTTTTATTATTCCCTGAAGGAACTGATAAATGTCCACGTGCAACAGGAAGAAGTAAAACATTTGCAGAAAAGAAAAATATCGTACATTATGATTATGTTTTACATCCACGAATCACTGGCTTTGTTCATATAATTCAAAAAATGAGAAAAGGTAAATTATTTATTTATTCTTTTTAAATTGTATCTTCAGCTTTTTTTAGAAAATTATATTGATCATCTTTATGATGTTACAATTGCATTCAATGATTCAATTGTTCAATCTGAAGTTGATTTGATTAAACTTGGTGTTACAGCTCAAGATGTTAGATTTGATATTCGAAAAATTCCAATTGCTCATCTTCCAACAACCGATCAAGAACTTGGACTGTGGCTTAAAAATTTATGGGTTGAAAAAGAAGAAAGGCTTAGAAAATTTTATTCTCAATCTTCAGATACTCGACAATTGGATAAACTTCCAAATGCAAAAAGCTTTGATGTAAGTTTTTTTGTTTTTGATTTAAAAAACTTTGTTCAACAAATCCAAATATTTTGTAGTTGATTCTGAATTAATCAGAATCATTTTTAGCTCACTCCTCAAAATCGAATATTTCAATTGTTAATACTTTTTATGTGGATTATTTTAACAATTGGTTGGATATATTTCTTTTTAACATCAAATTATCGATTTTGGCTTGCACTTGTTACAATTGGATTTTATGTTGGACTACAAAAAATTTATCATGGCTCTGAAATGTTTATTAGCAAAATTGGTCTTGATGAATGGCGAAAAAGAAGTGATAGCAATCGACAGCAACCTGCTGCTGCAAATGTTTCCAATGGTAATATAAAACGTGATTAATTTATTGATTTGTATGTTGTATTATTTAGTAATATTTTTGGGTCTCTCTCTCTACTTTTATTTGTACCAGTAAATAAATGATCTTGCCGGTTTTTAGTAACTTTTTTGTATTCTGTTTTTTTTTCTCCGATGAGCTTTATTTTGTTTTTTTATGTATTAAAATATTTATAATACTTTTTTGTAATAAAATTTCTCTATTTTTTGCTAGGTTAGTTACATAAAGAAGCTGGTTAATTGTCCATTTTTATTTAAAACGGTTTTTAGTTTTTCAAATTTATGTTATGTGTCATAAATGATGAAGTTGCTTTAAATAAAATTTTTTGTGAATTTTTTTGAAAATTAAATTTATTATTTGAAGTAATTTCTTAAAACAAGTTTTATGGGTAACATTCTACGAGTTACTGATTTCAGTTTTCCTATAATTCTTCTTCAATTTTTTGATATTTTGCAATATCTTGAGTTGACAATGAACCAGTAAACTAAAAAATATAATATTTCAAATTCAGTTTAAAAAATGAAAAAGTAATTAAACCTAGGCACATTGTCCCATTGAACAATTTTAGGCCATCTTAATTACGAAAACTTTCAAACTTACATCTTTTAAAGCTTCTTTAACATGTTCCAATTTTACAATTACATTTGTATTTTCAATTTCTTTTCTCTCTGCGTCTCCTTTTAAGCTTTTTTCTTCAATTAAATAAATTGCATTCGCTAAAGCTTTCATTGCAGATTTTTGCATCAATGAAGTTACATCTGCTCCGGACATAATTTCCGGACAATTTTTTGCCTAAAAAAATTTCCATTTATGCAGTTTTAAAAAAATTATTTTACAATAATTTCTGGAGTTAGTCCATCTTCCAAAGTCATTTTACTACAAACAGGTTCTAAAATCCTTAATTTTGAAGTTAAATCTTGTGCAGGTCGAACATGTATAGATTTATCAAATCTTCCAGGAGTTATTAAACATGGATCAAGAAGATCTGGACGATTTGTTGCAGCCATAACAAATACATTGCAATTTTGTTTTGAATGAAGGGTATCCAATTCGGTTAAAAGTTGTGAAACCATTCTAAAAAATTTCAGAGCAGTTATATTTTAGTTTTTAGAAATTTTTAAAACACAGTTTTAAAATCTGTCACGGAGTTTCCGTGAAGTTCTTATTTTTCTTCCTTTTTTTCTTTTCTCTCCAAAGAAAAAGGATACTGTAACTTTTCTTTTTTTTCCTTTATTTTTCTATTATAATTTCTTAACACGAAAAAAAAGGCCATCGGTCAAACGTTCTTTTCGTCGTTGATTTTCTCTTATATTTGTTTGGTTTTTTTAGTGACATTTTATGCCGTTTATTGTTTTTTTTTATATCAATTTTTAAAATTTCCAATGTCGGTCTCGAAAATTTAAAAAAAAACTGGAAACAATTAGTTTTATCTTTTAAAATTAAAAAAAAACATTTCAAATTTTTTTATTTTAAAAGTTTTTAAACTAACATTCATTTGTTTAAATTTTTTTCAGTTTATTAAAAGCTTTTGGAAATCGATGCAAAAGCTGAAAACAGTTTCTAAAAACGTACCTATCCATAACTCCACCGGAATCTCCAGCATTTCCCCGATTTGGTGCTAATGAATCCATTTCATCAAAAAATATTATTGAAGGTGATGCAAGTCGAGCTTTTTCAAAAACTAAAAAAAATTTTTACAAATTTAATAAATAGATAATTTATTTTTGTGAAATTATGTTTATATAAATCAGTTTAATAAAAATTTTAACAAAAAGTTCCGATATTGGAAATGCTCAGTTTTTGTTTATCAAAAAATCTGATGATCAACCAGGGATGAGAAATGCGGCCGGCCAGCCGCGGCCGGCCCGCAGCCGACCGGCCTCAGGCCAGGTCGGCTTCTTTTTTTCGGCCGCGGGCCGGCCGAGGCCGTTGGGTTTCGGCCGCGGCCGGCCGCAATATTTTAACAGGAAAAAACAGCAAACAGGGTACCCTTTGAAAAAATTAAAAAAAAGAACCAAAAAAATCGTAAATGCATTTAAGGGAAAAAAACAAAGAAAAATTGGTTAAAATTTCCTAAATAAATTACTGTAACAAAGAGAAACTCTATATTTTCGAATGTTAGAAAAAAAAATTTAGTCTAGAAAATTTTTTTTTAATTTAACGAGGCCGGCCGGCCGGAAAATGTAAGGCCGCAGGCCGGCCCGGCCTGGATTTTTCCGGCCGCGGCCGCGGCCGGCCGCACTTTTTGGCCGGATTTCTCATCCCTGTGATCAACCAGTTTTCAAAAAAATTTTTCCGAATAATTTGTAATTTTAAAAAATTCACGAAAAGAAATATTTTTGTAACAAAAATAGAAAGGACCTTGTGCTCTTTGCAATTTTAAAAACTTACTCATTCTTAAATTTTGTTCTGATTGTCCAACGTATTGATTAAGAAGTTCTGGGCCTTTAACACTTAAAAACGTAATATTAAATTCATTTGCCACGGCTTTTGCAATTAAAGTTTTTCCACATCCTGGTGGTCCATATAGTACAATTCCAGATCGCTTCAGTTTTGAATTATTTGAATTAACTTTTATATTTGCTTTTAAACTTTCAGAGATTGCTTTTTTGACATCTTCTAATCCTCCAACATCCCTCCATTTAATAGTTGGAATTTTTGGAGCTCCAATTGCAGTTGAAAAACTTTTATTTCGAATTTCAACTGCTTTTTCGATTAAATCAAGTGAAATAATTTCTTGTTGAGAAATAATTCGTAATTGGTTTGATGCAGTTATTAATTGATCCAATTCAGATAATACAAATCCCTGAAAAAAATGATAATGAAAGCACAGTTTAAAATTTTAAGCAAAATTTTATGCCAAAAATTTCTTTGGAGATCGTGACATCTAACCCCTTCATTTTTTATAGTGATTTTATTCAAATTTGCTAAGGGATCAGATATCATGGGGTCAGATGTCAGGGCGTCATTACCTTGTTACCCCAACAACACGTGAATCAGTTATTTTTATACAAGCGCTAATTTTCTTAATTTTTACCAAAATTATTTGAAGAAAAATTACTTCTTCAAACAATTTTGCAACTGTACCAGTTTTAAAAAATCTTACCCTTGTTAATGCAGCAAATTTTTCGTCATTAATTTCGATCTGCTTTTTTTCTTTCCAAAACCTTATAAATTCGATTCTATCAGTTTCAATTAAATCAGGAATAATAAATTCAAAGTGAATCATTTGTGCCAAATGTTTTGGAAGATTTGCTAAATCCATTTGATTGCAAGTAAAAATTATGGCAGAATTAAAACATGTTTCATTTAAACCTTTACAAAGTTGTTCAAGTGTTTTGTTTCCTAAAGTGAATTTTATAAATAAACAGTTTAAAATTTTTTATTTAAAATTACCTGATTCCAAATTATTTGGAGATGAATCAGTTAAAGCTTTGACATTTTCAACAATAATTAATGCTGGAGATGATTGTTTTACTGAAAAAATGTGAAATTTTTTTTGTTATTAGTTTTTGGGGGTTAACGAGTTCACAGTTTAATTTTTTTTAGAAAAAGGGATTATAACGTTTCAAATTAAGTTTTATTTTGTCAGTTTTAAGCTATCATAAAGGTCTATTTTAGACTTCTTAAAGCAATCCCAGTTAATATTGTTTTTTTTTCAATTTTAAAAATTTGCAAACTTAAATTCGAGGTGGCAGTTAAAATTTTTTGGTTTTTGTTTTTTTTTTTTCGATTAAAAATGAATTCATTCCAGTTTAGTTTTATAGTTTTTGTAATTGTCGTTATCAGTTTATGTACACCAATCAAAGCGAGACCTTGAATATACTTTAAAGACGATCTTAAAGTACAAACTTGAAAGTTAAAAATGATAGTTAAAAAAACTTTCATTATAATTCAATTAAAATACCAAAAAAAAGTTTTGAAAAAGGAACAACTGCGGCTGATGTCAGTTAAACTTTTAATTTAAAATTACACTTACATTTTTCAACAGTATTTTCCACTAATTTTTCAACCGATTTTCCTTCAATATTCCAAAAATCCAAACAATCAATTTTAATAAAATCAACACATAGTTTATCAGCTAATAACTTTATCACTTTATTTATTCCACATCCTCCAGTTCCAGCTAAAATTGAAGTTATAGGGGATAATGTTGTTGAATCAGTTTTTTGTTCATTTTCGTAAAATTGGGATTGTAATATTTTTGCAATTTTATCTGTTAATTTAATCATATCAGTTGTAATAAATTCTGTGTTTTTATTAAATAAATTCCTTGGAAATAATCTTTTAATTTTTGGTTGTTGATAAATTGATGTCGTTGAATTTACAATAAAATATGGAATTGTTTCATCAGAATTAGAATCAAAATCATAATATGTTATTAAAGGTGATGAAATTTCAAAATATACAGTAACCTTTTGGTCGTCGTGCTCAGTTTTAATAGAAAATACATCATTTTGATGAAAAATTTGATTGTTTTTAAAAAATGTTTTTAAAATTTCTTTAATTTCATTTGCATCAAATGTGCCATATTCTGAATTTTCTATTAAAGAAATTCTTGCCTCTTTTGCAATTTTAATGTTAGCCATTTCAATGGGGTGCTGAAAGCAAAAGGAACAGTTTTAACAAGTTTCACAAAAGATAATTGTCTGTTAAATGATATGCGGAAAGATATACAGTTAAATTTAAGAAAGCGCGGCTTTAAGCAACCTTTTAATATCACCAAAACCAACTTTTTAAAAATTACTTTTTGCAATAAATTACAAATAACTTTTTTTAGTCCGTTTAACAAATTTATGTTCAAATCAAAAATCTTTTATTTTTGTTTCATCAAAATCTATCTATAAATCTATCTCCAGTTAAAAACTTACAAAATCTTTAACTATAAGTTCCAAATCACCCATAAATGCATTATTTCCAAAAATATTAAAAGCAGTTGTCCTTGAAATTTTAGCTCCATTTAAGTGCTGCGAAAAACTTGTAAACATTTTAGATAAATTTGTCGATGAATCAGTTAAATCTGGTAAAACTTGAATTAATCGAGTTTCATCAATTAAACAAGAGTTATCAGTTTTGCTACCAATAAATTCGACCAAATAATATTGATTCGGATGTAATTTTCTTAATAAAATTTCTGCCATACTTAAATAAATAACATTTTCTCTGCCGTCGTTTTGATCAGTTTTATCAAAAATATTTAAATTTATCATTGGGGATAAAGATTTTGAGAAAGCATTAAAATAAAATTTGAATGCCTGTAATGCTGGAGGTAATGAAATTGGATTTGAAGCTGATAATGTATCTTCATTTAATAAAGAATGCAAAGAATTTGTTGTTGAAACTCGAGAAATTGATTGGGAATTTTGTGTCGAAAATGGAGAAGAAGATGATGGCAATAGTTCATCTTCAGAACTTTCAACAATTTCACCATTTGATTTTCTCATACTTAATTTTCGAGGAGATTTCATGATGTTCCAGAAAGATATCCAGTTTTAAATAAAACAAAGTAATTTCTAACAAAAAATGATCCAGTTTTTGCAGAAAATATAAAATATAATCAAATTTGGACATAGTTAAAAAGACAATTAGACTACAGTCAATGTAGTGTAGTCTTTGTATTTTTCAATACAAAAAATGAGTTATCTCTCTCAAAAGCAGTCCTTTTTAATTTTAAAAAACTTTCTTTCTTTAAAATTTTTGTTTAAGATAAAATTAAAATAAAACAGTTTAAAAATAATAATATTTTTTATACATTTTTATATACCATTTTAGTTATTTAATGGTTTTACTTTTAGTTTCTTATTTATGCAAAACGTTGTAATACAAATGTAAAATATAAATAAATACAGTTATTAAAATTTATAAAAAAATATTAAAAAATAATGATTTGACAGCAGGCAGTTAAAAAACTACTTTAATAATATTACTGAAGTTTTGCGACGATTGACCGTTTCTGTCCAGTAAAAAGCTAGATTATAGAAAGAACGTAAAATATATTTAGCGTTTATGTTTGCTTCCACTCCACAGTTTTTACTATTATTTTAGTTTAAATTAAAATTCTTTATTTCCAACATAGTAATAGACAACTTCAACTCAGTTAATTACTATTAAAAAGTTTTTGGCGTCTTTGTTTTACATGCTAATTAAAAAGTTTTATTTTATTATTAACAAGTTATTTATGTTCAACAAACTAAGTTAAATAAAATTTTTTCAACTCGAACTCAAAATCTCAGTTATAAAAAAAGATTAAAAAGTTCCAGGCTGACCACCATGGCTATGAAAATTTTTTGTTTAAAAAAACTTTCTTTCTATCAAATTTTTTGATTAAAATTAAACAGTTTAAAACTAAATTAAATTAAAAGTGATAAAATTTTTTATGCGTTTTCATAAATCATTTTAGTTATTTAATGGTTCTACTTTAAGTATCTTATTTATGGATAACGTTTAAAATATAAATATAGTTATAAAAATTTATTAAAAAATATTTAAACACATTTGGGCAAATGCCGTGGCAGTTATAAAACTACTTTAATAATATTACTAAAATTTTGCGGATATGTTGGCAATTTTTGTTCAGTAAAAAACCTAAAAAGCGTGATTATAGAAAGAAAATAAAATTTGTTTAGCGTTTATTTTTGTTTCACTTTGGAGCTTTTTCACTCCACAGTTTTTACTATTATTTTAGTTTAAATTAAAATTCTTTAATTCTTTATTTCCAACGTGCACCACTTCAACGCAGTTAATTACTATTAAAAAGTTTTTGGCGTCTTTGTTTTACACGTTAATTAAACAATTTTATTTTTTTATTAACTAGTTATTTACATATGTTGAACAACAGTTATTAAATTAAGTTAAATAAAATTTTATCAATTCCTACAACTCATGAGTTTCAGTTATAAAAAAAAAGATTAAAAAATCCCAAGCCGACTACCATATCTATGATATATTTTTGTTTGAAGTGGAAAAGGATTAAGATTTGCATGCATTGAAAAAGAAGATAAAATTTGTTTATCGTTTATTTTTGTTTCACTTTGGAGCTTTTTCACTCCACAGTTTTTACTATTATTTTAGTTTAAATTAAAATTTTTTATTTACAACAAGAAAAAAGTGAAATCAGTTAATTACTATTAAAAAATTTTTGGTGTCTTTGTTTTACACTTAAATAAAAAATTTTTATTTTTTTATTAACGAGTTATTTATGTTGAACAAATTAAGTTAATTAAAATTTTGTCAATTCCAATTTACTTTCAGTTATAAAAAAAAAGATTAAAAAGTTCCAGGTCGACCACCATGGCTATGATATCCTTTTGTTTGAAGTGGAAAAGGATTAAGATTTGTATGCATTGTATAAACTGGAACTGGGGGAAGAAAGATAGCATCATTTGCATAAATTGTTCGTTGATTATATGGATTTACACGGGGTTGATGGGTTGCACGATTTGCAATTGCAGTACATAAACAAATTCCCTGAAAAAAAATATATTATTTAAAAAAGTCGTATTAAAATCAAAGTTATTTTTCTACCAAACAAAGTCGACAGCATAAAACACAAAATCCAATTAATACAAAAAATATTACAACACTTATTAAACCCCAAATCCATCGACGATTATGGCAATGATAATGATTTTCTGGGCCTCGCTTGCCACCTTTTGTATAATTATAATGGCATTCATCGTCTTTATAAACTTTATTTGGTGGAAGTTTTGTTGTTGTTGTTGTTGTTGTTTTTGTTGTATTGTTTTGGGTGTTGTTTGGAATTGTTGAAGAATTTGATGAATCATCTGTAAAAAGATATTGAAACTGTTTCAGTTTGAAAATTATACATAGGAAATTTTTATGCAATTAATTATTGCCATTTGCTTAAATTAATCTTCTATCATGTTGAATCCGAACTTAATAAAATTAAATTTTATAGTAAAATGGAGACAAATTATTCAGTTTTTATAAAATATGTTTGTTTTAAGTTCGGAGAATGATGCTTCAGTTTCTTCTTTGTTGATTGATTTTAAGAGTTCAGTTCCTTGTTCTTAAATAATTGTTTTTTCTTAATTTTTTATCCAAGCTTAAATTTTAAATACTCCCCCCGAAAAGAATTTTGGAGACGGTGTTTTCTTAAGTTCGAAAAAAGCAATCAGTTATTTAAAAAATCAAAAATATTTTTTCAATTTTTTGCAAAAGGTCCTACAGGTTCTTCTTTGTTCATTGATTTTAAGAGTTCAGTTTCCTTTGGGGCTGTCCAGATATTACGTCATCACCAACTCCTCATTTACCCCTCTACATCAAAGACACTTTTTACCGCACATCAAAGGCGGCATGGTCATTTACCCCTCCCTACCTGATGACGTAATATCTGGACAGCCCCTTTTCTTAAATAATTTTTTTTTCTTAATTTTTAATCCAAGCTTAAATTTTATATACTCGCCCCCCCCCCCCCCCCCTTATGAATTGTGAAGACAGTTATTTCTGTTTTTTATGCTTGAAAAAAGCACTGAATTATTAAAAAGATCAAAAATAGTTTTTCAATTTTTTGCAAAAAATAAAACCTCAATTGTGCAAATTAGAATAATTAAAAACACAATTCTTACCGTAATTGTCGTCTGTAAAATAGGAGTTTGTTGTACCATTATTATTCGACCCATTATTCGATTCTGTAACATTTTTAGAATTTGAAGGAGTTGTTGTTGTATTATCGAAACCTAAAATAAAACCCAAGCTAAATTGTCGTCAGTTATTAAAAATACCTTTATTATTACTTTCATCTAAAGTATTGTTGGGGGCAGCTGTTGTTGAATACCAAAAAATATATGGTTGTTTTGAAGCTCGGGTTGTTTTTACATTTGTTTGATTTGATTTTGTTACCGGAAATGGAGGTGCTGTAGTTTTGGAATCAGAAGCAGTTTCTAAAAATTTTTCCAATTTATATTTTTATAATCGTTTTTTTACCATTTACTGTTGTTGATGGTCCTTCCATTAAATAAGTCATTACAGAATCATTTGAAGCAGAATTATTTTTGGTTGCTAATGATTCAGAAGGAGCAGTTTCTAAATATTCAATGTTTTTAAACTAACAAATTCAGTTTTATAATTACCATTTTTAGTTGATGTATTACTAGTTTTTGTTGGTGATTCTGCCAAAATATATGTAATTTTTAAATCACTTAAATCAGTGAAGTTCTGACCTTTGATGCAGTTTATTAAAGACAAAATTAAAAAAATTATTACAAACATAATGTTACTGCTTACAGTTTTAACAATTAGCAACTTATTTACTTTTGATCAGTTTCAAAAACGTGTTTTTAAACACATTGAAAAAACTTTTGTTAAGTATCACAGCAACGAAATTTTTTCATTCTTTTAACAAATATTTTCTGTTGCTATGTTTAAAAAACAATAAAAGAAATTTTTTAACACAATAAACTCAATTAGTTATGAAACAACAGGATTCTGACGCACGAAAAATATGATAATGATTAATTTAAATGGATACTGTAAAAACCTATACAGTTTAAAATAAAAAATCAGTTATTATATAAGACGCGGATATGAAAAATGTTTTTTTACCCCATTCAAAAAAGGTTCGAAAAAGACAAAAAAGCCATTTTGCCAAAAAAACGCATTTTGTTAAAAAAAATCTCATTTTTTCCATACAAAAAAAGTGAGATTTTCCCAACAGTTGGGAAAACTTTTTCATATCCGCGTCTTATATCGAGAAAATTATAAATCCAATTTTAAAAATTTAATTTAAATTGCTTATTTTAATTATTGTTAAAAAACCTAATCAGTTTTGCAATCTTTTAATGGAAGTTTATTTCTTTTTACTTTTCATCTTTAGTCGAATTTAACAAAAAATGATGACAGTTAATTATAAAACTTTTAAATTTATGCTTTTTATAAAAACTGAACAATTATTTTTTATGCTTTTCTTTATCAAAATTTTTGGGAAATTTTGTTTGCGTTAACTCTAATTAATTACTCTTTTTTCAAAAAATGCAGTTAAAAGTTTAAATTTTATATATTTTATGCCAAAGATAATTTTTGGTCAGTTAAATTTTTCAAGGTCCATAAAAGTGCCACTTTTAAACAAAAATGAAAAATTATTATTGTTATCGAATTTTTACATACAGATTTTAAACATTGTTCAAAAACAAAAGAAGGTAATGATTTAAAAAAAGAAAATGTTAATATCAGATTTAAAAATTTTATTAATGTGAATATAATTGTTACAGTTTAAAATTGTTAAATCTAAATTTTTGTTGATTATATTTCCACAGTTTTGCTCCTAAGTAAATTGGATTTTGACTTTTCACCTTTTAAGTTTTCTAAGAAGGAGATGGATAGGAAATGGACAGTTAATTATCAAAGGTTTATGTTTGTTTTACAAAGTTATATTAAACACAGTGCTTTGAAATAAAATGATGCAGTATTCGCCGACAGTTTTATTAAAATTTAATTTTGGTTCCATTTTACTACCGTTTTTAGAAAATGACAGCTATTTTCTTCAAGAATCATGTTAGTGCCAGTTTAAGATATTACTGATATAATGGTTTTTTTACCAAAGTTATACAATATATTTTGAACAGTTTTTTTTGTACATTAAAAATAGATAGTTAAGTTTTTAAAAATTTTTTATGGATGTTATTCCTTTAACAGTTTTATATCACCGAACTTTCTGCAACCCCAATTCCAGCATAATTTGCACCGTTTCCTGCAGTTGCGGCTCCAACATTTGCAGCACCTGGTATTGTTTGAACTGGCACCGGTGGGACATCATACATTCCATCAGTTGTATATAAATCTCGATCATATGGATTTACTCTTCCTCGAACAGGCTTTGAATTAAAATTTGAATGAACAAATATTCCCTTAAATTTACTCAAATTTAAACAAATTCAGTAAAAAAATTTAACCATTCCAATTGCAGCTAATGCCAAAACTCCAATTCCAACTCCTAAAACCACCCATGCCCATACAGGTAATCCACCCTTTTTCTTTCCACTATCATCTTTTGCTGGAGGATATGTAATAACATTTCCGGATGAATCAGTTACAGTTATACCATTTGAATCTGTTACAAGATTTGATGGAACAGTAACAGGTGCTACAGTTATTGTATTCCCTGAAGAATCTGTTACAAGATTTCCACTTGAATCTGTCAATGGCACAGGTGCAAGGGTTGTTGTTGTAGCCGGAATTTTTGTCGTTGTTGTTGCTGTTGCTGCAGCTGTTGTTGCTTTTACAGTTGTCGAAGCCATTGTTGTTGAAGCTTTTGCAGAAGTTGTTGCAACTGTGGTTGAAGCAGTCGTAATCCCAGTTGTTGATTTCATTGTTGTTGATGATGCTACTGTAGAAGACACTGATGAACTTGTACCTGTGTTTGTTGTTGAGGCAGTTGAACTTGAAGACATTGTTGTTGTCCGTGAAAGTGAAAAATAAATATAGACATCACAAATTGGTGGATCAGTTGCAGAATAATAACTAAAAATTAAACATGTATTGATGATATTATCCATACAGTTTTATTTACTTTGCTTGTTCATATCTATCAGATTCTTGGGTTGGCATTGACCAACCATAACATTGTGGAATTCCACTATTATCAAGGGCATAATCGGGATCAGAGATAGTTTTATCAGCAGAAGTATAATGATCTAAAAAAACTCATAATTCACAATAATCAGTTTAAAAAAAATTATACCTCCATATTTTGTTGAAACAAAATTATAAAGTGGTACAGTAGCTCCACAGTATCCAGAAGTTGTGGCACAATATATTTTGCTATCATGTGCAGCATAATCAGGAAACAATGAAACTTGATCTGGTTTTAACATAACAATATCAACTAAAAAATAAAGATATTATTATCCAAAATCAGTTAAATTTACCAAAGCTACTTCCATTTGAATATCTATATGGTACAATTGTCGTTAAACAATCAACTGTACAATCACCATAAGGAGCTTCCAAAACTAATGATGGATTTATTGCTGAGCATGTACTACCATCAAATGCTTGAGTTGTTGTTAAAATATGCGCATATGAAGCTAAAATTATTAATTTATAAAAAGAACCTAATAATATTCAGTTTAATTTACTTGTTTTTGCAGTTCCTTGAACATGTTGAAATGCCATACTTAATTTTGTAAAGGGTAAAGTTGCAGTATCACACGCTGCATTTGTGAAAGGAAAAAATATTACAATAATCGTTATGCAATTTGCTAACAATTGATCAATAAATTTTAATGACATTACCTAAAAATTTTTAAAGTTTCAGTTATAATTTAAGTTGAGAAATGTTCACGAAACATTAGAATTTACTAAAAAACAGTTTTTATAAAATTTTATGATTAAAGCCAGGAGCTAAAAGTCGCTTCTAAATAAATAGCTTTTATTATGATTCGTTGAAGTTAGCTGTCAGTAAAAAATTTAATAACAGTATTCGAAATAGGGTTGCCGCCCCCCCCCCCCCCCCGTAAATCTAAAAATCCGGGGACGGGGACGTCCCCGAAATGCAAAATTTTCTGGGACGGGGAAACGGGGATCCCCGAAAATTAAAAATTCTTCGGGGACGGGGACGGGGAGAGAAAAAATTCGGGGACGGAGACGGGGAGAGGAAAAAAATTCAAATTCAAAGATTCAAAAGTGGTAAAAGTCGTTTATTATGTACAGTAATCATTAGGGAAGCGCTAATTGGAAAACTTTTTAGTGATTTTTCCTTTATTATCGAAACTTTAATTTTTTCGGGGATGAAAATCTTTCGGGGACGGGGATTCCCGAAAATCAAAAATCTTTCGGGGAGGGGAAATCGGGGAAACGTAGGGGGACGGCAACCCTAATTCGAAACAAAAATGAACGTTATAAATGCTCAGTTTTTAAATGAATTTTATAACAAGAGTTTTTTTTGAATCAAAAGTTGATACGGGTATTAATGAAGAATCAGTTATTGATAAAAAAATGATTCGAAATATTATGAAGGACCCGATGAATCAGTTTATAAACTTTAACCTAAAAAAAGCTTTTTCAAACAAAAAAGCAAAACTTTCAACAATAAAAAACATCCTTAACAACCCAAGACCATCGTAGCCAAAAGCTTTATCTTTCTGTGTCCACCAAACTTTAACACACTTTTTTTTCTTCCCAAAAACTTATTTTATTATTCCAAAAAAACCAGCGTGAAATACCGTTACTTGGCAACATTTGATTTTTTCAAAGTATTTATTTTTTCTTTCTTTTTTTTTTCAAAAAAACGATAAACTTTAAACACAAAAAAAAACAACAAAAATAAAATGAGGTAATAAAATAATGTAGAAATCTTTGTAAAATTAATTATTTATAAGCTTTTGGAATTTCACACAATGAAAACAAATCAGCAACTCGGAAATTTTCTTTTACAAGTCTGGTAATTTGCTGAAAAAAATTTAAATTTTTAAAAATCAGTTAAATTTAAAAAAGCTTTTATTTTCGAATTTTAAATTAATTTGAATTGTTTAAAAAATTACAAGAACTCAAAATTTTGCATCATTTTTATGCCGAAAACCCTCAACTCAGTTAACAAAAAACTTACTTCAAAACCAGGTAAAAGCATTAAAGCTTTACTCATTTTAAAATTTAAATCTTCATCAGCTAAATTTTTGCTTCGATAATATTGATATAAATCTTTTAAAATTTCATCTTTAATTTTTAGCGAAATTTTTTTTGTTTCTTCAGATAATCCTGTAACACCTTCTTGAAAAAGGCAAAGTCCATATAATGCAACCATAATATAATCATCAACTTCTGCTTTAATCATTGCCGGAATTACAATTGTTACAGCATATGTAATTGATGCAATAAAAAATCTAAAAAAAATATTCAAATTTGTAGATATTAAATATGGTGCAGTTAAATAAAAAATTAATAAAGTTTTATTTTAACGAATAAATTATAGTTTTCTAACTAAAATTTGGATTAAATTTTTGAATGGTCAAATATTTAATCTTAAAGGTTATCAACAAGTTCGTGATGTTCAGTTAATAAAAAAAAATTAGTTAAAACTAAACTTTTTTTCCAAGTCTTGTCAGTTTTTTTATCGTGTCCATTTTTGGAAATGTCTTTTACCTTATCAGTTAAAAATAATTATGACTACAAAAAAACAGTTTATAAAATTGAATTTATTTTTTACCTTGCAACTTCTTCCGGATCACCATTAACTTCACTGGAATTTGAATAATATTTTGATAGTTGACCAAGTTGAACATATCCGCCATCGCTCATAATTAATCGATCATTATTTTCTACATTCCCATATGCCCGGCATGTATTATAACCTTTTTCACAACAAGATAAAATTCCTTGGAAATTTTCAAATAATTTATTCTAAATAAAGTTAAGATTAATTGAATAACAACAAATTGAAATTGATCAGTTTATATCTATTATTAAATCCCTTCATGAAACAGAACAGTTAAAGTAGTTAATAAAAATTTTTTTCTTAAATAGTTTTTATCCTCCCCCCCCCCCCCTTAGTTTTCACCTCCACCGTGCTGACAGGATTCATTGCAGTTTAAAACTTTTTTAAATTTTAATTCTAGAAAAAAGAGATTGCTAAAAATAGGTTGGGACACAACGCCAACATTGAAAAAAAACATTGGAAGCGATTCAAAGGTGTGTTAGATCATCTCAGTTTAAAACTTTTTAAAAATTACTTACTCTATCATCCAAAGATAACTGAGAAAATGGTTCAAAATATTCCATTATCATATCATACGCTAAACTAGATTCAACTTGACAACTTTTTTTATTATTTGAATATGTACTTTCTGGAATACTCTAAAACAAAAAACTCATACTAATGTAATTTAAACTTATTTCAATTTTTACTTCAGAATTAATAAATCTTGGTTCATCCATAAAAAGTGAATACTAGCTTTTCGTAAACTTCGAAATTTATGATATCCTTCAACCATTTTTGATAAATGTTTTAAATTATTTTGTTGATTTAAATGATTTTTTGGAGAAAAATCATGATGAGTTTGCTAAAAAATATTGCATCATTGTTTCTAGTGTAAAAATATAAAATAGAAAATGACTCTCGAAACTACAGTTTTTTTATTGAAAATTTTATTGTGACATTAAATGAAAGTTTTTTCAATTGTTTTTAATGTAAAAAAATAAAAACAATGATTATCCAGATCACAGTTTCCCATTTAAAACTTTTCTTGTGACAGTAAATGAAGTTTTTTTTAGAATTTTTTAACAGAAAATTTTTCGTCTTTAAAAATATTAGCAAAATAAATGGTGTCAGTTTTTTTTAACAAATTTTATTTCACAAAATGTAGCAAAAAAATATCGAAATAAATGATTTCAGTTTTAAATCAAAGATATTAATTTTACTTTCGTTTTTAAATTTAAAAATAGAAGAAACCAGTTTTTACATAAAAAACTATTGTAACTTTTTAGTTTTGTGTAAATTTTTTGCAAATATTTCAAAAAATCTTTTCCTAATTACTGTAATAGTTTATATTTAAAATAAACAAGTTTTTTACTTACCCCAATTTCCAAAATTGGATATGTTTTATCAGGAAATAATGTGAAAGAAGTTGAAGACGAAGAAGAAGATACAATAGAATTACTTGAAAATTGAGGTTGTGAAGCTGCTTTTATATTTTTTGCCTCATTAAAATATTCATCATTATTATCTGTCGTAAAAGATGAAATATCTTTTGAAATTTTTGGTGGCGAATCATCCAAGTTTGGCAAATTTCGTTTACCATATGTATCTCGATGGGATTGAACAGCTAAAAATTAAAATTGAAAAAATATTCAAACATAACACAAGCTGAGATCGAATTAAAAAAATTAAAAAGTTAACTTTATTATGAAAATGTTAAAAGAAAGTTGCTTCAGTTTATCAAAAAATTTAAAAATTTTTACCATCAGTTATCATTCCAGCAGCCACACATTTTCGATAACGACAAAATCGACAAAAATTTCGAACATCTAAAATCGAAATTGTATTTATTATGATGGAGAACCAGTTTAAAAAATAATTTATTTTTTGTGCAAAATTTTATCCAGTTAAAAAAAATTAAAGACAAATTCACAGTTTTAAAAAAAAACAAACCTTTAGAAATTTCGCAGTTTTGATTAAATTTACAAACATATTTTAAATTATGAGCGACAGTTCGACGAAAAAATGCTGCACATGCTCGACAACTAAATTTTCCAAAATGTTGCCCATCAGTAAATTCACCGCACACAACACAAAGCGGCTTTTCACCTCCTGGCGGAATATGCAGCTTTTCATTTGAAGAGGAAGAAGAAGAATTTGGTAACATTTTTCTTTCTTTAAATGAACTCAGTTAAACAAATAAAGACTATTAAAAACGAAGAAGAAGAAGAACACTTTTTTCCCAACAAAAACAACCAAAACCAAAAATTTTAAATCAAAACAGAAATAAAAACTTTTTTTCTGACATAAAAAAAAGTCAAAAAAAGCAAGTAAAGAGAAAACAGGTGACTACAAACTAGAAACCCCCTTTTTTTTCTCTTCGCACTTTTATTTGTCACTAAAAACTATAAAAGTTATAAAAACATGAAATCGATTAGCTTCCCTTTTTCTCTCTTTCAGTGCAACACAAACAAAAAATGACAAGGTTGTATAAACAAATGTATATATGTAGTTGTAAAATAGATTTAATTCTAAATATGTTTTTCTCATAAATCAAATTACAGTTAGCTTTCTTGTCGTTAAAAATTTGTTAAAAAATTAACGTAAACTAACGCAAAAATTGAAATAAATAAATAAATTTGAAAGGCGTAATAAATAGAAATAAATATGGATCAGTTAAAAATAATTTAAGAAAAGTAATGTATATTTCAAAAAATGTTATTTTTGTAAAGCACGAAAATTTAAAAAAACAATTAAAACAATAAATATCAACTTAAAAAAAAATATTCATGTAAAATTTTACTTCACAGTTTTTACCCTTATCTGGACATCCTTTATTCTTCAGAATCCGCTTTCCCTCAGAATCTGTACCCTTCTGAAGTCAAAATTTTTTCACAAAATTTTTTTTCTATTTTTTTATATGTTATTAATCTCCTGTAAATTACTAGTAGCTATAAACCTCTTTTTTACCACCAAATTTCGTTTTTTCAAAATTGTACAAAATTTAATTTAATTTACTGATTACTTTAACACAGTTTTTAAAAAAATAAATTTAAGAACAGATCAAAAGTTAAAAAATATTATAATTTGAAATACTGTATTATGTTTATCTTAATATGAAATTTAAACGAAAAAGAGACAATCTTGAAGAACAGTTTCTAAATTTTATTCATCTCGATGATGACGGCGTTCACGTTCTTCATCACCTCGATTATTGTCATCTCGATCAAATTCAGATCTTTCATATCCACCACGTTCTTCACCATCAAAGCGGCCTTCCCGGTCATCACGGAATCGACGTTCACCACCGCCTTCTGATTCTCGTTGATCAAAGTTTCCTTCATCTGAATCTGCAAATAAAATATAATTATGTCTACAGTTTTTATAAAAAATATGTTTATGTAGTACTCTGGTATATTTAAAAATATTACATACCTGGTCCAGGCTTATTGCAGAATCTTTGTTCATCTGGATTGAAACCTAAAATTCGAAATCAGTTAAAAACATATAGAATAAGTAATTAAAGATTTTTCTTACATCCGCTATTTCTCCGAAAATTATGTTCTTCATTTGATCCTACAAAAAAATTATGCCACATTTGATACTCAGTTTTAAAACAAACCTTCATCATTTCGGTTATCCATTTTTACTTTTTTTCAATATTTTTATTTTTAAAAGGATTCAAATTCGACCAGTTTTAAAGACTACTTTTATGTTATCCTAAAAAGGCCGTAGTTATGCGTGCCAAAACAAAAAATAACATGCTTTTGAAAAAATGTGGATGTTGCTTGGAAACTGTAAAAAAAACATAAACATAAACAATGAAACATAAATTGTCCGAGATGTATGACAGAATGAAATCAAAATAGTATAAAGTTCAATGTTCTCCAACGTTTTTAAATTTTCTTTAAAAAACCATTATCCAGTTATATATAATGTTTTACAAGGGCAAAACTCAAATTAAATTAATAATTAAATAAATCACTGCTCAATTTTTTGTTATAACATTTTCATTTTAAACAAAATTTATCAAAATATTAGAAAACATTGAAATTAAAATCTGTGGTATAAACACAATAAACAAACCTATCAATAAAAAGTTTCATAAATTTTACAAATAAAAACCTCCAAATGATCCAAAAAGTTTAAACTTCTTAAAATTGTGAAAACAATTGGCAGTTTTTTTGGCAAAAGGATATCGAAATTATTTAACCTCAGAATTCTTTGTTGCAATAATTTCATCAATTTTGAGTAAATAATTTTCAGTTATATCTCCAAAAGTGTATAAATAATATTTATCACATTGTAATATGCAAAAATTCAGGTCAAAACATTAAGCTTATAAATACTCTTCCAATATATTTTTTGTATAATCATCTAATCATTTTTAGTTGATTTCCAAAATCGTTTTTTTTTTGATAAAAAAAGAATAAAAAATATAAATATAAATCATTTGTGATAATTTATCCATTATAAATTATTTCGCTGAACTCTGAATGAATCACTATTCGCTTGGTATTTTCAGTTTTGAAATATATTGCAATTTTTTAAAAAAAGCTTAAAAGCCTCACCTTTATTGACGAAAAGCATTTCTGACGTCAAATAAAATGAAAGAAAAGTCTTATCAAACTTTTTTTCTTAAAGTATAAAAGCATCGCAGTTTTGTTTTTATTTTTTTCATATTCCACCTTTTTCTTTATTTGTTTTTAATCAATTAAATTAAATATATTAAAAATGTGTTACGGTAGCGAACATTGTCATTGTCATTTCGAACATCATCATGGACATCACCACCACCACCATGACCACCATCATCATGGAGGAGGATATGAAGGATATAATCATGGATATTATCAAAATCAAGATTATTATGGTCATCATGGGGGATATTATAATGGTCATCATCATGGCGGCCATCATTACGGACATCATCATGGACATCATTAAATTAAATTTTTATAATAAGTTTTTTGTTACTTTTGTAAAAAATGTGACTGTATAAATAAATTGTTAAAAAGTTCATATAACCAATTTAATATCAGTTAAAGCAATATTAATTCGTAAAACATTTTTAATCAGTTATAAGCAGAAATTTTAATAATTCTAATAAATTCCATTTATTTAGAATTATAAAACAATCATTTTAACAATATTTTTTTTGTTGGTTGTTAATTTTGTTTTAAAATAATTCCAAAATCCGCTTCAGTTCCCTTATTCTTTTTTAGAAACACTTAAAAGATTGCAATGAACGAACCTTAAGCCCTTTAAAATTCAGTTCTTTCCTCTTTAAAAAAAGTACGAAAAAAGAAGAACAATAACATTTCAAATAAAGAAAGAAAGTCAATTCTTTTTTTTTAAAATGCATTTTCTCCCGATTTTTTGTTTTTCGTCAAAAAAGGCTTTGCTTTAGCTGCTTTCTCAAATCTTTTAAAAACAAATAAAAACAAGTTTTATGATTTTGGATTAGCAGGTTTTTTGCTTTTTAGTACTCTGCGTTGATACCACTGCTTATTGGAATATTCGTTTGCTAATCCAGTTAAATTTTTTGTGTTAAAATTAAAATATGGATAAACGACATTCAAATGATATATCAATTGATGAATTTTTTATTTATTTATTACTTATTTCATTTATTATTATTGTAACCGGAGCATTTGCTGCTATTTTTATGGTACGTTTTTCAAGATAATTAGAAGAATTTTTTACTCATAGTTTTATTACTTTTTTTTAAATTTTTTTTAAAATTTTTACATTATGGAGATGCATTTTTGGAACGCAGTTAAAAAAACTTTTGTCTTTAAAAACTTTTGTTTCTACCAAATACTACAGTTAAAATAAAACTTATAACAGCTACTTGACTCAATTTTATTTTACTTCTAAAAACTATGTTTCTATGAACACTTCAGTTTCATTTTACCTCACAAAACAAATAATTTATAGCCTGATATTATTAATTTCAGTTTTTAAAATCCCGTCAAAATCCGCCCACATATGCCGTACATTGGCAATATAGTACTCTGCGTTGATACCACTGCTTGAATGTTTTTCCAGGCCAACCAAATTATGAAAAAAACAACGTTTATACTTATTATTAAAATTTATTTGTAAATATTATGTAAATATTTTATTATGAAAGTTAAAATATACAGTTTTTATTTTTACATTTGTATAAAGTTTAAAAAATAAAAATCAAAGAATCAGTTAAAAAAGTTAATATGTACACTTTATAAAAATTTAATTTAATGATGTCCATGATGATGTCCGTAATGATGTCCGCCATGATGATGACCATTATAATATCCCCCATGATGACCATAATAACCTTGATTTTGATAATATCCATGATTATATCCTTCATATCCTCCTCCATGATGATGGTGGTCATGGTGGTGGTGGTGATGTCCATGATGATGTTCGAAATGACAATGACAATGTTCGCTACCGTAACACATTTTTAATATATTTAATTTAATTGATTAAAAACAAATAAAGAAAAAGGTGGAATATGAAAAAAATAAAAACAAAACTGCGATGCTTTTATACTTTAAGAAAAAAAGTTTGATAAGACTTTTCTTTCATTTTTTTATACGTCAGAAATGCTTTTCGTCAATAAAGGTGATGCTTTAGATTTCATTTTGTTTCAATAGAAAAGAAGTGAATCACTTCAAACAGTCAAAAATACGTATGCTGATGTATGATGAATTATTCGTTGTTTTAAAAAATATCTTTATGACGTCAACGGTTAACTATAAGTTTCGTTGGATAATGGATATCTGAAAGATCACAGTTGAATTTTTTTATATTTTCTTACATTGCTTTCAAAAATTGATACTTCGAAAGTTTTTGAAAGATAATTTTTATGTTGACAGTTTTCTTACCGTAAAGGTCCCCAACTCATGGTCGGGTTTTGGCATGATATATGGCCTAGGTGATAGGCCTTGTATAGAGAAATATTCATGCAAAAAATCAGCTGCGGAATCCTCATACTTGGGATTTAACAGCGGCACAAAGATGCTCACAATACCTTCAACCCCAAAAGTCGATTTTACTGGGTTTCAATTTTTTGGCATAATTTCAGCTGATTTTTAGGTTTTTAACATTGCTGAACACGATAAACTACTTTTCAAGTGGTATTTCATTGCTGAATTTCGAGATTCAGGGTATGAAAAATTTAGAATGATATATACTAAAACTCGCAAAGTTAGACTGCTTTCTTTCCACTCTTTTTTCGAATATAACTTGTCTGACAACCCATTTTTTGCTATCATTAATTTTAAACTTGTTCCACTTTTTTTTGTCTTTTTTTTGCGAATTTTAAACTAAAATCATTTTTAACCAAAAAATGTCGCTGCTGCAATACGAACAATTTGTGGAAAACTTACGAACAAAATTGCATTTGCGAAATCCGAGGGTTGTCAATGTTGCATCAGAATTTCATGGAATGATAATTTTTTATTGTGAGCTTTTTTTAATATGCTTTAAAGTTTTATATTTTAGTTTATGAGAATTGGAATATTTTAAGTTATGAAAAAATGAATACATGGATTCAAGTTAATCTTGGATGGGGTTTAGCATGGACACTTTCAGTTTTAATATGTGCAAAGATATCAGGTTTGTAGCTTTTTTTGGATTTATTTTAGGAGGTCATTTGAATCCATAAGATTTGCATATAAAAGTTTATTCAAAATACGCTTATCTTACATTTTTAGAAAGCTTACAACTTCTATTTTTATGTTAGATAAACAAAAAAAACACAGTAATAAAATTAATAAGTAATATTTGTTAAATTAAATTGTGTAAAATTTTTATTTTTTCTTTTTTATTGCAAGAACAAAACGCCAATGCAAAATTTAAATGTCTCTAAAAACGCCATAGTGCATTTGTGTTTGGTACAGTAATCATCTTTTTAATTACAAAAAAAAAACGGAGACATCCGAAGGTATGGAGCAACCAAAATGAGGAGGACTTTAGCAAAAATAATAATGGTAAAATTTTTATAGCGATTAGAAATCAAAGCAAAAAAATCAACAATTCAAGGAATAAAATGAAAGAGTAGAAGTAAAAGACGGCTTACAATAGAAAGAAACTACACAACTACATTTGAAGATGTCATGATTCTCGAATGTCAATCTCATCTTCAACAACGGATACATCAATCAAAAAACGGAAGAAAGAAAATGCATTCATCTGTTGCAGGAGCCTCCGCACGATCGATATTGACAAAAAAAAACTTGCACGCCAATCGGGCATGGTTAAATACCAAAAATAATAACGAAATTAGATATAACAGTAAAAGAAAAATCACGAAAAATATCTTCAGCAACGGATTGAAAATGATAAAAAATGATCAAAAACACTGAAAAATAACATATTTGGGGAATTTATACTAAAAAAATAAACATTCTACTTGAGTGGAATAATATACTGCACCCAGGAATCAATTCCATCGGAATGGAATGTTTCTCTACTCGTCACGTCTGAATCAAAGAGAGGGAGAGCGGTGATTTTTCTTTTTCTAAGGGCGGGCCGCTTAACTGCCCGCTGCGTGTCTCAGTGGTGAGTGCGCGCAACTGAGGGCCAGAAAATAAAGAGTGGTTCGATCCCGCTGGTGACACAAAAAATACTTATACCGCAGATTTTGAGCAATTAATGTTTGTAAATTGATAACAATTAATGTGTAAGTATTTAAAAATATTAATTGTTGTAAAAATTAATAAATTTTGCTAGCGTTTTCGTTTTTTCTATCGATAGATAGATATATCGTGAAAAAGTCGACTTTGCACAAAAACAAATCAAATTTTTTGCACACTATGCTTTTTTATTTTAAGTTTTCTTGAGTGAAATATTTATGACAGCTAAACACAAGAAATATTTAAGAAAGAATTAACAAAATAATCTATGGTTTTTCTTCATAACTTTTGCAGTTAACATTATCAAAATAATATTTATTATCAATAGCCCATTTCAATAAAAGAGAATATCTTTTTGGAGATTCTTTACATTTGATTCGTTTTTCCTGATTATTGTGCAGGGGATGGCAACTTTCAATGGCATTGTCGGAAAAGAATGATGCAGTTTTGAATGTAGAAACGAATTCAGGAGTTTCAAATAAGAACAAATGCCCTTTTTGTTTGGGCTTTAATGATCCAAGATTAACTTTCATGAACGTCGCAAATGCTTTAATTTTTGCATTCATATCATCAATCTCAACATCAGACATATTTAAATGCTTCTTCATAGCTTCCTTTGCGACAAAAAACAAGTGAATTGCTTGAAATGTATCCATAACTCGTTTATCAGTTGTAATTTCAGAGGGAAGATCTCGAATAATATTTTCAACATTATTCGCCATTTGAATTAAATGTGTACCAGAATAAGCTTGGAAAAAAGCTTAACTTTTCTTTCAGATGCAAAAACTTGATTAACTCCATGAGTTTTTAATTCACTTCTTAATTTTCTGGATTGATTCAGATTAATGCCAGTTGCTTGAAAGATATGACCAGTTTCAGCTGCACTTAGAGTTGATGCATCACTTTCACTTGTATCAAATCGATTAACTAATTTAGAAATTACTTCTGGCGCTGATTCCCCGTATTTTCGATTTAAATATTGATTTAAGTGATCAAATTCTTCACGAATTATTTCTCGTTTCCTACTGTCTTTGCATTGTTCGTAATTGCTTGTTAAATGTTTTTCATGCTGCTTTGTTTCAGAATTTGATTCTTTTAACATTTGTTCGAGTTTTTTAATACGTTCGGCATTTTCTTCTGCTTCGTTTTTTAATCTTAGATTTTCAATTATCAAAGGGTCTATTGTAGGTGAATTCGCGACAATACTGGATACTTTTTCTTTATGTGTGCGATAATCAAGTTTCGCTTTCTTTTCAGGGGGTAATACTGACGATTGTGGCATTGTTGTTTTTCTTGAAGGTGTATTTGCTTGTGTACTACCTCCTTTATGCTTTTCTTCCATTGTCCTCATTTGAGTTTAAAAAAAATCAGTTGGAGAAATTGCTGGCTAAAAAAACCAATATTAAATATCGATTGCTTTAAAGTAATCATCTCTACTTGTTTGTCAGTTTCATTTGGCTTCAATAAAGATTGGCTGCTTTTAAATTGGGCAATTTCTGGTTCTGGTGTTTGGTTCTCGTCGTTTTCCATCTGTCGTGGAAATTCAAAAAGGTTTTTTAATTTGCCGAATTGATATAATCCATTTCTAAATGCGGATTAGATATCTGCAATTAAAAATTGAATACTAGTCCGCATTTAGAAAGAATGAATTTACTTTATTTGTATTAACATTCTTCAATGTTTTATATAGATCACTATTGCCACTCTTATCGGAACTTTCAATACAATTTTCATAAGCTGCAATATGAAAATTGATATTATTGATGTTTGAATTATTTAAAGTTGCATCTTGATTTGTTTCACCTTGAAATATTTCCAACGCTTTCTTTGTTAACGAGCTCTTTTTACATTCAGCCCATGAATTTTTAATGAGACTATCGGGTTCAATATGTTTCGAATACGGTATTTCAGAAATTTTCAACTTATTAAAACCATAATCATTTAATCCATTTTGTTCAAGTTTAATTTCTTTTTGATTTAAATTTAGATTTAAATACTTATCTTCAGAATTTTCAATAAAGTTTGAACCATTTCGGATTCCTTCACATCCAACAGCTTGCATACGCCATCCCGTGCCTTTTAAGAAGCGAAACATGGCACAAAATTCTAACTTTTAAATAATATAAACCATTGGAAAAACAACATAAGACATAAAAAAAGAATTGTTTAAATTTTGAAGCAAAAAGCTCAACAAAAAATATTTATCGGTTTTTGCCAGTAATTTTTTGAAGTTAATTAATTTTTTATGCTTTAACGGTGTTTAATAATTATACACATGTAAATATTAATTTATAAACATTAATTGCTCAAAATCTGCGGTATAAGTATTTTTTGTGTCACCAGCGGGATCGAACCACTCTTTATTTTCTGGCCCTCAGTTGCGCGCACTCACCACTGAGACACGCAGCGGGCAGTTAAGCGGCCCGCCCTTAGAAAAAGAAAAATCACCGCTTGGTTCAGACGTGTCGTGTAGAATCGCTTAAAACCCATTATTTTTAAAAATATGTAAATTTTACATTGGTTTTTAACACAAAAAAGGAAAAAGAATTCCAGTCAATCGGGGGTGTTTCCACCGAAGTACACAAAATATTCTACTTGTTGTCATTCCTGCGATATAAGACACCTACATATAAAACTTTTTCATTAAGCTCAAAAAATACATCAAGGAGCTTTTTTTGCGGTTCTTCTTCATTTTAGCGGAAAATATTTTTTTAAAAAGAAACTGAGCATAAAAAATTCATTAAGGGGGGTGGCGGGAACAAAAAACGGTTGGTTTTGTGAATAAAAAAATATTTGCCTAAAGTGAAGAAGACCCTTTTTTGCTTACGAGTTTCTTTATTCAAAAATAAAAGTTTTTGTAAGAATTTTGCTGAGGGTAAAAAGTGATAGTTTAAAATTATAAAAATGATTGATTTTAAAATCAAGTATTTACAGACTTGACGACAAAAATTTTTTCTACGCAATAATATTTTCTACCCCTCTCTACCCCCTTTTTGATGAAAAAAAAAACATTATTACATTAAAAGGAATACACGATAACCGTAGTCCCAATGAAAAATCATGTTATCAATGTAAACATTAGCATCAGCAAGAAAAGTTAATGTTAGTGTTTCCTCTTTTGCAATTGCGATAACTTGCTTAGGTGTGGATGTCCAAGCATATTCTGAATAAAACGATACATGATTTGTAAACGGAGCACGCACAGACTGTTGGAAATAAGAGTCCACGAGTGAATTGAAGTATCCATTGTTATCAGGTTCAGCGTTCCTAAAAAATTAAAGATTTGTATTAGAATTTGCGAAAGTGCTCTGATACCGTAGCATTTTTTCCACCACTAATTTTGCTTCTGACCACTTTTTTTCATTTTCTTCTTTTAAATGCAAATATTCGTAACGACTAATGAAAATATTAATATTTTTGTATTCCATATAAGTGCAGTTATCCGAAAATCTATCAGCATCGTAAATTTGTTCATTTTCATAGTCGTCCTTTTTTTTGCAAGTTGTACGAAGATATCGATTGCTTTTCCCCATTACTAATGGTGCTTCAGCAAGAATGACAACATATTGATAACTGAAAAACTAATTTTATCTTTGTTTTACAGGGTGAGCCAGAAAAATTGAAATTTAATTTTCAAAGCAAAAATGTTGACGGGGTAATAATGTAGGATCAGATACCCCCCAACCCCTATTCATCATGGACTCCCAACAAGGTTAACTGTTTTTTCTAAAGTGAGCACTTACATACACACGTGGGCAAGGTGCGGGTATGAAAATCAAAACTCGAACGATACTCAAAATCCTCAAAGGATACCCCCTTACAAAAAAACTGACGATTTTTTTTAAAAACTGGAAAATTAACAGGGGGTACCCTTTGAAATTTTTTTTACGACACCTGATTTTGGATTTTGCCTACGATACCTCCCAAAAAGTGGCCTACGAACCTACGATACCTAGGGGGAAAAATCCCACCCTAGGCACTGTTCTCGTTTTCCTCACCCCTCTTCAAGTTTTTTTTTATTTTTTTACAAAAATAAATTTGCATAATTTGTACATTCTATTTATCATAAAAAATGGAAAAACATCAGCCGTCTTCAAAATGTTTACAAAAGTGGATGATATAAATAGTTTTTAATTTGTATGTTTTTTTTCATTTTTTAGGGGTGGGGTAAAGGAGAACAGTACGCCGGGACTTCTTTTCTTGTTTACCCCTCCCCAAAATGCATTTAAAAAAAAACTGTAAAAAAATTGTAAAAAGCAAAAGTTAAAAATGAGGCATAAGGCGGAATATGGAACTTCCAGAACTTTATTGGTGGAATATGTGACACAATATTTATGGAAAAAAAAGTTAAAAGGAATAAACGAATTTTACAATTTTCGGTGCCAAGTGTTAGAAGATTTTGAAGTTTAAATGTTACAACAGTTTTTTTAAAAATGCATTTTGGGGAGGGGTAAACAAGAAAAGAAGTCCCGGCGTACTGTTCACCTTTACCACACCCCTAAAAAAAGTAAAAAAAAACATGCAAATTAAAAACTATTTATATCATCCACTTTCGTAAACATTTTGAAGACGGCTGAGTGGTCGAGTGGAGAAGTCGCGCGACTATTGTATATGAGGTGTGGGTTCAATCGACAGATGGCAATAGAAATGAAAATAAAAAAAACTTGAAGAGGGGTGGGGAAAACGAGAAAAGTCCCAAAAAGGGGCCTACGAACAGTGCTGTTCAAATCACTGTGAAAAGAGAGTGATCTCTAAAAGCAACAATAGAGAAAAAAAAGTGAAAGTAAAAAATCTCTGTTATGCAAAACAGTGAACAATCTTTTTCACTGTTTTCTTCACTGTGACTTCACAGAGATTTTCACTGTTTTTAAATTTTTTCGTGTCAAGAAATTTCATTTTCTTGTTTTTTTTCCAAAAATTTTTTCTGATTTTTTAATGTAAAGATTTTCTTTTTGATGGCAAATTTATGATATTCAATTAAAAAATTTTAACAAAACAAAAATTAAATAACAGATGATGTAAAGAACGATATAATACAATTTTAGAAATCGTTTCAGGCAAAAATTTAAACACCAAAATGAATGATTTAAAATGAACCATTTAAATCCGTTTAAGTATTTTGATTGTGTTACAGTCACGTAAAATAATATTGGAGCTATCATCCATGTTAAAAATAATGTCAAATATGAAAAATAATAATATAAATTTAACACAAAAGTCGATGGTAAACTTACTTTTGACATGTTCATAGTTATGAAAAAATACACTGTTTTTGAAACACATTTGACAAATTTTATTGTTGCCATTCGTAAGGTGCAATTAGTTTTTTGCGTTTCAATTTTTGATATTTTTTCAAAACTTTTATAAACCAAAAAATAAAGAACCGCTAAATTTCAGATGTTCTTCATTTTATTCCATAAAGTGCATGCTTAATTGATGTAAAATAGGAATTCATTACTGTGAGAAAATAAATTAATTTCATTATAAAGCTTCTTTTTTACAGTGTGCCATGTAATTTTATTAGCCAAATTGTCTCATTTTCTTTTTTTTAACATAATTAATCCTAACCAGGGCTGTCCGAAATTCCGGACCGTGTTCCGGAAATCGGGAATTCCGGACGTTTTTTGCGTTCCGGATTCCGAGTTCCAGATTCCGGATTTTTTGGTCCGGAATCCGGAACAAAAACGGGCAAAGGGGGGAGTACGTTAAAAATTCACAACTCTAGCACAACTTACTTTTTTAAATAGAAATATTCCGATTCTTAAAGGTTACAATCGTTCATAATCGTTTGTAATTTTTTTGTAAAATTCAGCCCTGATCCTAACAGGTAAAAGTGAAAGAAAATAAAGTGTGAATGCTATATTTAAAAACAATAAACAGATATTTAACACTTTTTTCCAGGCTAAAAACTGTTAAAGATTTTTTATGGTGCATATTTTTTTATAAACATCAAAGCTAAAGAAAATCTTTACATTAAAAAATCAGAAAAAATTTTTGGAAAAAAAGCAAGAAAATGAAATTTCTTGACACGAAAAAATTTAAAAACAGTGAAAATCTCTGTGAAGTCACAGTGAAGAAAACAGTGAAAGAGATTGTTCACTGTTTTGCATAATAGAGATTTTTCACTTTCACTTTTTTTTCTCTATTCATTTTTTTGTGAAGTGAACTCTGTGATTTCACAGCGTAGAGATTTGAACAGCACTGCCTACGAACATACGATACCCAGGGGGGAAAAATCCCACCCTATCCCAACCGTTGCCCACGTGTGCTTACATATCTGCTCCAGATTGAGTAACTTCTTCTCGAATATCGCGCGCTGATACAGCGTATTTGCCACTATCGATTATTCCACTTGTTTGATCTGCATAGCCATTTAAAACTTTTTCAATTATTTCATAAGCCGCATCAGGCCATGCAGTTACCTGAAATTTGAAGGCTTATCGTTGACATATAAAACATGATAATCTAAACTGTTTTTGTCAAAAGGAGAAAACATGAAAAAGTTACAACTTTTCCTCATTATTATTTGAAATCTGTTTTTTTAACTGTAATTTCCTCATCTCTTAAAAGTCAAACGAATTTTTAAATAAAACACGAAGTTCTATTTTTGAAGATTTTTAAAAGTTGTTATCCTTGAATACAGTGGCGTTCAAAAGTTTTGGCACAAAACGTTTTTTGACCAGAACTTTTTTGAAGTTGTTGGACCTTTAAGAACTCAAACTAAATTTTGAAGGTCTATCTATGGGCTATCCAAAAAACACAACATGGTACCCTGAAAGTCCTTACACGAAAAATTTCGAATGTTTTAATAAAAAATGATGCTCAAAAGTTTTGGCACAAACTTTTAACTCTTTGAAAAAATAATTCTTTTGCCTTTTTTTAATGCGCAAACTATTAAATTACGTTTTTAAGGTCTATATTTATCAAAAAAACTTTTGAACGCCACTGTATTCAAGGATAACAAAATCGGATATCAATTGGGATTACGGTAGATGGTAGATATCTGCGGATCAATTAAAACTTTTTTTAAGGAGTTTTTTTTCCTATGCTTTTATGCTTTAAAGTTTTATATTTTAGTTTATGGGAATTGGAATATTTTAAGTTATGAAAAAATGAATACATGGATTCAAGTTAATCTTGGATGGGGTTTAGCATGGACACTTTCAGTTTTAATATGTGCAAAGATATCAGGTTTGTAGCTTTTTTTGGATTTATTTTAGGAGGTCATTTGAATCCATAAGATTTGCATATAAAAGTTTATTCAAAATACGCTTATCTTACATTTTTAGAAAGCTTACAACTTCTATTTTTATGTTAGATAAACAAAAAAAAAACACAGTAATAAAATTAATATGTAATATTTGTTAAATTAAATTGTGTAAAATTTTTATTTTTTCTTTTTTATTGCAAGAACAAAACGCCAATGCAAAATTTAAATGTCTCTAAAAACGCCATAGTGCATTTGTATTTGGTACAGTAATCATCTTTTTAATTACAAAAAAAACGGAGACATCCGAAGGTATAGAGCAACCAAAATGAGGAGGACTTTAGCAAAAATAATAATGGTATAATTTTTATAGCGATTAGAAATCAAAGCAAAAAAATCAACAATTCAAGGAATAAAATGAAAGAGTAGAAGTAAAAGACGGCTTACAATAGAAAGCCCCCCCCCCCCCCCCGATAAATGTCAAAATAGTTACCTCTTCAGCAAGCATATAAAATTTTAAATGATCTGCTATTTCACCAGTATATTTAATATAATTAAAAGCATTCGATTTAGATACAGGACAGCTGAGTGACAACTCAAGCTGAAAAATTTTTCATAATTGTAAAATATCATTAGAGACGGGCAAGACCCCTTTTCCTTTCTTTCCTTTGGCATTTTTTTGGTTACAGTAAGAAAAAATGAAACTTTTTTACAATTGACAATAATTGGATCTACTGGGCTCAGTGTTTCACACCGATTACAGAAATGCTACTTTTGGAAACTATTTCCTCAAAGCAAAGTGCCGAAAATGCTATATTATTTGAACGTCGTAAAGGAGGCGGACGGTTTAGTGCTTTTTTTTCACTTTCGAAAAAAAACGTTGAATTTCTGATCAGGGATTTGAAAAAAACAGTGATTTTCTAAAAAAACGTAAGTTTTGTGCGTTTTTTGAATTCAAGAAGTTTCAAAGTTTTTTTTCGAAAGCGAAAAAAATATTTCGTGTACTTTTTCGTTTTTTGGTTTTGCAGTCTTTCGTAGATTCTTCTTGCCCGCTAAAGCAAAGAAGTGCGACAGTCGCACTTCTTTACTTTAGCGGGCAATTTTTTTAGTTTTGAAATGATTACTTTTATAATTTTTGGACTCAAGTTCGAGAACATTATGCGAATTTATAAATTTATAAACTATTTTTTAAAAACTCAAAAAGTTGCCCGCTAAAGTAAAGAAGTGCGACTGTCGCACTTCTTTACTTTAGCGGGCAAGAAGAATCTACGAAAGACTGCAAAAACAAAAAACGAAAACGTACATGAAATATGAAAGTGGTATTCCCGCGAACTCTTTTCTCCAGTAAAATTCTTCGATATAATCTTGCAACATTGCTCGACTAATTTTCAATTCTTGAAAAAGTAAAAAAAATTTTTGCATATTTTTGGCACATTTTTGTAATGAAAAACTTTGAAAAAATGAAAAAAAATTTGCCCGCTAAACTGAAGAAGACCCGGTGAAAAATCTATTTTTTGATATATTACATATTTAAATGCGGCAAAATATATTTTTGTAGTATTTTTTACGCTGATTAAAAAAAAAAAGAAAAAAGCAGTTTTTCTCCTATATAAGACGAGGATATAAAAAAAATCCTGGCGAGGGTCCGAAAAAGGCACAAATTATGAAATATGCGGCACCCCTGTTTCAACTTGAGTTTTGATGGAAATCATAAAATGGCGTATAGCGACTTTGCTCAACTTGAGTTTTGAAGCAAATCGTAAAATGGCGTATAGCGATTTTGGTCAACTTGAGTTTTGAAGCAAATCGTAAAATGGCGTATGGCGATTTTGCCCAACTTGAGTTTTGAGCTTTTTGAGAAAATGATTTTTAGCAATTTTTTTCCAAGTTTGAAAACGGCCAAATTTCCGAAAAACATGCAATTTTTCAATATTTTCGTATTATAGGTGATTTTGAAGTTGAAAAGTGGTCAAAATGGGAATTAAACATTTTTGTGAAAATTTATTGAAATTTTCCAACCGTTGGAAATTTTTTGACATTTCCAACCGTTGGAAACTTTGAAACTTTCAAGAAATTTAGGGGTTTTTTGAATAAAATGCAAAAAGAACGAGTTGGGAATCGAACCCACGACCTTCTGACCGAGAGGTCGTGGGTTCGATTCCCAACTCGTTCTTTTTGCATTTTATTCAAAAAACCCTAAATTTCTTGAAAGTTTCCAACGGTTGGAAATGTCAAAAAATTTCCAACGGTTGGAAATACCAAAACTTTCCAACAGTTGGAAAGTTTTCAAATAAATGTTCAGTTTTCATTCTGACCACTTGTCAACTTTAAAATCACCTATAATTTCGACATTTTATGTCGAATATTTTGAAAGTATTGAAATTTGTTCACCGTCAACAATTTGTAAAAAAATATTTCACGATTTCCTGCAAAACTCAAGTTGGGCAAAATCGCCATACGCCATTTTACGATTTGCTTCAAAACTCAAGTTGGGCAAAATCGCTATACGCCATTTTACGATTTCCTTCAAAACTCAAGTTGGGCAAAGTCGCTATACGCCATTTTACGATTTGCTTCAAAACTCAAGTTGGGCAAAAAAAAAAGAGCCCAAAATGGGAAATGACCGAAAAAGTGTCAAGTGCTTGCACTTTGCTTTTGAATGGCCTTTTTCGGACCCTCGCCAGGATTTTTTTTATATCCTCGTCTTATATATCCCAAAGTCTCACAATCTAGCTTTAAAGATTAAACAAATTTATACAAAAAATTAGATCAAAAACACCAAAATCGTTGGCATTCAAAAAAAGCGCGATTGCCGTGTTTTTAAATTTATCGCCCAGTGTAAACATTAAGGAGAGAAAAGGGTTGTCGATTTCCCTTTCCCGGGAAATTTCCCGATTTTTGCGGGAAATAGCGGGAAATTTCCCGGTAACATTTGTTAGAAAGACAACATTTTTTACTATTTTAAGCTCATTTAGTATAAAATAAGGCAATTTTTGTTTTAAAAAGTCATTAATTGAAAAATTATCAAATTACAAGCTTTTAGTAATTTTTGGTATTGAAAAACCAGAATTACCAAAATTACGTTTCCGGGAAATCAACGGGAAATTTCCCGGGAAATTCCTGGGAAATTCCCGCGAAATTTCCCGCTTTTTTCGATTTCCCGGGAAATCGACAACCCTAGGAGAGAATTAATGAAAAACAGGCGCGAGTTTAATATCATTCATTAATAAATTTTGTAAAAAACGATAATTTCAGAATGTCCATTATCGAATCTCAAAAACATTTTTTTAATGTCTTAAATATATTTTTAAATCTTTTTTTGAACACGCATGTCTATTCTTTGTCAAAAAAATCAAAAGCTTGTGCTTTTTGGCTATCCTAGTTGTGATAAGTGGTAAAACTTACGGCAGTATATAATTTTAATGATAAAAGTTCGGCAAACTGTCGAAATGCTCTTGTATTTTTATAATAAATTGTAAATGCCGATAATAAACATCTGAAATCATGCCAAAAAATGAGGTAGCAGCCGCATTAGAAAAACATACTTTTCGGGAACTTCTGAAAAAAGTAGTTATATATTTTGATATTTAAATATTTGAGTTTGTACTAAGTTCAAAAAGGTCGGATACAATTTTGACCGTAATTGTTGTTTTGCTTCTTCAAAGGTGAGAAAGCGAAGACCGTGTTGATTTGGCATCTAGCGTTACGTCCAATTACCCCACCCTCATAATACAAAATATGTTTAATTGAGTACTACCATGCGTAGCATTATTATATTTTCAACCTCATTTGTGTTATTACATTATTACATTTTATACTTTCCCGAAATAAAAAATAATCCTGATAGCAAAATTAGTTGGCGAAAATGCGACCTAAGGGGCCATTCAGACCTGAGGACAGCAAAAAATCCAAAATTACGAACCCCACCCACCCTTCAATCAAATTTAGCTGATACCCCACCCACCCATACCGTCAGCAAAATCGTCATATATTTAAAAAAATTTATTAAAAACTCAAAATAAGCAAAAAAGATTTTTCTGTGAATCATTCTTGCTTGAAAAATCTGACGGTTTTGTTGGCGCTGCATTCCTTTCATTTCATTTTACTTGTACATATTTTTTGGAATGAAAATGCACTAAAAGTTTTCGGCAAAAAAATAATTTTTATATTAATCAAATTCACAAAATGAGCAAAAGATTATAATTAATTATTTATAATGTCTGAGAAAATCCAGACAGTTAAAAATTTAAAAATTTTGTACTTTTCTAGTTACAGGTTAAGAAAGTTCATTGTTTTGTAATAAACGCTCCTCGTTTGTGGTTAAAAAGTAAAGCAAAAAATGCAGAAAAAGAATGTTTTTTGACCGTAATTGCTGGGGTCAGCAAAATTATCAAAAATAAAACTCTTGCCACGAAATACCTATTTCCTTACAGGCTGTCTGGAAAAAATGTTCCATTTTGGAGAATGCGCCACTGGTTGCAATCCATACAAACTGCTTACTGCGACAGGAAAGCTACCTAGCACGAAAATTTTTTACGGCTGCAAATATTTGTAAGTAGATGTTTTTTTACCTCTTCGCTCTTTTTAAATTGAATGTGAGATTTTTTGCTGCGTTTTACCCATAAGTACTGACTGTTTCCTTAATCCTAATATCATCGTCTAAGGTTTTTTAAAGTTTAAAGGGGGCGGATCCTTTGATCCATTTTTTAAAAAAAAAGGATTTCGAAATATTTCTTTTTTTTCCAAACCATCGATATTCGTGATCAGGGTGACTCTTGAAACGAAAAAATATTTCCTTTGTTAAAAAAATAAAAACAATGGAAGCTGCATTTTCGTTTCAAGAGTCACCCTGATCACGAATATCGATGGTTTGGAAAAAAAAGAAATATTTCGAAATCCTTTTTTTTTTAAAAATGGATCAAAGGGTCCGCTTCCTTTAAAAATGATCTTTTCAAATTATTTCTGAAGATAGTTTCAGACATTTAATTGTCCAGTAAGTTCTTTCTTGAACCAAAAACTAAGATTTAATTTTCAAATGTTTTGATTTTATCAATACAATACAGACAGTTGTTCCTCATGAAATTTTCGTTTACTCCCAAAAATTTATTATCTGTTGTCTTTTCCATGAAACTAAAGACCTTTTCGAACAAAGCTTAATGTTTGTTATAATTTTAAAAAATTAAATATTTGCAAAATGCAAATTATTGTGAACAAAAAAAAGTTTGAACAAAAAACATCTTTGGCTCCCTTAAAAGCATAATAGCTTTTTTGTTCGAGTAAGGATTTGTAGAACACCCCAAAACTTGCCTGATCGTAGGGCTGGCATTGCTCCAATGAAGGTATTGATAATTTGTTCGGCATCATATGAACCAGATTTTGACTTTGCCATTTCTATACTTTCTATAATACATCTTTGTTTTTTAAAGGTTTATAAGAAGAAAATAGGTTTTTACTTCGAGCATTTTTAAACCATTCAAAATCTGCACGTTTATCGTTTGCTGCTTTATCAAGCGCATCTGAAAAATGTAACAAAGTAAGGAAAGATTATAGTAAAAACATGTGTACATAAACAAAATTTTTTTGCACTTCCTTTGGATATATTATATCAAAGCTACATTATACTACAACACAATCAATTACAACACAGTTAGCCTCTTTCCCACACCCTTAATTCTGTCGAGGTGACTTGAACTTTCTTTCTTTTCGATTCAGAAAATTCAAGTCATATACGTTGATGCACACAAACATGCTTAAAGTTTGCATAATGTACACATTTCATTTTTCGAATGCTCATTCTCGACCTCCCAATTTTTATAAAGGTTCAGTTTGCATTCTTTCATTCATCTTTCCGAAGAAAATATAGGATCTATTTATCTTGATTAACTTTTTGCTTTGACTAATATCTCGAAAAATTTTGCTCAATAAGAATTTGCAAATATTTTTTTTCACAAACTTACCTGATTTCAGGATTGCCCATTGTTTTTGTAATTCAGGTTTCACTTTTACACTCTTTTCCAATGAAGTGAAGAATTCTTTGACAATTCTGATATGCTTTGTCCTAATCCTATATGGTACTTCACAAATTTGATTCAGAATAAGGTTCATTTCCTGAAAAGTCGTAATTTTCTTAGGGACTGTCCAGACACGACGTCACGGTAAAATCACAAATTTTGAATCCGCCGAATTTCCAACTTTCATATCTCAAACTTTAACAGACACTTCAGGCCGATTATTTAAAAGTACATCGTTTTCGGCCATTTTAAGCGATTTTTTGCATTTTTTGTAATTTTTTGGGTTTTTCAACACCTCTTTAATTCAATGACCTGAAGTGTGTGTTAAAGTTGGAGATATGACAATTGGCATACTTATTAACAATGTATAGGACCATCCAAAAATGTATTTGGTGTCACTCTGCACCGCTGCACCACCGAGTTAGACATGGGGTAAAAACATCAAAAATAGCGAAAATGCATGATTTCAAAAAATCAGGAAAAATCAGAAAATGAATTTTTATGACTCCAGAAGCTCCTAAAAACTTCTAATGGATCTAAGGAACAATTCTAAAATTAAAGAACACCTTTTGGTACACGAATAAGGTCACACCGATTTTTTAAAAAAGGTGTACGAAATCTTTTGAACATCAAATTTTTGAATTTTCGCCAAAATTTTTTTGTGTTGAGACTTTTTGGGTCTGACATGTTACCAAAAGATAGCCCACGGATAGAGGATTAAAACATGTGTAGGGGTTATGGAGGTTCAAAATACTGTGGGAAAATTATGACATAAAATAAAAGTGTACGAAAACTTATGAACGCCACTGTATGTAAAAAATTACGGAGATTCCGAAAATCCAGTTATTGGACATCATTTTCATATAAAAAATTATAGAAACGCTTAAAAAATCGCTTCTTTTAGTTTTAGCGATGGTGATACAGGGCACCCAGAAATGTTTAAGGTCGAACGCATATCATATCATGGCAGAGCTTTTTTTCTCCATCGGGCACTTTTTTCAGAAATCAGGAGAAGCCGCAAGAAAAAATAAGCTGAGTAAAAATATATGGTTCAACTTGACTGTTTCTTTGAAAAAAATTTTTTTTGCAGGAAAAAAAGAGTTTGCTACGAAAATATATGCGAAGAAAAATTTTTCCACGGTTGAAAAATGTTCATTTTCTCTATTTTTTTAACAAGTAATTTAGCAGTAATATTTTTTTGAAACTTTTTTTTATTTCAATCAATATTTTTACTGCGATCAGGGCTGTCCGGGATCCCGGATCCCGTGTCCCGGAATCCCATATCCCGGCCGTTTTTCCGGGATTTTAGTTCCGTCCCGGAATCCCGGATTTTTGGCCGGGATTCCGGGATTTATTTTTAGCATAAATATGTTAAAAAAATTAATTTAACTTGCAAATTTTTTGCTCTAAAATTGATTTTGCCCTTTTAAAACGTTGCGCATATGGAAATTTTTGCATATGTCATCAGACAGACTTATATAAAAGTCTAAAATTTATTCTTTTTCTTTTATTTTTACCTATTTTGATATAGTACCAAATTTTTGAAATTGCATATGGCACCAAATTAAAGAGCAATTTAGTTTTTTGAACAAAAATATTCCATTTTTTGCTTATTTTTAATGTCCCAAAAAATAAATTAATGTTTTTTTCTAAAAATTAACATAGATTCGGCAAATCCCGGGATCCCGTCCCGGACAAAAAAGCCAGTCCCGGACAGCCCTGACTGCGATTCTAATAAGGTACCAAATTTGTGACATTTGTAAAAACTGTGCATGTCTCTGTTTTTAGTAAAATAAACTTACTGTAAGAACTTCACCAGGCTTATAAATATCACATTGTTGTTTGAAATTTTCATAATCTTTATCTTGATAATAATTTCGTTGGGCTTGAGTCATGAGATGCAATGGCTTGTAAATCGACTGAAATTATAATTTTAAAAACGAAAGTAAGAGTATCTGGAGCTTGCTTCGTAATAATCTGTTGTAAGCCAATACTTTTTTATATTTTTGTGTAGGGCACTTATGCGAGTAGAAATTGTTGATAATCGAGTTGCAGTCATTTGTGTAGCGTATAGTGTAGCCGCTTCATAATCAGGGCCAAGCTAAAAAATCAGCTTTGTATGAAACGATAAAATAATTGCTTTCAAAAAGAAGAAAGAAATTCAAGGGTTAAGATTTCAACATGGGGCTCATTATACCGATGACATGATGAAACCTTTTTGTTCATCAATTAAAGAGTGGCCTAAAAATTACAAGATTCCTACACAAAAAGCATTAAAACAAGTTTAGGAATGTGCACAGTTTTTTTTAAGTTATGCAATAAACATAATAAAAAGACGGGTTCGATACTTGAATACTTTACTTTATTTATCACTTTCAACACAGATAAAATTAACACACAATACAATAAATTCAGTTTCTTTTATATGCTTATTTTACAAGGTTAAGGAGCAAGAACCATGACGCAGGTACGGAGTGGAAAGGTCAGAAGTAAGCTAATTAATTCTTATCAGTTCCTTTGTTCAGACGGAAGCTCTGCTATTTTTCACTTCAATTAGCTCCCGCCCTCGCTTATAACTGATAAGCCTTAATTGGCTATTGTTTAGTTTTTGACCTTGACCAAAGGTCCCTTTTGGGGATCTTCCACTCCTCCCCTCTATACGAGTTTGGTCTTGCCCCAAGACCACTTAACATAATAAATGAATCACTAATAAAAATTTTTTAAAAAGACCATAATATAATAAAATTTTAAAAAAGATTTGAAAACTGTTTTGTTTCTACGAAAGGACATAACTTTAAAGAACTTTTTAATTTTCTTTCTTAGGGTTTGGTACTTTCCTTCCCCCTTACACAGTAAAATTTGCAAAAATTTTATAGCTATTCGAAAAGAAAAAGCTAACAATTTTTTGAAAGAAAATTAATAGTTTTTTGAAAAAAGAGAAATTAAAATTTTAAGTGAAAGTGAAGAGAAAAAAAATTTTTAGCTCAATTGTAACAGAATTTTAATGCAAAGGTTCACCTTGGTCTTCTCGATCTTCACTTGAACGGCTTTCATATGGTGCAGACTCTTTGTCCTCTGGTTTTGGTACTACCAGCAGGTTGCTTAACCATGGACTTGTTGTTTCTTCAATCAGATCAGCATTAAGCATTTCATTAATAAAATCTTTTATAACTTGTTTATGCTTTTCTGGTACACGATACGGTTTAATTACCATCGGCGATTTATCCAACATTTCAATTGTAGGTAGAGTTAAGGTACATTTTCCAATGTCATATTCGCCCATGGAGATAGCTTCAATATTTTCAGTTAAAACTTGAAAAAGTTGTTGTTGCTGCTCTTCATTTGCATCTGTTTTACCAATTTGTAATTCTATTGGTTGCTCATTTTGCTCCGAATCCACCATTAATAATGCTGCCTTTTGACCAAAATATACTTCTTTATTTCGATAATCAAAAGAGATTATAGGTAATTTTTGAAAAGCATCTTCTCCCAAAATTACATCTGATGCACATAGCAATCTATTTGGTCCAGGGAAAATAAACAAATTTAGTTGGATTTTAATTTGTGCAAGTTGAATTTCCGCTTTTATATATCCATTTGTTACCACCGGTCGTCCTTCAATTCCCATCAGCTGGATATCCGGTTGATCAAAATATGTTTTAATCCCATATCTGGCAACATATTCTTTATTTACGATTGATCTTTTTGCACCTGTGTCTAATAAATAAAAACAAGGATTTCCATCCAAAGTACCTTGTACATGAGCTGGACTTCGTCCTTCATTGGAGATAGCTAATATAGATGAATTTGATCGTTGAAGTGGTCGTTGCGGTACTTCAATAGTTGTTGAAGGCCATTTTTGTTGTATTTTTGAAAATCTTGCTTCAGGACAAGTTGTAAGCATTTCTTCTAGCTCTACCATTTTTACTCTTGCATCATTTGTTGATGGAGTCCATCGAGCTTGTTTTCTTGGCCGTTTATCACACCAATTTTTTATTTTTTGGATTAAATTGAAAATATTTAAATATTTAACAAATTCCCAAATCCAAGAAGGAAGTAAGACATGCATCATAAAATGAATTGTAATGTATACACAACACGTGAAAATCCATATTTGCCAAACTGATTTTATCCCACCATATAAAAAAGCAAAAATTCCGGTGGAAACAACATGCGCTGCATATGCATCTAAGTGCGGTTGATATTGTTGATTAACAGCATAATCAGTTCCACTAATTTTATTTATCACCATCTGCATGTGTTGCACTTTAGCTGAAGATTTAAAAAATGTATTTGATTGAAACACCTCTGACAAATTAGCCAATATTAAATTTTTAAATCCATGTCCATGTTCAGCTAGTGGTGGAAAATCAATCGTTTTGAACGTAGTTATTTCATGCTGTACATCTACGAATTCAGCATGTCCAGTTCGTTGATTGAATTTTTGAATTTTATTCATATTTAAATATAAATCTTCATGGCTATCACATGGTACAGCATCTGCATGATTCTCCAAAATTATAGTGACTGGGTTCAGGAAGGCTTGGAAAGCTTGATGCTTAAACATGAATTTTACCGGCAATCGATTATAGCATTGTTCCTGTGGTGAGAAATGTACTTCAGCTGGATCCATTGGCAAACATGCCGTAATCTCCAAAATTCTAGCTGATACCAATCTAGCTTTTATATTGGTTTCGTTGAGCATTTGTCTTGCTAGAAGTGTTGGATTTGCTGTGGCTAAGGCTAACGTAGCTTCAGCAATGGCATTTAAAGTTGAACATATTTGATGCAATGTAGCTGTGAACATTTTTCGAGTTGTTTGCATTGTTCTTTCTTGAAGAGCTGTCATTTCAGCTGCTAACTGACTTGAATAAACAATTCCAACATCCCGTTTTGCTCGTGGTTGTTCTGCTTTAGCAATTGTTTCATTTAATTGTTGCTGCTCTACTGCAAATCCTTGATCAGCTAGCACAACAGTGATATTACAATCTTGAATTGCTGTTGCTTCTTCAAAGGAAAGTGCAAAATCTTGATTTTCAGCAATCCAAACTCCACTTGAAAATGATCCATTCCAAACTGCTAATTCAATAAATTTGCAGTTTTGTGTTACATCTGGCTGCCACAACAATACTCCATCTTCTTCCATATTACATGCACCTTTTTGATACCGGCATTCAGCTGCTGCAATAAAAGCAGATTGAATTTCAGGGATGCCATAGCGGGTAAAAATCTTTGTTGTGTACGTAAAACAATTTTCTGCATATGCTTGTGTTGAAACCATTGATAAAGGCCAAATAGATGTATCAGGTACAGCAGTATTATTCGTACCAAGATACCCATCATGTTGTTGCAACAATCCAGCTCTGCTTTCATTTGTGCTTTTCATCATCATACAATCATTCGTTGTTAATCGTAAATTTTTAACAGTTTCAGTGTGGTGAAAAGTTCCGAAAAATGAAGTCCATTCCAAAACTGTTGTTGATACACATTTACAATGAACTGCTTCTGTTGAGTATTCGATCGTGTTTTGTCTGTAGACCTTGAAATTTGCCGGAATAATAGGTTGCTCGGTGATCCAATCAGCACTAATACATACTGGATCTTTTACTAATGTCCATAAAGTGCTTGGTGTTTCTGATAAACATAACATTGGTTGATTTGCTGCTTGAATAAATGGTATAAATAGAGCCACAATAAAAATAGTATACAAGGGCATTGTTTGAGCAGAAAAACGGACTGCTGGACGAGATTGTCGGCCTACCGATTCTGCTGAATTGCTACGGCTTGCTTGTTGGCTACGTGGAAATGGTGAATCAGCACGTCTGTTATTACCATTATTGTTGCGATAATCGTTAGAGTTGTTGAAATTATTAAAATTATTGCCATTGTTATTATAATTCTGCCGATTATTACCATTATATCCACCACCATATTGACCACCATAATTACCACCTTGATTTTGGTTGTTGTATCCATTGTTGTTGCGATAACCTCCACGGTTTCTATTATTTCCTTGATATCCACGACGATTGCGGTTATTATTTTGATAGCCACCTCGACCGCGATACTTATTTTGGTATCCACCTTGTTGCTGCCAATTTCGTTCTGCTTCATCACGTTGCCGTTGATAACATTCAGCTTTAAGATGTCCAATCTTATGGCAATAGAAACATTCAGCATTTCTTATGTCTGCCACCATAATTGTTGCTGCTGTTTCTGGATTCATTTGATTGATCACTTTGAGTTCATCTTGATAAGCTTCGTATTGAAGTGCTGTTCCCAAACTTTCTTCATATGTATCGGGATTCACACGTAGAACTTCAATTCGAATTCTTGGAATTAATCGATGCTTGAATTCTCGATTAGAAGCTTTTTCAATTTCCGCTACCGGTTCACCTTCCATTACTGTGTTGAGGATGTCCATTAGGCGTTCACTGAATGCATGGATACTTTCATCCGGTTTTTGATAGCATGATGTTAATCTTGCATCAGCTAATCTTTTGACAAGTTTATCATTAAACTTACGCTTGAGGACATCACAAGCTGCTCCAAAAGTTTGCTTGTTTGCATTTGGGACACTATCAAAATATTGTCGAGCACGTCCTCGCAAGTGACTTCGTAGCCGCAACACCTTTTGTCCTTCAGTGAGGGGAAATGTGGTGTTGGTGTTAATATCATCTTCAACTTCTTCCAGAAATTTGAAGATTGATGTTTTGGGATTACCATCATATGCAGGGGTATTAATAACTTGCAAAGGTAACATGCTTACTTGTCGATCCAATACAGGTTCCAGTTCATTTCGAAGCTCAACCAAGGGGTGTTGTTGATCATATTCAGGATTTTCAGCTTGAATATCACGTAAATACTGAACCATATGGTGTAAAACTTTAGCATTTTCAGGTAATCTTTCATATTGCTGCTGTTTAAGCTGTTCTGCTAACGATGGTTGTGCTGGTTGTTGTGCCTGCTCATCAGTTGCATCGCTTCCAAGGCTTAAAGAAGATAAGTCCACTTCATTGGCTTCCAGCTGTACCATTTGTATTCGCATTTGCTCACTTGTAGCTGCAAGTTGACGTACATTATCTTCCAATGTATCAATCCGTTCAGCTATGTTAATCAGCTCATCATCGAAGGCTCTTGTTGCTGCTGTCCATGTAGTATTGTTTTGCTCTAATCGATGCTCCAATCGTTCTTCCATATCTTCACATTGATTATTCAATTGTTGTTGCATTTCTTCTTGATGCTGCTGAAAGCGTTGCTCATTTGCATCATTGTTCTGCTGGATCCTGTCGACCAGCTGTACCAAATTATCAATTTGCCCATTCAATTCAGCTGCGGTTTCTTGAAGTTGCCGCTCCAAGTTAGTGATCGTTGTCTGCAACCCATTGAGCTGCCGATCTACTGCTCTTGCATTTCTTGCTACCGCTTGCTCGTGTCGCCGCAATCCATCCAACACTTGCGGTATTGCTTCTTTTTCTTGTGGCGGTAGATATCTATCATCAAAGTCGCTTATTAAGCGTTCTTCTTCATATGCCGCCATTTTCTATTTTCTTCTTCTTCTGCTACAATATCCTTCCCCCGGCTTGTAGTTATCTGCTGCAGTCTTTCAATAATATTTTTCTTCAGGCCTCTTCTCTTTTCAATGATCCCTTCCCCCGGGATTTTTCTTTCCAATTTCCAATTTTCACTTTTTCCAATTTCTTTTTCACTTTTTTGTAACACTGTCACTGTTACCATCCGCGGGAATTTTAACACTTCTGCGCACTTGATTTAGCACGAAGAATCAGCTTTTGATGACCTGGCCAGGTTCTGTTTCAGCTTCTTCTTTTTCTTCAATTAGTAGTACCGGTCGATGCACCACTAAAAAGACGGGTTCGATACTTGAATACTTTACTTTATTTATCACTTTCAACACAGATAAAATTAACACACAATACAATAAATTCAGTTTCTTTTATATGCTTATTTTACAAGGTTAAGGAGCAAGAACCATGACGCAGGTACGGAGTGGAAAGGTCAGAAGTAAGCTAATTAATTCTTATCAGTTCCTTTGTTCAGACGGAAGCTCTGCTATTTTTCACTTCAATTAGCTCCCGCCCTCGCTTATAACTGATAAGCCTTAATTGGCTATTGTTTAGTTTTTGACCTTGACCAAAGGTCCCTTTTGGGGATCTTCCACATAATTTTGGTACCAAAAAATGCAGAATCTTAATATTAATACAAATTGATAAAAAAAATTATTAGGTTAAATGCTGATAAAAAAGTTATTTGATAAATATATATTGGAAATACCGTAATTTTTTTATCCGAATTTTTAGTTTCTCAAGGTTCCGCTTACCGTAAAGATCCCGAACTCACTTTTGGGTTTGAGGTATGAGGATTCCGCAGCTGATTTTTTGCATGAATATTTCTCTATACTAGGCCTATCACTTAGGCCATATATCATGCCAAAACCCGACCATGAGTTCGGGACCTTTTCGGTTAGTTAATATGCCTATCAGATGCAGAATTTTTTTCTGAGTCACACAAATACTATAGAAAAACAAAATGTCGCAAATTTTCTGTGCACGTCTCTAAATAAAGTAAAAGTTTTTTGTCCTTAACCCATCTAGGTGGTCACCTTATAGAAATTGACTGAATACGTTTTAAGAGACAGTTATTATTACCGTTTTCAGAGATTCTTTTGCTGCGAAAGCAAAAATTTGTGATGCCGGTACTCCAATACCATCCAGTGTTGTTGCTACTTCTGCTAATGAAGATAAAATCTGTTCTACATCTTTTGAAATTACGCTATTTAGGCTATCGTGATATTTTTTTCCGATTTCGTCCAATTTTTGTTTATTCACTAAAAGATCGTATAAAATATGGATTTTACAAATGCGATGGTTATCTTTAGATATGATGACATGCCTTTCTATGGTATCTGAAAAAATGGGGCCTGGCTAAACGCTGGACTGGACCGGCTGCTGGACTGGACTGATAAACCCTGGACCGTTAGGATAAACCCTGGACTACAGTATGAAAATAGTGAAAAAATAAAAAAAAATTTTTTTCGAATTTTTATATGTATGAAAATTTTTTACTATTTTCATACTGTAGTCCAGGGTTTATCCTAACGGTCCAGGGTTTATCAGTCCAGTCCAGCAGCCGGTCCAGTCCAGCGTTTAGCCTGGCCCGAAAAAATGTGCACGATGCGACGCCATCACAAGTGTCCCCTTTTTGGGTCATTGCAGTTCTAACTCCTCTTTGCGGATTTATTTTTTAATCTCACATATGTTTTTGTAGATATATGGTTAATATTCGTTTTCTTAATCCAGCGTTGCCGTCAGTGGCATCCTTTTATCTGCGGCTTTTATCTTGAACATTTTTCCGAATACCGTAGCCTTAGTGTTAATTATTTGCGGAAACAGTAAAATGCAGGTGCGGATTGTATAGCGCGGGTATGCGGGTTGTAAAATGCGGGTGCGGGTAGTAAACCCGGGTAATGTGTCGCGGGTGCCATAAAATTTGTGTTGTATACTGCAATGTTTTATATTTTTTTTACCCGCGTTTTACAGCCCGCGTCTCCGCGTTTTACAACCGGCACCCGCGTTTTACAACCCGCTATCCGCGTTTTACTGGAACCCAATTATTTGCAAAGCCGCCGTTGGCCGCTGTACATTAATACTTATTCGAATATTAGCTGCCTTACTTTTTCATGACATAGGCTTCCAAAATTTTTCACACCCAAACAGTTTGGCTCAAACACTGGAAAATAAGTCATTAAGTGTCATTTGATCATTTGATTTTATGTCACTTCAGAAAAACGAAATGAAGCAAAAATTGAGCAACACTGTTACAGTTTCACGTAGACAGTGTTGCTCAATTTTCGCTTTGGTCTCATATGCGTTTAAAACAGACATCATTAAAGTATTCGAATAAGTGTTAATGTGTTTATGAAATATTCTTTTTTTAAAGAAGAGAGAGTCTTCCTTTGCATTTTTGGTTTGGCTGATGCTGTCTAACCGGTGCTTTTATAAGTAAAGCTGCTAATACCATTTTCACCACAAACGCATCAAAAAAAATCTTTTGTTTTTAAAAAAATTTTTAAACAAAATAAAAAGAACACAATGCCAAGCCATTTTTTGAATGAACAAAAAGAGTGGAACTGATTCAAACGTGAAAAAGCAAAAATTTTGATGCCGGACATATTGGTGCATAAAAGGAAAAAATCAAAAAAAGCAAAAGACTGTATTTGAGTGAATGTTCTGTGATAATCTTTATGTAAAATAAACCCTAAGGCATCAAAAAAATATAGCGTTACCGAAAGGCATATTGAAATTGGTGCAAAAAACAATTTTTTTTGGCTTAAATGTACAAAGTCGTTTTACATTTGTGAAACGCTTTGAAAGATATTAAATTAAATGAATGGACAATTGAACCAGAAATTGTTTTTACTGTGTTAAATTATGCTTTTAATAAATTTTGGTATGAGTATTATCATTTAAATGATATTACTTCAATATTTGAGTCCACTGTGAAAAATGTGATTTTAAAAATTAATTTTCTTTGGGATGTGGATTCCTAAATATTAAAATTACTGTAAAAGGGAGGAATGGAATATTCTATGATTCTCTTTATGTAAAATAAACCCTAAGGCATCAAAAAAATATAGAAACGGGTTAAGCCACATTGATATTGGCACAAAAACAGCCTGTGAAAAAAGCAATAATAATATTATTGAAAAACAATAATATTTTTTATTGATTTTTCTTATGTGCTGGACAATTTAACCTGAAATATATTTTTCTGTGTTAAAGCCATGTGTTGCGACTCATACGAAAAACTGCCAGATTTCTCGCAAAGAAAAAAAAAATTTGTTTGCTGATTTTTTTTCAAAATGTTTTTTTGTACCATTTTCCCGCGCTTTGCCTGCAAAACCCTGGCAGCTTTTCGTATGAGTCGCAACACATGGCTTTAAATAATGTTTTTGTTAATTTTTGGAATAATTTTCGCCTTTTTAAAGACGTCACACAATCATTCAAATCGACTGTGAAAAAAACAATTTTTTTGGCTTAAATGTACAAAGTCGTTTTACATTTGTGAAAGACTTTGAAAGATATTACATTGAATGAATGGACAATTAAACCTGAAAAGTTTTTTTCTGTTAAAAAAAAGCTTGCTTTAATTTTTGGAACTAGTATTATCATTTAAATGATATTACTTCAATATTTGAGCCCACTGTGTAAAACGGATAAATTTTATTCGTTTTTTCAAAAACAAATAATTTTTATCAGTTTTTTATATGGCATACAAATTGGAGATAAAAATACAAAAGAATGCATTCAATGATATTTCTTTATTTAAAATAAACCCTAAGGCATCGAAAAAATATAGCGTTCCCAAAAGCCGCATTCAAAACATTTAAATCGTTTATGACCACTCATTATTTGTCACAAACAGTAAAAGCTAGGTTAAATTATTAATTAAAGTGAATACAAAATTTTTAAAAACCATTTTATGGATTTTGGAATACTATTATTACATTTTGCGATTACTGTACCATGCTGTACCGTTGTTATGTGTCTCAAACTAAGCTGAAAATCTATTTTTTTCTGCTTTTTGAAGTTTTTTTGCTTTTTGGTAATAAATACAATTAAAATTAAGCAAAATCCTGTTTTTAACTTTGCTGATTCAAATATTTTTTCCGCCAAATGTTGTTCTCCACATATACCCCAACATCGAAATTTTTTTGAAAATAATTAAATTTTTATGTTATTATGATTAAAAGTTTTCAGTATTGTTAAAAAATGTTAATAAAACAAAATACAACCATTTGAAACCATTACTCATCTCAAAATATTTATTTTTTGATTTTATAACCACTACCTACAGTAATCCTCTTCACTGATAATTTATGTGAGAAAAAATGACTGGATAAGCAATAAATTAGTATCACAAGCATAGATAAAATGTTTAATAATGTTGGTAAAACATATTACGGAAATGAAAAATACAAAAAACTTATTTAAACCAAAGTGGTTTTATAATTTTGTGGAGCAAATTTTTTTCTTTATTCCGAAAAAAATCGAATTTTCGAGAACTTTGGCTAATTCCATGGATATATATGTTTTTTAACATGCTGAATTCGAATCTGAAACAATTAGACCAATTCAGCTTCCAGAAGTTCTAGAATCGCCAAAATATGGGGTGGTTTTTTAATTTTCTGGAGCACTGTATTCTCTTTCGTTGTTTTTAAAGCTCGATACTTACAAAGCTTTTGATGTTGGCAGTTTTCTTAGAAAAATTAGAAAAAAAAATTATAATATTTTTGTTTATTTTTTTAAACTTTTATTTGTTTTTGTCTATGCAGTTATTTAGCTTTTTACTATGCTGTTTAAGACAAATTAATATTATGCAGTTTATTTTTTTTTTAAGCAGCGTCAGAAAAACATACGCCAATGTTTTCTAATTTTACATTAAACTTCACAGTTAATGATATTGATAAAAGTTTAAATAATAAGTTTATCACGGTACTCAACCATATTATCTCAGTTTTCGAATTTTTTGTTTTATTTCTCGTTGAATTAGCTTTCAGTTTTGATAAGATCCCAGTATGTTTTATTAAAAGAGGTTAGATATAAAAAGCTTAAAGTAATTTATAAAAAGTTTTGGAAAATAAAAAATTATTATACAACATTAATAAAGAATTTAATTTTTATCAACAATGATCATGGCAATGTGGTTCATGGTGGTGATGATGATGGTGGTGGTCGTAATGTGGTTCACAAATCCTTAAACATTACAATCATCTTCTTTTAATTAAATATTCTTTATAAATGCTTACGGTTCATGATGATGATGATGATGATGGCCATGATAATGATCATCGTGGTGATGATGGTGATGTCCTTTACTGTGACAACTTCCCATTTTCGGAAATCTGAAAAAAACGTAAAATCAAAAAATCAAAAAAAGACAATTTTGTACAAAGATGATTAATGCTTTTTTAAAAGAGAATGTTGTATTTTACAGATAAACGCTGTCATTTCACTTTTACACAGTTATAGAGTTTTTATGATCATTGTTTGACGCTACAATTACTGATAAAAGATCTTTTATTTGATACTAAAAGCAATAATGAAAGAAGAGAACAATATTGGAAAACAATCAATTATCATTGATTCATACGTTGTTGTAATTGATAGTTTGTGTATGTTGAATTTGATAAAGCACAGTTATTTGAGCCAAATGAGTCATGAGAATGTCGAAATACACTGCAAAAATTACTTTTTATAATTAATGTATTTCAGTTTATACGCTGTGGGATAACATGGATAATATTTTCAATTTCCAAATCTAAAATAAAATCAGTGGTGCGTTTCACAAAATGCGTTTGGCAAACGCATTTTTGCAAAAACGATGATTTCTTTCGCGTCGAGAGTTTTCGAGTGTGCTGATCTCTTTTTTTTGAGAAATAAATTTTTATATAAAGAAAGCTTTATTGTTTTTTATTTTTATGTCAATGTTTTAATAAATGAGTTTTTAAAATATATGGGATAATGTATTTTCATGTGTATTATTTGTTACGGACCAATTAGAAACAATCCATAATTAATAATTCTTGGCTGCTTTTGGCGATTTAAAGTTTAATTTTAGATGACAACAAAGGAAAAGTTTAAAGAGAATGAAGATTATGGAAATCGAGTATCCGATTCAAATTTGAATTTAAATAATGAATGCAAAGTTTCTATTCCCATTTATTGTCATCCCAAATCAAGTGCACATAAAAAAAATGGTAAGGAAAATGATACCCTACAAAAAAATGAAATGAGGCAAAAAGTTTAATTTTATTGTTTAGACACAATGGAATCTGATGGAAATTGTCAAGGAGTTAAACTCCAAAAAATGTTGAAATTAAGATCTAATGATTTAAAAAGAACAATATCTGATGCAGCAATGAGACTTAATGATACATTTTCTTTTGCCAATAATAGCAACGTTGACCATCATATTGTTGTTTATGAAAACTTTTTTTATAGAACAGATTATGAAAAAATGGAAAAACAAAAGCATGAAACAAATCAACAATCACAATATAAAGTAATACAATCAGTGCTTAACATTTTAAAACATAAGTTTTATAGATTGATTTTTGTAAACAACAAGCAGATGGGCCGATGAAGAAAACAACAATGGGATTTAAAGCAAATATAAAAATGCTTAATCCTACTAAACCAACTTCCCTTCAACCACAGTTTATTATTGCACCTCTTCCAAAGCCAATTGAAAGTAAACCTGTTGAAGCACCTGAACCAAAAGCAACATCAGCAACAACAACAAATGCTTTTTCAAAGCCAATTGAAAGTAAACCTGTTGAAGCCAAAAAATCAAAGATTGAACTCCGAATGCTTGAAGATCAAGTTAATCATAGTGGTTTAAGCCTAGAAAGAAAAAAGCAGATTCTTTTTAGTAGCGATGATAGTGATGACGAAGAGGAAGAAGACGATTCTGAAGAAGATATTTACTAATACATTTGATTTTATTTGTTTGAAATTTTTATGTTGTTTTTGTGTGTTTGTGGATTCTGTGTTATATAAATAAACTTACTTTTTTTACGTTTTATTAAATTTTTCTTTTTGGTTTTACAAGTTTGAGCGTTCACAAATGATATAGATTTTATCTATCAGATTCTTATTTAAGCTCTTATAGGATCGTCTCAAATTCTTAATATCCGCCAATGGCAACGCTTACAAATGGTACAGCAATTTTCTCAAGCTTGTGAAGCTGAACAACAAAATTTTGCAAATTTCGTTGCTAGCGCTGATCATGCTAGCGCGAATAATTTTTACAAAAATATTCCTCAAGCACGGCGGGCCCGTCATTTCAATCATATTCAGAAATTTTCAAATGAAGCCTTTTTTGAGAGTACGGGTTTTACAAAAAAAGAAGCAACTGCTTTAATGGCAATAATTGGGCCGGACCTTGAACGTCCTACAGCTCGTTCTAACGCATTGGGCGTAGAAGTTATAACTGCTTTAGCTCTCCGAGTTTTACGCACTGGAGATGAATTATCCAGTTGCGGTGCTTTTGTTGGTAAGACATTATTTCCCAAAGTCCAATTAAATAATAATCTAATCATAGGGGTTTCAAGAGCTTCAGCATGTCGATGTTATAAAGAGTTTTGTGAAGTTGTCGTTGAAAAGATGTATCATTTGATTAGTTTATCAAGAAGCCAAGATGAATGGCTACATCATGCAAAGATTATGTGGCAGAAATTCGGAGTACCAAATGCAGTTGGCGCAGTCAACGGAACAATTATCAAAAGCTTCAATAAAGGCGACGAAAATTTATTTTGGAGTCGTAAACATAAATCTGGATTAAACGCACAAATTCTTATGGACAGTTCCAGAATGATACGTTTTCTTGGACTAGCTCCTGGATCATGGCATGATGTTAAAGCATATAGGCGTACTCGACTTGCAAAAGCTATTAATGAAAACACATGGAATGCTTTTCCGGGAGCATGTGCATTAGCTGATTCTGGTTATCAAGGTATTACTGAATTTTTGGTTTCGATTCCAAAAAAATATCCAGCATTTGCATCAACATTCTATCGGTATTAATTTTTTATTTAAATTTTTTTTGATATCTTTTATTTAGTCGCCATAGAAGAGCTCGGAGATTCATAGAAAATGGTTTTGCAGATTTGAAGAATAGCTTTAGAATTTTAAGAAAGGGTGTGTATTGTCAAAATCGTGAAGATGTTAATACAGTAATCCAATGTTGCTGCATTCTCTATAACTTTCGAAAGATTCAACGTGGAGAAAATGATTGTGGAATTGATTATTTGCCTTTGATGACATTGGCTCCTCGAAGCAATCGCCTTCCAACATTTGGTTCTCAAATTGTTGATCTTCACAATCGACTTCATGCTCGGTCCCATATTTGATTCCCCAAATATTTCATTATTTTGTGTTTTTCGTCTAAACTTTGTTTTAATTTAAAATATTTTGTTTTAAAACTCTTTTTATTTTAAAAAAAAATTATTTTTTCCAGTAAAAATTTTTTCTATTTTATGCACACTCGAAAACTCTCGACGCGAAAGAAATCATCGTTTTTGCAAAAATGCGTTTGCCAAACGCATTTTGTGAAACGCACCACAGTGTTTGGCCTGCAAACCAAGCAGGCCAACCACTGTTACTTAAATTAATGATACAATTTTTTTGCATACCTATAAATCTTTTTTTACGTTAACTGCCATAAGCTTTGACTTTTTTCAATTTTTTTTTTCAAATTTTATGACGCAATAATATTTTTTATTTCATGTTCAAAATTCACAGAAAACGTATATTCCTATATCCTTCCCATATTTTTCCTATGAGAGGGAGTTAACTTCTCATAGGTATTTTATGGGAAAGATATATACCTCATATGGGAAGTCTATAGGAAAATTTTCCTATAAACTTCCCATATGAGTTTTTTTTATTATAGGAAGTTTATGGGAAACATATAGGAAAATTTTCCTATAAACTTCCTATAGGTACTTTTAATACTGGACTTAGAAAATTTATTGTAATGGAATCATCTGCAACCGTTCATAGCATTGTTAAAACAAGTATTAAGAATATTTTGGGGCATTGTTTGGAAGTATCATTTAATGAAAAAAAGTTTTTCTTTGATTTAGCTATGAAAGCTGAATGTAAATAACTAATTGGAATTTATTGTATCTTACCCACAAAATAAATGATTGGAATTTGAATTACTTGAATGTTGTGATTATTGTAATAAATCTTTAATAACACAAAAAATAAAAAAAGTAAACACATATGAATAAGTAAATAAAAATAATAAAAATTTTTATTTGTGAAAAAAATTTTTTTTTAAAATTTTCTAAGTCCAGTTGGAAAGATATAGGAAGTATATAGGAATCCTATAGGAAATAAGGCGTTTTAACGTTGGAGCATATATCTTTCCTATATGTTTCCTATAACCAGACTACATAACAAATTTCTATAGGAAGGTTATATGATGCTATAGGAATCCTATAGGATTTTTATCGGATATCGGAAGGATATAGGAATTATGTAGGAAGCGCATAGGATCATACGTTTTCTGTGTTTTTTCTATAAACAGTTGTTTGCTGTTGTAGAAGAAACCATGACGGTGCTCCGCAGTTTGCGCCGACGACAATTGCGCCGATTAAAACGACATTTGCGCCGACTGGCAGAAGTTGTAGATTTCTTTATATGAAACTGTAGTTTGACTGTTTTATCACAATATTATCAGAAGTTAAAACATTATTTGGACTAACACAAGTACAGTAGGTGCAAAATAAAAATAAATAATATTAATTATACAACAAAATGGAAATTGTTTATTTGTTAATTATTTTATAATAACAGTTAAACGAGATCAATAGTCAAAATTTATAAATATTTTCCAAGTCAAGAATCAATTCATACTTTACAGATTTTCCAGAACTGAAGGAAGGACGGTACGCAAGAATTACCTTCAAAAAGTTTTTATTTTATTTTAAAAATACATAAAAACATATTAAAAATTAAACGAGTATGTACAAAAAAAGAATCGCAATGTTAACAATGATCATGACAATGAGAATGATGATGATGTGAATGATGATGATGGTGATGATGTGGATCAAAAACTTTTTCTAAAAAATGTTCAACATGATGTCCATGATGATGTCCATGATGATGTCCGTGATGGTGACCATGATGATGATGGTGATGATGTCCATGATGGCTATGATGATTTCCCATATTAAAAGTATTAATAGAATAGAACTGTAGAAAAATAAAGAATAATTTGTTGAACTTGAAGAAAAAGGGAGAACAATTTATACAAAAAATTTTTTGCTGATAAGCCAAACTTTTTAAGGAAATCCTTTTTTCTTAATGCTTGTTTTAAATGTCGTCATAAATCGTTAACTGCTAACAAAAAAGGTTGAAATAAAACGTCATCAATGGGGGACTCCAATGTGCAAATGTGACACACAAAATATTGACGTAAAAAAACGATGAATCATGGCAAAAATTGTCTAGTAAAAAAAATAAAACTGAATGGTTTTTTTTTTCAAACTTTAAAATTAGGTTGAAAACTATGTTGCAGAAATCAAAATAGATCAAGCTTTAATCAAACTAAAGAATCAAGCAAGAAAAAATTATATGTGTTTTAAAAATGGTTTTCCTCAAAAGTCAAAGATTAAACCATTATAACGCATACAAAAAACCCACATAAGTAAAAATTATACTATTTAAAAAATGGACATACATTTCATCTTGCCATTTCTTTCAACAAACTAATCCAATTAATACTAACAACAACACTGTCAAATTGAAAAAGATTAAAATGATAAACATACGCAGCCCCCCTCCATCAAAAAAAAAAACAAAGGTTTTTTGGGCTATTGAATTTGCAGAACAAACGCATCAACTCTGTCCTTTTTTTTGTTTTTTAGGCAACAACGATAATTATTTGTGTCAAAACTTGTTTTTTTTTTCTAATTTAACATCGATCAGTCTTTTTTTATCTACGTTAAATCTTCGAGTGTGTCAAAGGCCGACCCTTACGAGGTTAGTCTTTCCCCCTCCTTTTTGTCAGTTGTTGCTACCCCATCACCTGCCCAAAGCGTATAAAAGAGAATGCACTTTTCTTAGTTTTTTACCTTTTTTTTACCCCTTCTTTTTATTTTTGTAATTTTTAATTTACTATGGAATATTTTGGTATTTCAAATTCCCCTAATTATTTAAATGAAGATTTTAAAACTAATAAAATTTTATTCCCTTTTATAGATGTAGATAGTTTAAAAAAACATAGAATAATTAGGTATAGGGATAGTACAGAAATGGTCAATAGTGATGTTCCAATATTGTATGAACATTGTCATAATCCAGTTTTGAAACAATTTTGGGGCAATATTATTAAAGATGGCGATATTGTTACAAATAGAGCTTCACTGCGAGCATTGGGAAAAAATGGAAAAGTTGAAATGAATATTGTTGAAGTTAACGGCGTCAAAGTATATTTAATGAAAGCAACAAAATTTGCAAAAACTGAAAGATTCTTATTTGGCAAACATTTTCAAATAAACATACTCGCCGTTTTTCTGTTTTTATATTCCAAGTGAAAGATACCGAATGATTCAAGTCAGGGCTGTGCGATATATCGGATATCGAATATTGAAAAAAGAGCATTTTTCCGATATCGATATCGGCAAGGCAATAGCCGTTAGAACAATTAACTAAAAATTTTCTATAAAGTAATGAAACTGACACTATCACTTTTTTTAGGACTTTATTCAACAAAAAATGAAACACAAAAAACAACAACGAATTTAAGGTCCAAGAACAAAAGGAACAAGTAAACCATTTTTCAATTCTGTTGAAGCATTCAAAAATGTTTCTTCTTTTTCAACAAATTCTTTGTTATATTTATAAAAAACAACACAAAAATGTCTCAAATATCCACGATCATTTTCTAAAGCTTGTTGATAAATTGGAATAACATTATTTGGACCAAGATTTTTTTCAAAATAAAATTCACAAAATTCCTATAAAAAAGTAAATATTATTTAAATTGTGTAAAAAATTTCAAAGTTTACCATTAATAATCGAATTCGATATAAAATTGAAAATCGATAAAGTTGATAATAAACTTGAAGCGGTTTTTGTCCATAAATAAATTTAATAGCATCTTTAACAACTCACCGGCCGACAAATTTTAAAAAACGATTTTCATTAAAAACAGAAAAAATTTTTTCCGCTCGGGAACACTTTGGTGAAGCTTTAAAACTTTAAAACTTTATTTGAGCATTTGTGGGTAAGATAACGGCATTTTTAGATTTCAGAATAATTTTTAACGACCTCGAAAATGGGTGGGCGCCAGCTTTTTTGATAAAAATGCGTTTAGCCGATTTTCGAAAATTCATGTTGGAGTAAAAGATGGGAGAATCAGCTGTTATTGCTTTATATATTGCTAAAAAGCATTAATAAGCAAGCTAACATCTATATCTAGCTATAAAATGAGCCAAAACATGTGTATTTTGTCCCAAAATCGAATATGGTTGAAAATCTTCAATGTTGGAGAAGCAGACGATCGAAATATCAAACATCGAGCAGGTAAGTTTATTCTTTCTTTTTAATCATCTATTAATATTTTAATCTTTCAGATATTGCTCAAGGATGCTTTTCTAATACTTTTTACAACTATATTGTACAAATTTCATATATTTTACCGTATCATGGATCCTGGGGTATATATGCTGTAGTCCTTTTTTTGTCAAAATATATATATCCGGAGTGCAATTTAGTACATTTTTGAGTTACTTCTATAGCAGATGATAGTATTCAACCTGTTCAATCTTCTGGATTGTCATTGAATGGCGAAATTATGAACCAAAAAGCACAAAGTATATATACCCCAGGATCCATGATACAATAAAATATATGAAATTTGTCCAATATAGTTGTAAAAAGTATTAGAAAAGCATCCTTGAGCAATATCTAAAAGATTAAAGTATTAATAGATGATTAAAAAGAAAGAATAAACTTACCTGCTCGATGTTTGATATTTCGATCGTCTGCTTCTCCAACATTGAAGATTTTCAACCATATTCAATTTTGGGACAAAATACACATCTTTTGGCTCATTTTTTAGCTAGATATAGATGTTAGCTTGCTTATTAATGCTTTTTAGCAATATATAAGGCAATAATAGCTGATTCTCCCATCTTTTATTCCAACATGAATTTTCGAAAATCGGCTAAACGCATTTTTATCAAAAAAGCTGGCGCCCAACCATTTTCGAGGTCGTTAAAAACGATTCTGAAATCTAAAAATGCCGTTATCTTACCCACAAATGCTCAAAAAAAGTTTTAAAGTTTAGTCAAAATAACCACATCTTAAAAAAGGTTCCCGAATGGAAAATTTTTTTTCTATTTTTAACGAAAATCGTTTTTTAAATTTTGTCGGCCGGTGCAACTGTTGGATCAAAATCAATAATATCAATTCTGTTTCGCTTTGACGAAAATATTTTTTCAAAAATATCACTTCCAGCTGTTAACATAAATTTATGAACCTAAAAAAATTTAAAAAATATAAAACTATATTTCCAGAAAAAAAACCAACCTTAAAAACTTTTTCTTTAACAATAATGTTACAATCTGGTTTAATATTAAATGATTGAAGCATATTTTTACTGTAATCAATATTGGGTAATCCAATATTTGTAAGAGTAATAAATTGATATGTTGAAATAAATTGTAATGTTAAATTTTCATCATCAACATTGTTGAAATTTCCATGCAATATTTTAACTGGTAAAAAAGGTTCAAAATTTGAGAAAGATTCATCTGTAAAAGTTTAATTTATATTAACTGAAAAGAATATTGTTTTATAATTTTGTTTTGTTTTACAATGATACACACGTATCGACAAAGTAAAAAAAACGCCATTTAACAAATGTACTTTCCGCGCGGGGCCAACTTTTTTGTCTTTTTTGCAAAAGCAATTTTTTCATCGAAAAAGTGATAATCTTTATCATTTTTTTTCTCGGTGTTGATTATTTTTTTGTTGTTTTTTTTATCAATAATCGTTCTCAACATATTGAAGGACATATATTAGTAGAATCAAATCATGAAATGACTTTAACATATTTTTCTACAAAAAATGATAAAGATTATCACTTTTTCGATGTAAAAAATTGCTTTAACAAAAAAGATAAAAAATTTAATCCCGCGCGGAAAGCACATTTGTGAAATGGCATTTTTTACATTATTTAAACGATTAAAAAAGGTACATTGAGAATTAAAAAAAGAGATTTTTTTGAATAAAATTTTAAAAAAACATACTTTCATTTATAACTGATTCATTTGATTTCATGAGCTTACAATTCCATTTACAATTAACAACTTTGATAACGGCTAATTCAGAAGGTGAATATTCAATTGTAATAAAAAATTCATTTTCAAGTTTTCCATCTTCGGCATCTTTGAGCATAAATGTAAAAATAAAAAAACGTTCTCTATATTTTGCAACAATATCTTTTTGATTTTTTAATTCATTCATTTTTCCGATGTGCCATTTTAAATTTAATTCAAATCTGATAGACTAAAAATGTTACTGTTTAAAACTTTCTTAATTTATAACAGAAATTTATACCTTTTTTAATGAAAAATACATTTTGTGCAACAACAAATGAAAAACAAAATAAAAGCCTGTATGGAAGAAGTAAATGGCAAAAATATGCACGCACACTGTTTCAGTAAAAACCAAATTTTCTCCAAGAGATAATTTCTCAAATGGAAAGAAATATTTATTTAATTGACCAAAAAACTTTTCGTTAGGCAAAGTCGGGGTCAGGTCAGTTTGATCTGCATTTACAAAACTTGTCGTTGTCTAAACTCCTAAAGCGACAGTGTGGGGAGGGGCGTACTGTAGAGTGAAATACTCCACCCACCCAAGTTCCTATTCCCCTTAATCTTTGATTTACAAAGTCATTTGCTGATTTTTAAACTTACATATATTCTATTTTTTTGGGCACGCTGTATCAATGTAAAAATCTCGAATGAGCAACATACGAATTTAAAATCAGACTGTTCTTTGGCATTTTGTTTCAAAATAGCCTATTTAAAAACTGCAAATTTAACATTGGTGGCCAGAATATATAGCTTTACTCCAAAAACTAAAAACAATCGCTATTGAACCGAAAAAAAATAAATCATATTTGTTTTTTTAAAATTAAAATTTAACGTTGTTCGAATTATCCGTTTTTAAAATTGTTTAAAAACAAATTTTACACAACGGATATAAATTTAAAAACTTCCCACAAATAAGCTAAACAATTAACCATTTTATAAACTGTTTTAAGCACAAACGTCTCGAATATATTTAATTAAAGAACGTATTAAAACTTTGGATTATTTAAAAACCTATAAAACATTTAACAAATCCCATTTTATTTCGAAACACACAAAGTTTTTTTTTATTATACAATATATTAATAAATACAAATAAATATATTTTTAAAAGATAAACTAAATATTTAAATTATCAACAACAATCAACGAAATTGGTGCATAAAGTCGAAGGGAATCAAAAAATGATTGTGCATCTTTGACAGTGAAACCTTTTTTTACGCCATCTTCAATATCAATTACAATATTACTTTTATTGAATTTTTCTCCAGGTAAACATCTAAAAAGTTACAATATTATTTATTTTATCTCCATTTAATGTTTTATAATTACCTTCGAAAATCAACAGCCCAATAAATGTCATTATTTGATTTTCCCCAAGTTCGTAAAATTCCATATTTACTATTTTCCTGTGAATCAAAATATGCAATTCTTAATTCACGATTTCGAATAATTTTTGGTTTCATTAAAGGAAAAAAGTATCGTTTAATAATTAAAAAATCTTCTGTTAAAAGTACAAATTCATCTTCATATTGAATTTTACCATATTCTTCTTTACATTCTATCATATTTGTGCCATTAAATGTTGGCATTTTTTGGAAATGTGTGTGTTTTTTAAGCTGAAAAAATAAAAAAAATAAAAAAAAATTGGTTAACAAGTTGAATCGACACGTAAAAATGTAAGACATATTTTTACTAAAAACTGGATTCGCGTGTTTTATATTGGTTTTCCACAAAAAACTTTACTATTAACTGACGATTTTTTTGTAATACCCCTTTCTTAAATACTAAAAAATAAGAAATCAAAAAAGCTTCTTATTTTTTATTATTTATCTCTGACGTTCGTAAAAATAAAAGTATTTTTTAACGGACATCCTTTTTTGGCGATAAAAAGATAAAAATGTTAAATTCCACCCTCAACTTTGATGGCTGTTTTTAAAAATATTTTTAAGGATTTTAAAAAAGAGGATTATCGTTTTTGAAGAAAAACACTAAATGCATAAACAGAAGATTTTGGAAGTATATTTGAAGTGAACAGAGATTGAGCAAAAAAGAGAAAAAAACGTAAGGAGACAGAAAATGTTGAAAATGGATAAGGAACAAAAAATTTAACTATAACTTGTATATCAGGAAGAAAAGTAGCAAAAGTATTATTTAACTGTTATTTTATATTATCTTTCTCTGATTCTTAAAATAGAAGGCAATATAGTTTTCTAAAAAAAATAAAGCAAATAAGAGGATTTTAATATTTATGTTTTTTTTGCAGCTAAAAATTCTTTTAAGGATTCAATTTTCGTATAGTTTTTACTTTTATTGTTGATTAATAAAGTGGTGGTCGTTAAAATTACATATTATTTTAAACTGTAATTACGTTGTTTTTACAACTACAATGAAAATAAGAATTCTCTGTGGCGTCATCGAAGACATAAATATTAAAATATCATTTATTGCGTCATATCTGCAATAAATCAGAAACATCTAAAACAACACAAAACTGTTTATTTGTCACAAAATATATTTTAATGTTTTAAATTTATAAAGGTTATAGTTATTTATTTTTTAGTAGATCTTATAAACTGGAACGTAATACACTCTTCTGTAAAAAAACTTATTAAACTGTACTTTTTATTTATCATTTTTACCGTAACTCTTTTTTTACAGTGGTTCATTGCTTTTTTAATAACTTTGATTTTTATGATACGTAATTAAGGGGGTTTTAAATAATAAAACTAAAAATATATATAAAACGATTTTATTATTTTTTTCTGCTAGTTAAAGAAAATTCAACCAAATTTTGATTTTTTTTATGGCGATTCATTTTTCAGTTAAAATCATTTATTCATCTTAAATCGTAGAAACCTAAAATATATTTATAAAATAGTATTTAAACTTGTTTAACTGATTTTACATTTATCATACCAGCAAAGTTTTAAACTGTCTTGATAAGTTTTTTAGCTACAAATTTTTATATAAGTAATAAATGTTTATAAAAATTTTGTCTTTTTCATTTTTTGTAAAAAGTAACAAACAAATGTTTGCAGTAAAAAAGAAACCTCAAAAACTAAACATAAACACCAACTAATGTATTGTAAATAAACAGAATACAATTTTCAGCAGATTTTTTTTTCAGATTTATGATTTTATGTTTTTTTAATTCATTAAAAAACTACACACGTCGACAATAAATGAAAGCAGTTTAACAGATATAAAAGTATTTAACTTTTAATACTATTATTATTTTATATTTAAAAAATGACGTTAAAAATATTTAAAAAATTTGTCGTCAAATGACCTCACAAAATTGTTTAAGGAAAAAACAAATATGAATGAAAGAATTGTGCATTGTGGATTGAAGTGATTAACGATAGAGATTTTGAAAAGAATTTATTTTAAATGACGAAAAAGAGATTTTGATGCTAAAAAACTGCCAATTCATAAAAAATTGTGAAAATTATTTAAACTGCAACTTTTACCTTATACGACAGAAAGCGGTTTAAAAAACTTGTTTTTGGATTAAAAATGGGTACACATTTTGCATTCTCCAAAATTTTGAACCAAACGCATGCAAATGAACTTAAGTCTTAACTTTATAATTTTTGCCCAAGAAAAAAATTGTTCCGTGATAGAATTCAAGAATGAATGCATTAAACAATATTTGCATCAAAGAAGACATTGTTTAAAAGCAAAAATAGGGTTGCGCATAAAATTTTAACTTTTTCGAAGATCTCGGCTTCTAGACCACCTTCAGGCTCAAGTTTGGTCTCAAAATGTAGGGATTCTTGTAGCATGAAAGAAAATAAAAAGAAAAAATAATAAAATAAATAAATTAACTTCAAAAATTAACGGAATCTGAATCGTATTTTTTTCATGAAAAAATTTTTTTTGTCAAAGTTGCCCGGAACATGCGCTATTGTTGTCAGTTGAAAAAACTGCAATTTTTGTTGATGAAAAAAAAAAGATTTTTTTAAAAACTTTTTTTGGAAAAAAGTGTGTTTTGTTTTTTGTATAATTTAATTTCTTTTAAATCAAATTATATTTAAAAAACAAATTACTAAAACATAAAAGATATTTTTTATATGAAAACTGAAAATTTTAAAGTTAAAAAATGAAGAAAAAAAGTCTTCGTTTTAGCGTTTTTGCGCAACCCTAAGCAAAAAAAAAAATAATAAAAAATCTAATTTTTTGAGAATACAAAAATTAGATTATTGTGTGTAAATATAAAACTTTAAAATTGGTGCATATTGTTCAAAGTTATTTAATTTTTGTAAGTGATTAATCCACCCTCATGTTCATTTTTTAATGTATTTTTATCAAAAATAATATTTTTCATTATCATTATTAAAAAAATGTGTTTTTTTATATTAAAGAGTTTTATGTAAAATATATGAATAATTTTCCACGAAGTGTAGAAAGAAACCTTTGAGTATTTTTATTAAAAAATTTTTCAAATAAAAATTTTAAAAAAAGTTTTTTTTTTAAACTGAGAGTTTATGAACATGGTAGAGATAACCATTTGAAACATAGGAAAACATTTTTTTAATTTTTTAAAGAAAATAACTGATTGGTTTTTTTGATATCGAAAAGTTGTTTCTAAGATTTTTAAATAAAAATTAAAAAAAAAGTTTTTTTTTTAAACTGAGAGTTCATGAACAAGGTAGATTAATAACCATTTGAAACATAGGAAAACATTTTTTAAATTTTTCAAAGAAAATAACTGATTGGTTTTTTTGATATCGAAAAGTTGTTTCTATGATTTTTAAATTAAAACTGAGATTATCACCGAAAATGATGGAACACTTCATTGATCTGGAAAAACTGTTATATAAATTATTTTTGCTAGAATTTAAAATCTACAAAAAAAGCTTGAACTTTTTGAACCACAAAAAATTCTTTTTAAAGGAGGTGGACCCTTTGATCCATTTTTTAAAAAAGAAGGATTTCGAAATATTCCTTTTTTTTCCAAACCATCGATATTCGTGATCAGGGTGACTCTTGAAACGAAAATGCAGCTTCCATTGTTTATATTTTTTTAACAAAAGAAATATTTTTTCGTTTCAAGAGTATGCCTGATCACGAATATCGATGGTTCGGAAAAAAAAAGAAATTTTTCGAAGTCCTTTTTTTTAAAAATGGATCAAAGGGTCCGCCTCCTTTAAAATCTTTTCCGGTTGTTTCTTAATGTCCATAAAAATAAAAATGATGTTATTTTTTTAGATAATCTTCAATTATCCACTTCCATTACCAATTTTCTCTTTAAACTAAATATTGTGCATTAAATCTCTTCTTTTTAATCCGTTGAAGGTGGTGGTGTGCGTTTTATTTAAGATTTTTTTCATAAGTAATAATTTTCTTTTTTTACATGCGTTATTAAAAAAGACAAAAAATAAAGGATTCAAAATGGCAATTTTTCCTATTACATTTAAATGTACGGAAGAAAAAGAGGCTTATTAAAAAGTCTTCTTTCATTTTCCGTAAATATAGGCTTTTGAAAAAAATATAAGAATTCTGAAAGACGCCAACCAAAAAACAGACATACAATTTTGTGTATGGGCGGGAAAAATAAAGAGAGAGCTAATTCCAACCGGATAAAAAAATATAGTTCTTATTAATAAAATTCTTTTATCAAAAACTACATTATTTTCATAGAAAAATATTTTTTTTAGTTTTTCAAATATTTATAAAAAAATGGATTTCTCAGATGATTTTGGTCATTTATTGTACACTGATGAATACGTTGAATTATATGAAGAAATTTTAATAATAAAGCGATACTTTTTTCCTTTAATGAAACCTAAAATTATTCGATTAAAGGATTTAAGAATTGCATATTATGATGATCAAGCAAATGGCAAATATGCATCAATTCGAACATGGGGAAAAGGTGGAAAAGAAGTTTATTGGGCTGTGGATTTTAGAAGGTAAGGGATAAAAAATTTTCAAGAAAAAAAATATTTTGGAAAATATGCTTTTTTAATTTCGATTTTTCTTTAAAGAGCGAAATATATCAATATGAATATAATTTGCAAAACTAACATGTATTTATGTTGACGAAATTTTAAAAATATGCTTAAAATTCTTGACAAACATATGAAAAAATAAAAACTGACTTGTACCGAGCAGGGATGAATACTTCTGGGGGACACTTTTTCGCATATTTTTTCTAAATATTGAAAAAATAATTGTTATTTTTTTAAATAATGCATTACTGATCTACTTCTTATCATAGTTTACATCGGTTCAAACAGAATAAATATATACGATTTTATTAAAAAATTAGAGCTTACTTCTGCTCCCATTTTTTAAATGGAATTCCGTTTAGCATTTCCGTTAAAACGGGAGCGAAAATGGGCTCTATTTTTTTAATAAAAGCATATATTTAAATTCTGTTTTGACAGATATAAGCTATGATAAGAAGTAGATCAGAAATGCACTATTTAAAAAAAACAATTATTTTTTCAATATTGAGAAAAAATTTGCGGAAAAGTGTTCCCCGGAAGTACTTCTGAACATCCTTAGTACAGAAATTTTTCGATTTGACAAATATATTCATAATAATCAAAAAATAGAAACGTGTTTTAATATTAAACTGGTACCACTGATTTCATTTTTATAACCAAATAAAATTTTCAGATGTTTACCCGGTATTAAACTGGTACCACTGATTTCTTTTTTATAACCAAATAAATTTTTCAGATGTCTACCCGGTGACAAAAATGGAAAATCCAATGTAATCATCGATATCGAAGATGGCCTCAAAAAAGGTTTTACAGTAAAAGACGCGGAAAAATTTTTTGATTCTGTGAGAAATGTTGCACCAATGTCTCTTATTGTTGTCGATAATTTAAATGTTTAATTTTTTATTGTTTGTGTATATTTGTAAGATTCTTTTAAAACTGGTGTGTGAATTTTCTATATTAAGAAAAAATAAAATTTGAAATTTTCTTTAATTTTTGAAGAAAATAAAAAATACATGCATATATTTATTTTAATTTAAACAAATAATTTGGGTATATATGAGTTTCATTTAACGCTTCTATTAAAAGAATAATACCGTCTGGTGCTTTTGTTCCGCCATAATAAAAACCAATAAGAACTGTAGCATCATAAAAAACATGAAAATCTCCAGCAGCATTTAAACTAAAATAAGGTGGCTTTACAGTGACCTTGAAATTGGTACAATACAGAGTGGTCACGCTGGACCACCCCCAAAACAAATTTAATTTGAACTCCAGGGCTGCAAGATTTAAAAAAAACTGCTTGGGGGGGATCGATAGTTTATATCTTCCGATTTTAAAATGTGGTTTTGGAATTTCTACCTTAACCCTCGAAAAATTTTGGTCACACAATGAAAACCTGAAAAAGTCGAAATTTTCGAATTTTGATAAAATTTCAAAGAAAATTTTTTTTCGAGATTTTTGGCATAGAGTCTTCTAAAGAGGTCCTCTAGCCATCCCAAATGATATTTTATCAAAATTCGAAAATTTCGACTTTTTCAGGTTTTCGTTGTGCGACCAAAAATTTTCGATGGTTATGGTAGAATTCCCAAAACCACATTTTAAAATCGGAGGCTATCGATCCCCCTAAGCAGTTTCTTTAAATCTTGCAGCCCTGGAGTTCAAATTAAATTTGTTTTGGGGGTGGTCCAGCGTGACCACCCTGTATATTTACAGAACTGTGGACTTATGAAGTAGTTTTTGCCTAGTAAAGTATACCCTTTTTTTTATACAGTTGACTTTGAATAAAGCGTTTTTTTAAACCTATTTACTTAAAGGGAGTGTCCGATTTAGCTAAAAATGGAAATGGGACATTTTAAATAAAGCAGACATTCAAAATTGAGTCATTGAACGTGATTCGTCAGAATTTAAAATATTAAACGTGTGACCAAAAAGTATTTAAAAATTGCAGAAAAATCCTGATAAATGTTCAAAGTCAAGCTATACCATTTTATCTGTGCATTAAAATTACTTACTAAAAATCGTAGTTGATGCCAGATTGATATATGGACAATGTTACAGAATGTTCCGGCATAGTTTTTCCGTAATATAATGCAGTGATTTTTAAGCCAGATTTATCTGTGGAATATGCTGCCGTATGATCTGCAATATAATATTTTATAAATGCTGTAAAAATAACTAAAAAATAGAGGGCTTTGAAAAATATGCAAGTAATTCTGATTTTTTCGAATTTCATTTAGGTTTTTGAGCTGTTTCAAGATTCTAATTGTTTTTGACAGTTTTTAGTTCATCGTAAGGGACATTTAAATGGTTTAAACAAGAATTTTGGCAAATTTTTGGAGATTTTGGCACCTTTTCAACATAGTTTAACTTTGCAGCTTGTACCCAAAATAAACAAATACGGAATTAAAAAATTCAGCCAGCCTGATCCAAAAAAATTCGAAGCCAAAGTTTTAATCTGAATGTCCGTCCGGGCGGACTTGCTGATTTGAAATTTTGGATGATTTCAAATCAGATTGTGCTTCATTAATTTAAATCGGGTAAAGCCTTAACACCAAAACATGTTAATCAACCTTGATTTTAATACAAGAATAATGCTTCGAAAAAATTCAAAAATAAAGAAGTTTCTTAATTTTTAACGATTTTTAAAAAATATTACAATTGCATTGTTCACTAAAAGACGTTCCAAAACAAGGTGTTGTTAAAATTGATTTGTTCGGAATAATAATATCAGGGTATCTGTTAGCACTCGATACAACCATTAATAATGAAGAATTTTTGGGAATTTCTACCGTATACACCGCTGAGGTTAATAAAATATTATTCCAGAAGTTTTGTGATTTGGAACTTGAAAAATTAAAAGAAACATTTTTCACATGTAAGCTCAAACAAACATACTTAAATTCAAAAAAGGATATATTTTGATGTTCTCCTGCAAATACTTTCACATTTTCATTATGAGATGTTGTCCATAATTTTATAATAAAAAAATATAAAAAGTTGATGGAATCAATTAAAAACGTAAGTTTACATGGCTCATAAGGATTTGAGATAGCCGAAATAGTCAGATTTTGCTAAAGGTTATATAATTAGTAAAAAAAATATTTTACACGGCAGCCCCGTTCAAAGAAAAAAGGAAAGGGGGCTGCGCGCAAGCTGCAGCAAAAAAACCATTCTTTTGACTTCTTAAAAAGAGTGGCTTTAAAAAAAAAGAAGTCGAAAGAGTGGCTTTTTTGCTGCAGGTTGCGCGCAATTCGCTTTCCTTCCTCTTGGGTCTGCCGTGTCTAAGTGAGAGGGGGAGGCTTTAATCTTTTGGAGTCCAGGCAAAGATAAATTTCAATTTTAGGGGTGCCGCACCTCTTGCAACCGCTCGCATATAAAATCTAGTTAATGGACTCCTTTATCCAGCCAAATAAAAAACAGCAAAACATTATTTACCCCATGATCAACATCATCTCCTAAACCGGTTGTTTCATAGTCAACAGTATTTTTGTGGAATAAAGTATCTTCAAAAACGCATTTACGGGTCATATCTAAAAATTTACGTAATCAATTAGTAAAAAATATAAAAAAACGAGCCAACTTGAAGCTTGAATAATTGCATAGGGATATGAAAATAAGGGGGTAGAAGAAATATTAGATCCATAAACGACAAATGTTTTGTAGTTATTAACGGTACAAACGAAAAAGCTAGAACCAGTGTTATCTTGGAGGCTATAAAGATCATGTTTGATTTGAACAATCGCAAATCAAAATAATAAATTACTACTGACCATTCTTCTTTTAAAGGAGTTGTTAGACTTTTGTCTGTGAATAACAAGATTTCAGCGTATCTATATCGATGAATTACAAAAGAGTAATTGTTCTGTTTCTAAAAAAATACTTGCTTCTTTTGTATCTGAAATTGAAACTTACATATTCTTCCGATATTTCAACAAATATCAAGTCGTGGAAACCAACGTCAACAACATAACTTGAATTACTGGGAGTGAGTAAGGCTTTGGCAAAAACGGAAGGCGCTAGAAAATATAAATATTTATTTGCACGAAGATAAAACTTACGAGTAATTGGTACAGTAATGAAATCGAATCCCTTTAATATTTCGGTATTAAATGTAGTAGCTTTTAAAATGTTGTTATTTGCCGAATTTAAATAAATCGAATATTGTCTAAAAGTATAAAATTGATACAGTTCTGCAGTATTTTACCCTTATTACAACATTTAACCTCGTTGTTTGTTTTTTACCACAAAACAACTCAAAATCCATTTTATAGGGGGGTGTTAGATAATCATAAAAACATTTAAGGATCTAATGTATTTGGGAAAACTAGATGGAAGTTCCCTCAGGGAACTTACTGTTCATTGGCTGATGAATATTGAAGCGAATACACAAGACTATCATTGGAAAATACTTCAAAAGTGTCAAAATATGTTAAAGGGTTATAATCAAAATCTCTGCTGAGATAAATAGTTAAACGAGTAATACTTGATGAGCAAGGTTTAAGCTAGAATAAGAAAGAAAATAAGTTTTCACATTAATAACAAGGAAAAAAGTTTTTTTAGAGATTTTGATTTAACAAAAATTTTCTTATTACAGGGATGACCAGCGCGTATTTAAGAACGTTATAGATTGCCCCGAACCAAATCATATGATAACAAATTTTTTTAAAGTTGACAATGATAAAAGTGACAAATATTTCGTCCCTAAACAGAAAACGGTGGCAATATTTTTCCCAAAGGGGATGAGTTTATAAGAAACTCCGCTCTATTTTGATTCATTGTGCGCTGGTCATACCTTTTACAAAAAAATTTAGGCTTCCCTTTTTAACATACTATATATTCACATTGTATATTTCCGCAATATATTCGGCTATTAAAAACTGCTTGACTTGTAGTGTTAGATAATCCAGTTAAAGTATTACAAGGAACTCTTTTTTGTCCGCAATCACATGCTATAAATTGATAAGTAAGAAAATCAAGAGGATATTATAAATACAGAATGTGCAAAAAGTGGGACATATTTTTAACAATTGCACACCCTTTATAATTTTACCGAGTGGATAAACAATCATATCAAATCCATAGGATGGAAAGCTCCCATCACTTACAAACTCCCATGTAATGCATCTTGTGGTACCATTTTTATAAGGGGCAAGCTTCAATGTGTATTCACCGTAGAAAGCACTCTGGGAATAAATAGAATCATTTCTTATTCTAAAATATAGGGTAGCTTTAGAGAGTATTGGCCATGGATAACACTCTCGAGTAAATCCCCTAAGGCGAAATGAACAAAAACGAACAAAATTTCACTTTTTCCCTTTTGTTCTCGAAATTTAAAAAAATCGTTATAAATGAATTGTTAAAAATGGGTGTGTGGAAAAACTAGACTGGACCCACTTTTGAACCGGACTAGGATTTCCAGGACTGGACTCGCAATTTTTTAAAAAAACATATTTAAGATATTAAAATATGATAAAATAGGTTGTTTTTAATACCCTAAAAAAGTCGGTCCATTCCAGTTTTTCCACACACCCTTTAAATTTAATAAAAACCAAAATGCTAAATCTTCTTAAAAATTGTTTTTTTTTGGAAAGCTTCGTTGGTGCCGCGTTTTTCTCAACGAAGCGACGCTTTGTTAAGTCTACCATGCTTTAATTAACAGCAAAACAAACCGTGGCGGAAATTTCTGTATATCCTTTCCCTTTTCAGTGTAATATCCAACATAATCTCCACCTTGATCTCTAATAAATAAAGATCGATCAAAATCAAATACAGTTTCGGTACCGTTTAATATACAAAAATCATGGGAGCATTTAATGTTATTAGCATACATATAGATATGCGGATTAATCGTCCAACTAACGCTACCATCGCCATTACTCTTAAGTGTGCAGTTCCCATCAATTTTAGTAAAATTGTTTTTAACAATTGAAACAAAAGCTTGGAATTGTAGGTTATGTTTGGAATTATTCAGTGATAACTGTATATCCAAATAGTTGTCACTATTGTAAATGGCATGATATAATTTCACCGATCTTTCACTGAATATTTTTTCTAAATTTTGCTTACTTTAAGTATAATATATGGCTTACTTCATTAGCATATCAGTTCGATTCATAACTTTAAATAAACTGTTTTCATTGGCCACAAAAACTTCTACAACAAATTTAAATCCATAATTTGGAGGAGATGTAAATTGCCATCTACATGAAATATTGGTTGGATTTTTATCATTGTATCCATTACGAAGGTATAATATTTGAGTTTCATCAATAAAATGATAAGTATTTATTCGGCTAATTGATTCTAACGGACAGTCATAAATCGAATCATCAAAAATTAAATATCCTTCAAATTGCAGCATTTTACCGGTTACAAAATTTGTAAAATCAGAAGTTTGAAACTTTGGTACAGGGCGACTATTTTGCAACTCGAATTCCATAAAATGTAATTTAACATTCTAAAACAAAAATAATTTTTTTAGCTTTTTTAAATAATATCGCCCTAAGTCGTTAAAGGAGGCGGACCTTTTGATCCATTTTTAAAAAAAGAAGGATTTCGAAATATTTCTTTTTTTTCCAACCCTTCGATATTCGTGACGAAAATGCAGCTTCCGATGTTTTTATTTTTTTAGTTTCGTTTCAAGAGTTTGCCTGATCACGAATATCGAAGGGTTAAAAAAAAAGAAGCATTTCGAAATTCTTCTTTTTTTTTAAAATGGATCAAAAAGTCCGCCTCCTTTGAATGAAAATTCCTGGTAAAAAAACAAAAATTTAGAAAAAAAGAAAAACAAAACGAACTGTAGAATTTGTGTTGTTTAAATAAATAAAAATCAAGTTACAACCAGTTCTATCAATGGCAGACAAGGTGGAATTGAAATAAGCTAATTCATTCGATGGTAAATGTATGGTGTAATTATTAGAAAAGCAATCATATTTTCTTGCATATAAAATTAATGCAAAATTTAGCAACAGAAGCAAAAATATTTTCGAAAACATCTGATGAAAAAATCAAAGTTTTGCATGAAGTACCAAACATAAATCACCATGCGACAAACATTAAAACATTTTTCTCCTGATAAAAAAAGAATTTTTCAAGAATTATCACACATTATGTTGTGTAAAAGATTACCGCTGATTTCTCAAAGATTAAAAAAAAGTTGTACAAAACGACGAAAATACTTTTTTACAGCACATTTAAAGCAGCTTTGCGAAAATGATTACATTTACCACACAACGACGTATTAAGGAAAACATAGTTTTGCGTCTTTTTTCGACAAAATGTAGCAAAAATCCGAAAGAATCGAGGCCCGGAAAAATATTTCTCAATAACCAAGTAATTACAAATTAAGAAGAAATATCCATTATTAGAAATACTACCATAAGAATTTATTTGATTCACGAGAATTTTAGAGAAAAAAACATGACTTTGTAATAGGACTCAAGAAATTGTTTTTATGGAATGATTTACGAATTAAGTCCATTTTCAAATACAAACAACAGAACAAAAAATGAAAGCGGTTCTTTAAGAAAGAGAGAGACGGTCTATTACTGTAAATAAAAGAGAGAAAGCAAGCGTAAAGTAATATTCTTCATTTCTTTTACAAAACTGCCGATCAAACAAAACTTCGTTGTGGCATTGGAAAAAAAATGATATTTTTTATAAATTGAAAGCCATTTTAATTTTATTAGCTCTTCGATCAATTTTTTAAATCCAAAATAAAGTCCAAATTTTCAAAATGTTTATTAACTTTAATACCTGTGTGATATTTATGTTAAAACTAAAACTTGACTGATTTTCAAGGTTTTTTTCAAAGTTTCGTAAAAAATATAATTTCGGTGGGATTGACTACCCAGACTCTCTAATCTGCTTTTGGCAGTCACTGCATTGGGTCTGCTTTTCTGCAATCACTGCGCAGATAGAGAATTCACTGCGCAGTGACTGCAACGTGTCTGCCGCAGATATCTGCACACTATCTGCTATAGAAAAACGTATGTAAAATATCTCTTTTATAATGTTTACTAACATTAAAAAGTTTTTATTTTTCCTTCTTTTTTTACGTCAGTATTAATAATTAATAAAATATATAAAAATTAAGCAGTATTTTGCTGTTTTAACGAGTTATTTCAAAAATTAAAAAAATTCGATTTTGGCAGATAGTTTGCAGTGAGTGCGCAGATAAGAAAGGCTGTCTGCATTCAGTCTGCATTTCTTATCTGCCAACTGTCTGCGCTGTGACTGCAATTGCTATGCAGAAGAGTCTGGGTAAACGGTGAATGGATTTTTAAGGTTTTTCATTTCTAAATATTTTTTTGGGTAACCAACCGGTAAAATATTAAAAGAATAAATATTTTTTTTGAAATAAAAACCTAAAAAAATCCGTCAAAAACAAGAAGTCGAAAACCAGTTGTGCATAAAAATTGTTTGTTTAATTTTACAATAAGTTTTTCTTAGTTCGCGGTATACAATAAAGTGCCAAAATTTGTTGGCAGGGACCAGTTTTTTCTGGTCTCATTGTCTTCGTCACATAATTTTACATCTATGTAGAGCAAAATAAAAAAAAATAAATGTAGGGCGCCCATAAATCTGACTAATAATTTTATGATTTTTTGATGAAATATATTTTTTCACCTTACATAACTGACGTGATTCGTAATAGTGAACGGTAATCCGATCCGATCCGACGGATTGATCCGTCAATCCGATCCGTCAAAATTCCCAATCGTTAACAATCCGTCAATCCGATCCGTTGAATATTCTGATCCGTGATTTTTTTCTTTTTTTTTTGACTTATTTCTGTCGTTGTTTATTTGTATTTTTGTAATGACAACAGATATTTCGTAAAACAGCCCACATTGTAAAACCATTGTAGATAAGACATGTTTTATAATAAATGTATAGTTGACGAATTGTTAATTGGTAAAAGAACCAAATTAATTTAAGTATTGAAATATGAAAAGGTCAGAAAATAAACAGCTTTTATTTTGCAGTATGCAGAACAATATATTTTTACATCAAAACAACTTTTTATTGTTTGGATTTATAATTGTTGAAAATTGTTTTTGTTTACTTCTGGTTTTATGATTTCCCTGCAAAAAAATATCCCTTTACTTTAAATAATGTTTATTCATATTTGTTTCTTCATGAACCGGAATGCATTATTGCTGATGATGAAGATGAAGAAGATTGTACACTTGTTGAACCATTTGATAATAATGATATTGAAAACTGGGATTAAATAACTTTTTATTCATTTATCGTTTAAAAAATAAAAATAAAAAAAAATAAAAAAGTTTGAAAAATTTGTTCTATATTTCCTAACAATCCGACGGATCAATCCGTTAATCCGATCCGACGGATCAATCCGTCAATCCGATCCGTCAAAATTCCCAATCCGTTATCAATCCGTCAATCCGATCCGTCAAAATTCCCAATCCGTTATCAATCCGTCAATCCGATCCAATATTTGACGGATTGATCCGTGATCCGACTTTTTGGTTTTCGGATCGGATTACCGTTCACTAATTCGTAACGTGCGAATGATGTCAAATGAACGTTTTCTGATGTCATATTCGTGATCTAAGACATCGATTTAGTATATGGGCCAAGAATTAGCCAAATCCGTGACAAAATTGTTTTTTCTAAACCCAAAATTTTTAAAAAATAAGAAAAAAGGCTTATATAGTTTTATGCCTGATTATCCTTATCAATGAAAAGTATGAGTAATTTTGATCTCCATTTAATCAGCAAGTACCAAATAAGGTTTAGGCTTAGGCTTAGGCTAAAAAAAAATAAAAAAAAAGTGACGTGTGAAGCTTTTTTTCATGGCTTTTGTTTCCTTCGAGTAAGGTCTAAAAAACCAATCTTCGTCATTTTAATCTAAATTCTCTCTGATCAAAAAAAGCAATTTTGCAGACGTCGATATAATACATCATGAACCCGTGATAAACAATACATCATGGATTCATGATAACAAAAATAGGCTAGTACTGATAAGATTTGACGCAATATAAAAATAGCTGAAAAAAATAATGTTTTTACATCATTATTTCCGATTAATTTTTACAGTTCCAAAATTTGAAATGTTTATTGTTTTTATTTTTGCATTTTTTTTTTGTGAATGTACCGGACAAGATTTGAGATCTATAAATATAAAAGAAAAATTAGAAATTGTAAACAATTTGAAAAATTACGATACTTCAAATTTACTTGAACCGTTGACATTTTTAAAACATCGTAAATTTTATGGGCATTTATCGTCAAGATTAGCTGCTGCAGATTTTCCGAATTTCATTATAAATATCACTGCCGAATGTGGTGAAGATTGGTTACTTATTGGATTCGCGTCCATTGATAAAAATAATACACCTCAAGAATTGGCAGATGCTTTAACACAAAGTAATTAAATTTTTTAAAACGCTCCGCAAAAAAACAAAACTGCACTCTAATAATTTTTCACATTGATAAGACTGCCCCGTTTTTTTGTGTGACTAAGAGGGTCAGACAGCAATTTAAATTATGCGGACGTTTTGATCCAATTTCGAAATCTTAGATATTCGTGATTTTCAGGCAAACTGAGAGTCTCGAAACGAAAATGCATCTTTTTTGATAAGAAAAATTTAAAAAAGGGTTATTTTCGTTTCAAGACTCACAGTTTGCTTGAAAATCACGAATATTCAAGATTTCGAAACACTGCATCAAAACGTCCGCCTGCTTTAAAGGAGGCGGACCCTTTGATCCATTTTTAAAAAAAAAAGGATTTCAAAATATTCCTTTTTTTTCCAAACCATCGATATTCGTGATCAGGGTGACTCTTAGAACGAAAATGCAGCTTCCATTGTTTTTATTTTTTTAACAAAGGAAATATTTTTTCGTTTCAAGAGTCACCCTGATCACGAATATCGAAGGTTTGGAAAAAAAGAAATATTTCGAAATCCTTTTTTTTTTAAATGGATCAAAACGTCCGCCTCCTTTAATAATAATAATTTTTAGTGATGGACGCAACAGCTAAAATTCCATCAGGAATGTTAAGAGGTGCTCAAAATATTTTTGGATTTATGCAAGAATGTGACATTATTAATTATAAAGTTCCAAATCGTAAACGTGAATTTACAACTGCTTATAGCAGGTACTTAAATCTGAAATTAAAGCCGATATTTATAAATTTTTATTTTTAGAGCTTATATTAGTTTATCAGGAGATTGTGAAAATTCTGATATTACATTAGGTTTTGATATTTGTTTGCCAAGCAGTTGTACTTCAACAGATTTAGTGGCAGTTATTACAGCAAGTAAGATTTTTAATAAATACAAAAGAAAGGAGTTCACTCGCAGTCGTTGCCAAAGCACGAGTCGGAATACATTTGTGGGGGGGGGGGGGGGGGGTGGGGCATTGAATTTTCGGTATACGCTAGTTTTGAAAATTTTATAGTGCTCGTTTGACATGCTTTAGTAAATATAGTCTATCCATAAAGTTCCAGAATCTTCCACAACTCTCTTTAAAAATCACTGCAGGAGAGGGAGAGTAGGAATAGGATCTAACAAAGATTTTTAGTTCCTGAAATATATCCAACATTGAGAAATTTTTCAAATAGTTTATGCGCTATCAGCACTTTTGCCGATATCAATGTATCAATGACAACAGAAGCATGGATTGTTGTGTAAGTTTATCCGCACTTTTAAACTTTCCTTTTACTTTTCAATAATTTGATTTTAGTGCATTTTTATCCATTTTGGCTGCATTGGTCATTACAGCTGGTATCACAGATTACTGTATACTACCTGTTGATAATCCATTGAGAAAACGTACGATTTTTCCAACTTCAAAATTTAACAACTGTAGAAAAATGTTTCAGAATTTGGATTTGAATTATTTTTTGCATTTTCGGGTTACAAAAGTGTATGTGAAATTTTGACTGCTACAAAATTTAAACGTGGCCAAATTGGCCCAATAAATTGTTTACGAGTTATGTCAATGTTTTGGGTAATATTTGGACATACCATTGTTTCTGCAATTTCTTCATCAAGTAAAATGAAATTTGAATTGTAATTTCAATAATATTATTTACAGACAATGTCTTGGATATTATGCCAATATTGGATTATTTTTTAACACAAATTATTGAAAATTCATTATTTTCTGTTGATACATTTTTCTTTATTGGTGGAGTTTTGTTATCATTTATGTGGTTTAAAGGATATGAAAAGGATAAGCGAAAGTTAATGTCCCCTTATGGATGGATAATGTTTTATGTGCATCGAATTATACGGTAAAACATGGATGTTAATAGAGGGCGACACAAGAAAATGTGCCCTTTGATCTTTTGCCGCTGATGTAAGAGATCGAAGGTTTGTCTCTCCTGAATCGAGTGTGGTTAAAGGAGGCAGATGCTTTGATACAGTTTCGTAATCTCAGATTTTCGTGATTTTCAGGCAAACTGAGAGTCTTGAAACGAAAATAACACTTTTTTAAACTTTTCTTATCAAAAAAGATGCATTTTCGTTTCACGACTCTCAGTTTGCCTGAAAATCAAGAAAATCTAAGATTACGAAACTGGATCAAAACACCCGCCTCGTTTAACTTCTAAATTTTTTTTTGTTGGCGTTTTTATGCGTCTTTTAAATCTTTCACAGCTTATATGCAAACTGATTCTGTAAGGTCTTCGGCGCACTTATTCCAAATAAGTGCAAATAACTTTTCTACCTAAAATTTTGACTTTCTGGGATACTTTGCAAAACGGAACCAAATTCAAATTTTTGTGAACAAATGCTATTTTTACATATTAATTTAAAAAATTTACTCTTTTGTACGTAACATGATAAAAAAATTAATCAGATATGTTCAGAGTACTGAACTTAAAAATTTCGAAAAAAAATGTTTTATTAGTTTTTTGTTTATTTGAGTCTTTCAGATTATCTGCTCCATATTGGATAGCTTTATTAGTTTATGCATATTTGTTTGGTCCATTAACAAATAATATGCCACTATTTTTTTCGCCTACCCCAGTTACAGATGATTTATGCAAAACATATTTATGGAAAAATTTATTATATATTACAAACTTTTATCCTATGGAAATGGTAAGTTTGTGTTTACACAATTAAATTAATGCAATTAAAATATAGTGTATGGGACATACATGGTATTTAGCAGCTGATATGCAAATGTTTGTTTTAACTCCAATAATTCTTATTCCACTTGCTTTATATCCCATTGCTGGATGGATTGTAGCAATTGTATTATTGATTTTATCGACAGCCGGAAATGTTATTATGGTTTATGAAAATAATTTTCCTCCAACTTTTACTGCTTTTGGAGATGATGCAGTACTTTCAAATGAGGATAAAGCAATGTAAGAATTTTTTAAATGATTTTTAAAAAATTTTGTTTTTTAAATATTTTTAGGAATTATTATACACATATGTATTATGCAGCTTGGATAAGATGTCAAATTTATATTATGGGAATACTTGTTGGATGGATTTTACAAAAATATAAGAATATTAAGATTAATAGTGTATGTTTTTACTAGCATAATGCGGGGTCGATATTAGGGCCCTCCTCTTTTTTTAAGACTGGAATTCCTGTTCGGGGGTTTACGTTCTCCTTCAGAGAGTTTCGTTTTCGTTGCTTACCAGCTGTCCGGAACAAAAATCCGGAACAGCGGTTTTTATGGAAAAACTTATTTTTGGGCAGATAAAAACGTTCAATTTTTTTTTGCAAATAGTAGATATTATTGATACTCATCGATTCCCTCAGAATGTTTTTGCAACTATTGATTTTTAAAAAAATCCCGGACGATTTACGAAAATCCGGAACAAATCCGGAATAAATCCGGGATTCGTCCGAGATTTTTTTAAAAACCAATAGTTGAAAAAACATTCTGGGGGAATCGATGAGTATCAATAATATCTACTATTTGCAAAAAAAAAATTGAACGTTTTTATCTGCCCAAAAAAAAGTTTTTCCATAAAAACCGCTGTTCCGGATTTTTGTTCCGGACAGCCCTGTTGCTTACTACCCCCTCCTTCTTCCATATAAATTGCGCTATAGTGTTACAGATTTTAAATTTCTTTTTTTGGATCATCGGATCAGCATTAATGTTAACTGTTTTATTTGGCTTATACCATTACAATCGAGGCAATCCACTTTCCCTATTTTGGCGAGCAGCATATTCAGCTTTATCAAAACCAGCATGGGGATTAGGGCTATCATGGTTACTTATCTCTTGCTATTATGGCTATGGTGGGCCGATAAATCAATTTATGTCATGGAATATTTGGGTTCCACTTGGAAGGCTTTCATATTGTGCATATTTGGTTCATTATCCATTAATTACATATTTTTTTGGTCTTGAAAAAAATGTTATTTATTTTTCAAGTTTATGGCAAATTGTTTTAAATTTTTTTGTTCCAATTACTGCTCTTAGTTTTGCAGTTGCATTTATTTTATCTGTGCTTGTTGAAGTTCCAGTAGGAAAAGTAGGTCAATGATGACATGTTTTTATAAAAATATAAAATATTTTAGCTTGAAACACTCCTTTTAAGACCCCGAAACCAGAGCGAAAAACCTATTAAACGTGCAGATGAGCCAGCATGGGAAATATTAAATGACCCTAAAAGCATTGAAGAAAAGTTGGCAAAAAATGATGATTTAAAATTTTAATTTATAGCTTAAACTTGCGCATATAATTTTAAAATGTATAAAATGCAAACTTTTTTCTGTCAATGTAAAAACATAAAATGTTTAAAAAATGACAAATGTACAAAAATAAATTTTTTTTGAAATAATTGCAAAATTTTGTATGTATTGAATTAAATTTTTTACATATAAGACGGTAAAATATAAAAGTTTTCATTTTTTTCCATTTACAAAAAATCATCATAATTTTTTGTAAATGAATTCAATAAGCGCTTTTTAGTTGCTCGATAAGACTCAAAAAGTGTAGACTTATTGAGTCAACAAAACGCGCTTATTGAATTCATTTACAAAAAATGATGATGATTTTTTGTAAATGGGAAAAATTGAAAACTTTTATATTTTCCCGTCTTATATACACATTTTCAAACTATTACTATTATTTTTACATTATTAATGTCCTGAAGTTTTTAAAACAAAACCCGGTCTTGAATATTGTTTATTTAAATTTAAACATTGGGTACAAAAAAAATATTTTTTATTAATTACGAAAAATACAAGTTTTTTTACAAAAATATAATCGCAAATTAAATTATTGAAATTTTAAAAAATGAATGGCCTTGAACCATATGCCGGATGAAGGGGTGGATATCGGCCCCCAGTGAGGACATGATTGAGCATCATATTTATTGGTGGAACACCTCCAGGTGCATTATTATAGGATGAATATGATTGATGATATCCCATTGGATGAGGCTAAACAATTAAAAAGGGGTTTTAAATATTTATATAAAAATAAAAAAATTATAATTACCATGGGTGTATAACCTGTATGGCTTGCACTTGTTGGAGGTGGAAGTCCTGAACGGAATGAATGACGATTTCGTCTCATAAATGATGAATTTGAACGATTTCCACGTGAAAGAGGTGTATGTTGTCGGGGGGAAGCTGCTGCTGTTGCTGGAGTCGCAGCAGCTGCAGCTGCATCATTGGATTCAGAAGGCTGCTCAGTTTCAGGGTTGTTAGTTGCAGATATTGCTTGTGCAGGAGGTGAAATTTGGCAACCCTGTAAAAAAATATTTTGTATACTTTTTCTAATTAAAGTAGGGGGGCTTTTTGATCTATTTTTTAAAAAAGAAGGATTTCGAAATATTTCTTTTTTTCCAACCTTTCGATATTCGTGATTAGGCAAACTCTTGAAAGGAAAATGCAGCTTCCATTGTTTTTATTTTTTTAACAAAGGAAATATTTTTTTGTTTCAAGAGTTTGTCTGATCACGAATATCGAAGGGTTGGAAAAAAAAGAAATATTTCGAAATCCTTTTTTTTAAATGGATCAAAAAGCACACCTCCTTTTAAGCGCTAATCCTTACTTTTGGTGGAACAGAATATGAACGGCAAACTCGATTTCCAATATAATCAACAGTTGGCAACGAACCACGTTCTTGTAAAGTTGTATAAATTTTTAGTTTATCTTTTCGATTTTCAAGTGCCTTTCGTAAATCTGCATCATTTTTAATGATTAACTAAAAATTCAACTGAATAGCAAATTTTCTAGGATAAAATTTTTCTCAACAATTTTGGATTTGCGGTATTCCTTCCAAAATTGTAATAAGAGATATAACTTACTTGACGATTATTGTAATCCAAACATGCGATAAGTCCTTCAAAATTTGGACATTCAGTATTAACTTTTTTCATAAGAATCTAAAATTATTGCTTTATATTTGTAAAAAAAATTTCTTTTACTTACTTCAAAAACGTCTTCTGAATTGATATCTTCTTTTGTTAAGGATAACTTATATTTGTGTCCAAAATGTTTCCATTGAACTTTAACAGTATCAGAAAATATTCCCATTTTGAAAAAAAGTGGTTATAATTAGGTTTTAAGCTCTGAAAATAAAAGTTTAAAAAAAAAATATAGCGTTTTAAAATTTTTTCGAAACCGCGATTTGCAAAATAAAGGAACACCTTTTGTTTAAAACCAAAAATTTACGGGTGTATGAAAAAATTGGACTGGACCAACTTTTGGACCGGATTAAGATTTCCTGGACTGGACTCGCAACTTTTTAAAAAAACATATTTAAGATATTAAAAAAAATATATCTATTTTATCATATTTTAATATCTTAAATATGTTTTTTTTTTAAATTGCAAGTCGAGTCCAGGAAGTCCTAATCCGGTCCAAAAGTTGGTCCAGTCCAATTTTTTTACACACCCAAAATTTACATGTGAAAAGAAAAACATTTCGAGTCTTATAAAGATATTTACAAAAACAGTAAACTTTTACAAATTTTTTGAATTTGTGGAAAATACAACTATTTTCACAACCCAAAAATATTATGTTTTTTAGTATTAATTTACACGAAAATTTATGAAAAAAACATAGGATACAAAAAAAATCTCCATTTACGTATAAAAGCCAACCAACACGAAAAAAAACATGTTTTTTTCCCAAAACATTTGACGACGACCATTTTTAAAAATGAAAGAAAAAAACGTGAGAGAATAATTTTCCAAGTATTCAAAGATTATCCCAAAAAAATTTTTGCAAATAACAAGAAGCCTCACCGCGTGTTTGGGCTTTGACTTTATAAAAAAGATTTTTATAAATCTTTGATTTAAAATTTTTTTAACACTTAAAATTGGAAAGGAACAAAGCTTCCGTTTTAAAACATTTGTTAGGAAATAACAAACTTGTAGTAGTAGTTTTTTTTGACTCTTTAAAGCTTTTTTATGGGAAATTTGCATTTATATTAGAATTTATTTATTCAATGAGGAAGGAAATTAAAGTGGAAGTGAAGAAAAAAAAGGAGGAAAGAAAAAAGTTATGAAAAAAAGGATTTAAATAATTTTCTTTTTTATTGTAAGAAAAGAAAAAAAAAACGTGAAAAGATGTCAAATGTCAAAGATGTAAAAAAAGGAAAAACACAAAAGAAAATCTAAATATGGAAGTTTATAATCTTTTTGAGAGGAAAGACGGCACCTTTTTCTCACTTTGCCTTTCACCTTTCATATTTGCAAAATTGAAAAAAATCAGGATTAAAAATGTGGATATTTATCAATGGAAGCCTTTTTTTGAAGCTGAATATTCTTGGAATGCCTTTTTATTAAAATCTTTTCAAAGTGCAAAAAAGAAAGCGGATATACGTTATTAAAGGCTTCCTTTTTTATATTAGAAAAAAAAGAACTGCGTCAAGGAACTGTTTCTAAGGTTAAAAAATAAAGTAAAAGAAAAGGGAAGACTTTTAATTATTATTCATTTAAAAATGAAAAAAAAAATAATATTGTCTGCCATAAAATCATGATAGATTAATAATCACTGACTCCAGAAAATAGAAATCTTAAAAAACGTATGATTAAAGGAGGCGGGTTTTTTGATCCATTTAAAAAAAAAGAAGGATTTCGAAATCTTTCTTTTTTTCCGACCCTTCTATCTTCGTGATTCAGGCAAACTCTTGAAACGAAAATGCAGCTTCCACTGTTTTTATTTTTTTAACCTTTGATTAAAAGATTTTACTAAAACATCTTTTTGCCAACATTTCGAAATTTCAGTTAAATCTTTGAACTTTAATTTTTAATAAAAATTTGATAAAGGTTATTTTTTTCCCTGCGGCGTTTACGTTTTTACCGTATTTTAACAAACTGAAAAATTTGAAAAAATGAACAATATTTTTTATCTAATTTAGGAATCTGCACCGTTTTTTCAAAGTTGTGCAATAAACATAATTTTGGTACCAAAAAATGCAGAATATTAATACGAACTGGTAAAAAAATTATTAGGCCAAATGCCGATAAAAATGGTAACTGATAAAGAAAAAATGAAAATACCGTAATTTTTTTATCCGAATTTTTTGTCGTTTCATTTCCCATTTTCAAATTGTGCCTATCAGATGCAGAATTTTATGCTGAGTCAAATAAAATAAAAATTAGCCTGCCGAAACGCGACGGTGAATTATCGCTTCAAAAAAAAACATAAAGTCGCAAATTGTCTCTGCACGTCTCTAATTTAATTGTTTATGTTCAAAAAAAAATCTCTAAAAACTGAAAATGAATATAGCTTGCTTTTATTTGTTTTGAAACGCATTCCATGAAACATCCATTTTACACTTTCTTAATTTACATTTTAATTTGCTGATCCCCAAAAACTTTTGCCTTTCATTTTCTTTCACAAAAACGAAAACCGATATTTCCCACGTTTGTCTTTTTTTACACCCCTTAAAAAGCTATGGAAGCTTAAAAGCCTAAAATGGCACTTAAAATAGTAAACTTTTTTTTCAAGTTTAATCCCACAAAAACAAGAAAGAAGAGTAAACAACAATGAGAGCCTACAAAAAAAAAGAGTAGAGATTTTTTTAAGTAAAAAGTATTAAAAAAACAACGTCATTTTTTTCTTCTCAAAAAACGGAAGAAAAACGAAACTTAAAACATTGTTTATTTTTTTATTTCAATAAAAGCCAATGGAGGTCCAAAAAAAAAGAATGGCATTTTACTTTTGTCAAACAAAACAGAGAGAGTCATTTTTTGAAAATTTACAATGGCACACGTCTCTTTTCTTTTTTTTTCAGAAGCAATAGAAAATTCTATTTTTAAAATTGTTTTAACTTTTAAAAAAACGTTTAACAAAAAAAGATGCCAATGAAGCATCAAAAAAAGAAGAAAAAAGTAAAATCCCAAAAGATTAATTTTTTTACCAAAAAACTTTGAACGACAACTTTTTTTCTGGGTAAAAATAGAGACAAAATGTAATTGTTTTTTTTTTCAAAGAAGAATGAAAAACAATAAAAACAAAGAGAAAAATTTAAATGTTTTTTTTGAATTTTGAGTCTGAACTGTTAAAAAATAATTACTTTTCTTTTTTTTTTCTTCTGATGGCAAAAATTGCGCCAGACGGAAGTTTTATGGAAAGGAACAAAGAACTGTTTTTTTTTAAATTTTTTTTTATGTTTTTATTTAATGTAATTATTTTTAAAAAAGCATACCGCGTGAAAATGACAGAATATTCTTTGGATGTTATAGAAAAAAATGTAAAATATAAAAACTGACATTTAATTTATTGTTGAAAAAGCAAACTTGATTAAATTTTGACCACTTTTGAAATGTACTTTATTTTATTAGCCTAGTTCCAAGATTTTTAGGTGATTTTTTTTAACTGATTTTCTAATAAAACGAACACCACATTCCGGAATTTCTTATAAATTATTATATGTCATTTATTGATTGTCAATTTTACTAGGGTAAAAACATTTTGTAAGAGAAAAACAGGGTGAAATATTTATAATGTGATACTAAACTGCTTGATAAATCAATAATATGATATTAATTAAATAATCTATCATTTTTAATTTGACATCCTTTTAAAAACAAATAAACTGTATTATAATTGGATTCAAAAAATTTATGAACATAACAAACTAATGCAAACTTTTTTGAACATACGAAAAAAACTGAATAAACAACCGCTTTTGCACATTTGAAATCATGATGTTTAAAAAATTACACTAAAATAGTATATGAAATTAAAATTGAAATGAAAAATTGCAAAAAATTTAATTTTTATTACATTATCTTTATAATTAACTGTTTACCACGTACACCTATTGGACATGTTTATGCTATGCCACTGAAAAAAAAATAAATATCATCATTTAATTATGGCCAAAGGTATATTATTCTTCCAAGATTTGATGACTATTATATTAAACTGCATCCCGTTAAAGGAGGCGGACGTTTTGATACAGTTTCGTAATCTTAGATTTTCGTGATTTTCAGGCAAACAGAGAGTCTTGAAACGAAAATGACCCTTTTTTAAATTTTTTTATCAAATAAAGATGCATTTTCGTTTCAAGACTCACAGTTTGCCTGAAAATCACGAAAATCCAAGATTACGAAACTGTATCAAAACGTCCGCCTCCTTTAAGCAATTCATAAGGATTTTGATCAAAACTGAATGATTCTTCCTCCTACGCATACTTCCAGAAAAAGAAGGAAACTGATTATGAATACAAAATATTTCGTATTAATTCCAATAATTTCTTTGGGAAAATATAGGCAAAATACAAGCAAAAAAAAACCACAGAGATAGTTTTACACACGTTTCAAAGAGAGAATATATGTGAAAAAGTACACGGATTTTTGTGTTTTTGATTGTAAAAAATTTAAAAAAGGAACTTAAAAATTCGATATAATTTTATTATTGCTATTTTAACAGTCGAAGTTTAATAGAATTTGAAAAAAAGGATCAAAAAAAAAAATTATTTAAACTGTAATTGGTAATTTCAAAATGGAGTATACAATTTATTTAATTTTTATGCATCACATTATTTGCACATTTTTAAGTACCCTAACATTCTTTTATTCTGTTAAAATACTTTTTATAAATTCTTTAAAAATTAAAACTTGGTATTTAACTCCAGCTTTAACAGTTTATTATTTTTTTGTTTTTATTACTTCTACTTTTTCATTAATACTTTACATATATTTATTAGGTTTTTGGAGATTTGAAACAAATATTTATCACCCACAATTATTATATATTTTAATTTCCATACAATGGGTGCTTTTGAATGTTAGTCCAATTGCAGAATTTTTTTTAGCCGCAGATAGGTGCTTGATTTTGGTTAATTGTGTGTTTTATAAAAATCGTGGCAAAACTATTTTTGTTTTTTTCAATGTTTTAACTGTATTTTCTTGTGCATTAATATTTTTATATTTAAATAATGTATTTACATCAATGCCAAAATCTTCTACAACATTTTGTAGATATGCTGGATGTTTATTTATGGAATCTCCATATAAAATGGTTACAAAAGCTTCATATTCTTTCATAAATTTTTTAGCTGGAATTACTTTAGCAATTTTAATAAAATCAAATTTTAAAGAAAATACAATTCAAACTCGAAGATTAAATAAAACAATGCTATATATTTTAATGACAACAACAATCATTGAATTAATTCCATTTATTGGTGGACAAATTTTTAATACTGTAAATTTTTTTAACATTTTTGTTTTAAATTAATATTCAAATTAAATTTAAGATAACTGGAACTCAATTAATTGAATATCTTGGACCCTATGGAAATACACTTTTTATGACAAATATTTCAATTTTATCAACAATTTATTACAAAGCTTTATCTCGAACATTTAATAATAATAAAATTCATAATACTTTTGTTGTTTCAAGTCATCAAAAAGTTTTAAATATTAGTAAATAAATAAACTGTAGCATAGCTATTTTGTCTATAAAGTTTTTTTAAACTGGCTCTGCTTAAAACATTATTATTTTCAGTGTACTCCCGCTCCCTATTTTTCCGCTCCCGCTCAGCTCCCGCTCCCAAAAAAAATTTGGCTCCCGCTCCCGCTCCGCTCTCTCCGCTCCTAAAACCCGCTCCCGCTCTTGAGAGCGCTCTCGGAGCGCTCCTGAAATAACCGCTCCCGCACCGCTCATTGTCTTTTTTATGTAAAAAACTTTTATTACGAAAAACTTTTTAACGATTTTTCTCATTTTTTCTGCTAATTTTTTGCTGTTTTTCTTAATTTAAAAAAACATCTGTGATAATAAAACAGCACATCTTTAAAAAATTATATATCAAAGAAATTTGACTTTCCTGCCCTCTCAAAGTTTTTTTATGAAAAGAGCGCTCTTTAAAAACCCGCTCCCGCTCCGCTCCTGCCGCTCCCTAGACCCGCTCCCCTTATAAGGGAGCGCTCCCGCTCTCAGGAGCGCTCTTAGGAGCGGGAGCGGGAGTACACTGATTATTTTAACAAACAATCAAGTTAATAAACTGGAATAAATTAAGGTTTTGGTAAAAATATTAATACAAATATATCTAATATGAGTTTTCACAAAATAAAGATTTTGAAACAAAAGTAGATGAATAAAAAAATGTCAAAACAAATACTATGAAACTCAGTGCCGTATCCAGGAATTTTTTTCAGAGGGACACCACAATTTTGGGGGGGGGGCACCCCTTTGATGTTTTGCCGCTTGCGTCAAAACATCAAAGGAAATTCATGAATTTCGAGGGGAGCACGGGCCCCAAGTGCCCCCCCCCTGAATACGGGGCTGATGAAACTGCCTTCGACCATATTTTTTTCGACCATATTTTTCTTATCAACAAAATAATATTTTAACTTTTGCAAAAATATTATGTTTTACAAAAAAATTACAACGTCAATTTGCATTTTATTTAACTTGATATATTAATTATGGAAAAGGTTTGCACAAACACTGATAAATTTTTTCATATACTGGAACTGATGACTACGGTAAAAATGAAAAACTGTAATATAAAGAAAATGCATAAATAAATCGAACTTTTGCATCTGTTTTGAAATCCCTTTTTATTAAACGTGTATTTAAAATTTCTAGACTGCAAATTTAAAAAAACACGTTGGTTAAAGCCTGCAAAAACTCTTTTTTTAAAGTACACGTTGCTTTGTGGATAAAAAAACAAACTGCTGACACTTTTAAATAAATAACCAATTTTCTTGCTTGTATAAAAACCGCCTTTTTGAAATTCTTGTTTAAAAACTGGACTAACTTTTTTTGCAATAATTGCACAATTTTTGGTAATATTTTAGTCAAAAAATTAATATAAAAGGTGTATGCTTTTTTAAACTGAGTTTAGGTTGAAGAATATTCTCGATTTTTTTCATTTTTCTTTTAGCTGCTTGTTGACCATTTTCTTTATTGATTGTTTGATTGTATTTTTTTTGAACAAATAACATTAAAAAACTAGCTTGCAAACAAAACGCTGTTTTTATACTTTGTATTATATTTTAAATGAGTCATTTATGTATTACTTTGTTGTTAAAGATAAAAAACTGTTCTTCCCTTTTTCACGAGTTTTGTCTTTTAACGAGAAATTTTGTTTTAAATTTTTTGATAATAATACATTTTTTACTTTTTATTTACAATAATTTTTATTTGGATTAAATTTTTAGTTTTTTTAAAAAATGAATGAAAAAGATCGAATTCATGGAGCATTTTTTGGGCAAGTTATTGGAGATGCTTTGGGAGTTTTCTTTGAATTTGGCACTGCAAATGTAACAAAAACAGCGATGGCAGAAAAAAAGCGAGAAAAACAAAATTCAAAATTTTTTGGACTTTTAAAAACCGGACCTGAACCAATTTTACCCATTCTTGGAGTTGATTCAAATTCAATTTCAGCAGGACAGGTATGTGATAATTTCTTTGGGTTTAGTTAAACTGAAGCATATGAAAAAATTTTTTGAAAAAAGAATTTGTTAAAAAGTTTTTAGTTTACTGATGACACAGAAATGGCATTATCATTGGCTCGATCAATTATTGCTAAAAATGGATATGATAAAATTGATGTTGCATGTGCATATTCTTATTGGTTTTGTTGTACGCGTCCATGCACGGCTGGTTTAACAACAAAAAAAGCTTTAAGGTGTCAAATGTTAAATAAAATAGGTAACTGTTTTATTGGAGTTTTTAACTATTACTGTGTATAAAATATTGTTGTTAAAGATAAAAAAAAACTGCAGTTGCAATATCACTAATTCAATCAATTATTACCAAAAATGTGTATATGTTTCATTTAGAGTAAAAGTGATTTATAAAGTTTTAGGAATTCTTTTAGTTTTAATTTAAATGAATAATAAATTAATTATTTATAAACTGTTATCTTAGGATTTTAATAAACTGTAACGCATTAATGAATATCCTATTTATTTTTTAAATCTATCTTTCTTTTTAAGCATTTTAATTAACTGTTCTCTCATTTTCTTAAATCATTTTTAAACAAAAACTAAAATTATTTAAATATATTTTTATGCTTTTTTAGGTAAACCAATAACACCAAATTGGAGAAATGAATTGACGGAAGATGAAAAACGAAATATTTATGAAGAAATTAATAAAAATGTTTTAAAACAAAATATGCAAAGTTTATCCAATGGATCTTTAATGAGAATTTCACCTTTGGCAATTGCGTTTCGAAATTTGGAAATTGAAAAGTTTGTTTAAACTGAAATCACCTTCATTCATTTGAATGTTTTTAGAATAAGAGAATTAGCAAAAGAAGACGCAAGTATAACACATTGTAATCCAGTTGCTTTGGATGCAGCTGCCACATATGTTGTTGCATTAGCTGCTTTGTTAAAAGGTGCAACAAAAGAGGTAAAACTGGATTGCGGGAAAAAACGAAACATTATTAAAAAATGTTAAAAATATAAAAAAACTCAAGAATATTGGGCCATTTTCTCACTAAATAAAAAAACTGTGGGAAAGTTGAATACCACGACTGGACTAGGCATGGCATCGGGACGACTTTTTTAATGCCCGGCCCGGCCCGGTGAAAAAAAGCCCCGGCCCGGCCCGGGTAAAAATTTAATTTTTAGTAATTTTGCCTTGGTCCCCCCTGTGCAGTTTTTTTCAGTAATCGTGAAAATCAAGGCCCGGCCCGGCCCCGGGGATTTCCGGGTTTACCCGACCCGGTGCCATGCCTAGACTAGACGAAACCTGACGCCTTCCTCTTCATTCAAATAAACTGAATAAATTCTCTTCATTCAAATAAACTAAATCTTCTGTAGTAATTAACGATAACAAAATAATTTTTAAGGACGCTTTCAATAAAGCTTTAAACTCTGCGGAAACTGAAATGGTAAAAGAATTTCTTGAATGCTCAAAAACTCATGCAATTCCTGTAAAACTTTTTCAAGAAGATTTCTCTTTGCCTGTTAAACTGACATATGGAGACGATACTTTTATGGGATATTTGGGGGTAAATTTTTTTGATATTAAACTGGATGAAATCAAATAATAAAGAATCTTTTGATTCTCATTTGCCTGTTAAAAATATAATACTTAATTTTTTGGATTTTAAATTGGATGAAATAACAAATTTTTCAATACAACTAAACTAATTAAAGGAGGCGGATGTTTTGATACTGATGAGAATAGATTTCTTCCAACATTAACAAATAAAGAGATAAAACAGAGTTTTATCCACAACAGATACAGTTTCGTAATCTTAGATTTTCGTGATTTTCAGGCAAACTGAGAGTCTCGAAACGAAAATGCATCTTTTTTGATAAAAACAATGTAAAAAAGGGTCATTTTCGTTTCAAGACTTTCAGTTTGCCTGAAAATCACGAAAATCTAAGATTACGAAACTGCATCAAAACGTCCACCTCCTTTAACTTTTCCATAATTATTAGGTATTAATAGAAAAAAGTAATAGTGGGAAGGTTTAAACTGCAAATGAGTTTGCAAATTTATTCAGCTTTAAAGATATTTTTTTAACTGTTTTAAAAAAATTTTTTTTAGGTTGCAATTCAAAGTGCATTTTATGAATTGCTTCACGCTGAAACATTTGTTTCTGGACTTGAAAATGTTATTTCCCGCGGTGGTGACACAGATACAAATGGTTGTATTGTTGCTGCTTTACTTGGAGCAAGATTTGGTTATTCTTCAATTCCAGATGAATGGATTCAATGTGTTAAAGCTGCCCCTCCATGTCTTTATAGTATTGGAAAAATTCGAGAAACAATTAATATGGATTTTCTTTCCATTAAAGATTCTGATGATTTAATTGAAAAATTAACAAATATTTGTCAGTAATTTTAAACTGCAGCTTGAACTTTTTTATTCATGTTTCTAATTTATAAAATAAATATGCAATTTGAAACTGTGATCCCTAAATGTAAATGTAAAATTTTTTTAATAATTTAAATGACTTTCACAAAGTTTTTTTAATCAAAAAAGGTTAAATTAAACATGAGAACGAAAAAAAGATTAAAAATTTTACATGAAATTAACTAAAAACTGTATCTTTGTCTTTATGGGGTTAATAAAACTGATTTGAATTGCCGTTGAGCAGTCTATTCCTAGCATTTTTAACATTCTCGAAAAAAAGGAGATCATCACAAAATCCAGTTGTTTGTTTTTTTTTACAAAATAATTTTTTACAGCTTCCGTTATTTGTTTGAATAATAAACAATTTGTGCCATTAAATATGGGAATTTGTTAATTTAAAGCAAAAAAGTGTTGCTTGAAGATGGAAGGCGATAATATTAACTGAATAAATAAATTATTCAATAAAGCTAAACATGCTTAAAATTATTTTTACAACTGTCCATTGAAATAAATGTTTAAAAAAGTTAATTTAAAGGGCATAAAACTGTTCACCAACTTCTTTTCTTTTTTGAAAGATTCCAAGGAATGAAGCCATTTTTTGCCAAAAAATAACCAAAATTTTGCAAAAATAATTCAAAAAGAATCCATAAAATTAATCCGTCTATGAAACAAAAATTCAAAAAAAGGTTTCACACCAAAAAACTAGCAAATTATTTTCAAAAAACAATACTCCAAGAAATGACATAAAATAATGTATTAAACTAATAATCTTTGTAAAAACGAAATTCGTAAGTAATTGTTCAAACTATAAAATGATGTTGAAAAAAAAAGAATTTTAATTTCTAAGAAAGAAAAAACTGCATTTGTTCAGTAAAATTTCTTTTTTAAAAAAACATGTTAAATATTTTATATGATTTTTTGCAAAAACTGCATTTATTGTAAATAATAGAATTGATTTTTAACTGACACTGCAGAAAATTTTTGTAAAATACTGAAAAATGCGCTTCTAATATTTTAATGAGAAAAAAAGTATTAATATTAACTATTAAAGAACAGAATACAATTTTTAATAATTTTTGGTTTTTCGTCTTTATTGTCTAAAAAATTTGTTTGCAAATTCTTGCGTAAATAAAAAGAATTTATTATTCTTTCATCTATATTTAGCTTAAATCTTTTTTGTTGAATTACTTACTAACTGCAAACATATTTAACTCCTTTGAATTTCTTTTTCTTTTATATTTATTTCCAAAAAATGCTTTTTTTATTAACACATTTTTGCACGCGATTTTTTTTTTGACTTTTTTCTAAATTGCTCCCATTTATTCAAGAAAAAAAACAAAACTGTTTACATTTTTTTTTCTTCTGAAAAATTTTAACGGTTAAATGAAACCATATTTTTTTGAATCTGTTTTTTAAAAAAATGAAGCCATTTTTTCATTTTGCATGAAACTTTGATGGATTAAAAAGCGACTTTTGGTTTTTTTCCAAGAATTGCAAAAATGAAGGTTTAAAGACCATTAAAAAAAGAGTGATATCAGAGAGATAAAAGTTTTGTTTTTTATTTTAAAAATATTTTTAAAAGGGTGGAGTGAAATTTGGGCTATAAAAAGAAGAGTTAAATATTCGACAAAATTCAGTTTAGTTTTTTGGGAGCATTTTTCGATAAAAAAGCTTTACATCTGCGGTTCGGAGTCTTATTTAACTGTTTTGAAATTATTCAAATTTATAATATTTTTAAAAAATTGGCACATTGTGACTGTTCGACTTTAAAGCTGTCGTGTAATTTTAAGTTTATTAACTGTGACTTTTTTGATTTTTACTTGTTAGTTTTTATCTAATAAAAGTCTGTTATTAAAATTTCGAGTCATTGTTTTTTTTTCATTAAAAAAAGTTCGCTTTCAAATTGTCAAAACTTAAACTGTACTCATCTTTTGTAAATAAGAATTTTTGATTGTTTGTAATTACATACATTTTTTTAAAACAAAAAAAAATAAATAAGCTGTTTAATTGTTGCATTTAATTAAATGCCAAAAATACACATTTAAATTATTCCAAGGGTAATTTAAAAAAAACTTCCTCTTTTTATTTGCGCTTTGTAAAAATTCCAAATAATTACTAGTTAATTGTGTTAATTACAAGTAAATGTAGTTTGCTATTTTAAAACAACAATTTAATAAATTTACAATTACTGAATTTTTTGGTTTTACCACATTTTTCTATTTAATTAGTTCCTTCATTTTTTTCACCAAACATTATTCAAACTCTTTGAAATTTATTTAAGAAACTGTGTTGGAGTATCATTTTTTGATCAATGATGAAAAAAATTTAAGACATTATTTTGTTTTAGGTTTAAACAAAAAAAAAATTTAAGACATTATTTTTTTTAGGTTTAAACAAAAAAAAAATTTAAGACATTATTTTGTTTTAGGTTTAAACAAAAAACATGGTTATCTTTTTTGATTCAATCAAAATAAAATGGAATCATTTTGGTTATAAATTATCACTATCTTTTTCCAAAAAAGATTTGAAATCAGAAAATTTGTATGAGGTAAATTTTTAATTTGTTGCAATATTCTTGGTAATGGAGTCATTTTTTCAAACTTTTTTAGGTTCTCATGAAAAAAATTCATGAAGAATGCCCAAAATTCTATGGTTTTATCGCGTATTTTGATGAAAATAAAAATCAAGTAAGTTGCTTTTTTTATCTTACTGTTGAGTATAACAGTAATAATTTTTTTTAAAACTGAGTATTATCAAAATAAAAAAGATAATAAACTTTTTTTTTAATCCATATAAGACGATAAAATATAAAAGTTTTCATTTTTTTCCATTTACAAAAAATCATCATAATTTTTTGTAAATGAATTCAATAAGCTCGTTTTATTTGCTCAACAAGACTCAAAAAGTGTGGACTTATTGAGTCAGTAAGACGCTCTTATTGAATTCATTTACAAAAAATGATGATGATTTTTTGTAAATGGGAAAAAATGAAAACTTTTATATTTTATCGTTTTATATCTTGATGATATACAGTTTTTTAAAAATTTATTATATAACGTGCTTTCTATTACAGTAAAAGAAATTTGTATTTTTTTTTGAGGCTTTTGTTATTACAATTGAAAAAAAATTGGCTTCTGTGAAAATGATTTTTATTCTGTTTTTTAAACGTTCATATTTTTTCTTTAAATTCAACTTTGAATGTTTAAAATTGAATTTTTCTTTTAAATTTAAGCGCAATGACTAAATTATTTTTTCTTTCTTTAAAAATGGCTATTCAAACTTTTTGAAGCATAAAGCTTTTATTAGCAAAAGCAGCTTTTATCTAAAACTTGAATTGAAAGATTGAAAAAAAAGCTTTTTATCTTTTTTATTCATTTAAACTTAAAACTGCATGCGGTTCATGAGTTCTAAAAAGGAGTACTAAAAATAAAATTTCAACATAACGTAAAATTTAGAAAAAAGTTGAGAACTCAAAAAAAGAGTAAATTTAAACTGAGTTGCATTGAAAAATTGAAAAAAAAGTTTTTATTCATTTAAAAAAACTGACTTCAGTTCATTCTTCGAGGTGTTCAAAAACGGAGTACTAAAAATAACATTTTAATAGAAAATAAAAAATTTAGAAAAAAGGTTGAGAACTCAAAAAAAGGGTAATTTTAAACTTTAAACAATGATAAAAAACAAAAAAGTGAAAAACATGTGTACCAAAATACGTTGAAGCTTTTTTGCGTCACAAAAAAAGTAATTCCATTGAGAAAAAAAGATTTAAAATTAGATTTATCAAAAAAATTTACGGTATAACAATTTAAAGTTTTTTTATGGCATTTATAAAAGTGCTGACAATGTAGTTTACGACACAAAAAAAACTGTTACGTAATCTTTTAGAATTGAAAGTTTCCCATAAAATTTAGGGCCTTTGGCTATGATTAAACTGGAGCTTTTATTGTTTTAAATATGGGAAGTAAATTTATGAAAAAGCTTATTTTGAACGCATTAAAAGAGTAAACTTTTGGTTTTAAACTTAAAATTATTTATGTGGTCTTTGAAATATATTTCTTACTGTAAATATTTTGAAAAAACTGAGGACGAACTTAGTTGTCAAAAAAAGGTCCGTATCATATCTTAATATTAATTTATTAAACTGATGTTCAAACTTAATTCTTTCGGAACACAACTCGTATAAAAAACTGATTGGGATTTAAAAAATTAAAAATCTTGATCAAAGAGTTGGACAGAAACTGTTTAAATAACTGATTGCATCCATGTAAAGAAACAAAATTTGATTTTTTTAAGATAACTACCATTTGGGAAACAAATTTTTGAATTTGAATTTGATAATGCGAAAAACTGGTCGCTTTTGTAAGAGAAGGATATTTAAATTTTTTTACAAACTGCAATTGAAATACGTTTCGCTAATATGATAATAAAAGTATTGTTAAATTTAACTGTTAAAAAACTCGATTAATCTTTGGATTTTTATTGAAACAAAAACTTTAAACTGAAGCTTACTCAAAAAATTATTTTCGTTCAAATAATGGTTTAAAATTTATATAAAGCAGTTTAGCTTTTTTTTGAATTATTCTGTTGAATTTAAGGAATTTAAAAAAAACTGCAACACCGATAACTCCAGAGTATAAAAGTACCATCAAAAAATAATGGAAAAAGCAGAAATAAAAACTGCGTTAATAATCATAATTAACATTTAAAATTTTATTTTTAAGCACACATTTTAAAGTCGTTTTTCGTATAAAAAAAGCAAAACTGTAGTATATCGGTTTTTATTTATAAAAAAAAAATGGTTTATAGGTATGAAAAACCCCCAAGTACTAGCTGCCCTTTCGGGGTTTTACAGAAGTTACAGGATTCTAAAGTCAAAAGTCCACGACCCGGGGGCCGTGAGTTAAGGAAAAAAACGCAGGTGTCAACTGAAAAGGTTCCCTTGTGAGTATTATGATCAATGTGATAGAAAACAATTTAAAGTTAGCTTTTGAACTGCAAAAATCCGGAAATTGCGTATTTTTTTTGTTGCATTCGCTTGAAAAAATCATTTATTTAAAATCAGCGGTTTTAAAAAAACATTCTTTTGCAAAAAAATTTTTTAAAAGAGCATTTTTTTGCTTTGCTTTTTTTATGCTTGAAAAAACAGTAATTCGAATTTAAGTGAATCACGCGGAATCATTATTTTGACCTTCCTACGTATATATCCATTTTCAAAATATTTTGTAACCCACCCATAAATTGAAATTTTTTGTTTGTCATGCTTTCGAAATTGACCTCAAAAAGCTCAATGAGAAAATTCTTTCGTAAATGAATGGAAAAAAAGAAAATCTCCAAGGGAAACCAATAAAAACATTAGTCATTAAATATTTCATAACCTTTGCTTTTTTGATTTTTTAGCAAAAAACTCTATAATTAACTCCATTTTTTCTTTGTTTAAATTTTTTCTTTTTTTGTAAAAATTTCCTTTTGGAATTTTTTATTGAAAAAAACCATGGTATCTTTTTGTGCCATATTTTTCTTTCAAAAACAATTAGTATCCAAAAAAAACACTTCCGACTTTTTTCTGTTTTGTATGTTTTTGAAACTTTTTTTAAAAAATGCGGGTGTCATCATTTTTCTTAAAATATTTGCGATAAACAAAATTTCAAAATCTTTGCTTTTTTGGTTAATGCATGAATGCTTATTAAAAATGCCAAAAAACAAAAAAAAAATAGTAATAATAATTATTATTTTTGTTTATCTTTAAAAAAACTGTTTTTTTTTTCTTTAAAAGACGGAACAAGTTCCGGTCACACACAAAAAACTTCTTCTTTAACCTTTTTTTTCTCATCTTATTTTTTCTTAAGGCGGGTTTTAAAAAACAAAAAGCGGCAAAAAAGCGGGCTTTAATCTTTTCAATTTTTTTTTCAAAGCCTTTTTTACGTTTAAAAAAAGAGGGGCGGGGCAATGCTTGAAAGTGGAGAGAGAATATAAAAGGGAAAAAGTGTAGCGTTCTTATTTCTTTAAAAACTGTTTCAAATTTGTTTTTTGATTAAAGTTAAAAACTGTGTTTTTACAGAAAATTATTTGCTGTGATTCAGATTTACGAAAAATTTTTGAAAACGAAAAAATGAAAGGCGGAAAATTGAAGATTCATACTGCAATCCCTGAACGAACTTCCTTACCTGTTGTTGCAGAAAAAGTACAAAAAAATAAATTTCAACGTTCTTATTCTGTTCCACCAATGGTAGGTTTTTAGATAATTTGAAATTTGCATATTTTTTTGTGCCACTCATAATTTTATTCTAAAACTTATCCTATTCCTTAGAACCCTTTAAACTTTTTCTAATATTTTTTTTCATATTATAGAATGCCCAAATGCCAACTTCATCAAAAACTCAAAAGGCATCAATAAGCTTTGAACCAAAACCCCAACAAAAACCTTCTACCGAACATCGGCCATCAATAAATCCATCCCTTCATTCTCGATATGATCGAAAAAATTCAGCATTTTCTCGAACTCGAAGTTCAATCCGTTCTGGAACAACTTCATCAGGATCTCATAATACATCAATGGTTTATCCTTCAACAGCTGTAAGTTATACAATACTTTTTTTAAATATAAAAATAATCACTCTTATTATTTTTAGCATTATCCACTTGGATATAATCCATCTTATTCATCATACAATAATGCACCATGTCCACCTCGACCTGCCCATTATGGTATGGCACCATTTGATATGTTACTTGGACATTTACTTACTGGTGGACAATATCATCCCTTACATCCCGCATATGCAGCTGGAACATTTATGGGACCAAATAGATTTATGGGTGGTTTTGCTTGGTAACAATAAAACAACTTCCTTCCTTTTTTTTGGCTACAACGGGAAATATGTTCTTTTTTCTATAATAAATATGTGTGTTTTCTGTTCTATATATATATATTTTTGACGTATTATGTGAATTTTTAAAATTGGTTACCAAAAAATTGTGTATACGTTTTTCCTTGAATTTGTATGAATAAAAAAAAGTTTTTATAAGAATTAATTTGTTTTTGCAAACAAAATACAAAGAATAAAATGGTCCCAAAGGGAAATTTACGTTTTTAAAAAAATTTTGAAAAAAGAAGGTTCTACCCGGACTCGAACCGGGGTTACTGGATTCAAAGTCCAGTGTGATAACCGCTACACCATAGAACCGATGGGAAAGCGAATGAAAAAAAATGGATGAGTTTCTTTTAATTTTTTCAGCGAAAATCTTTTGTTTGCTTTCTTTGCTTCCTTTTTTTCAATGGGATAAAACCTTTTTTACATTTTTTTTTCGGAGAAGTATTCTTCTTTCACAGTTTTTTATTCACACACAAATAGAAAAGCGTCAATAAAGTTTTTTTACGCCAATCGAAGGTGTACAAAAAAATATTGTTTTCCAAATATAAAATGAAAAATATATAAAAACGGATATTAGCACCGGAAATTATAAAAAAATATCACAAAAATTATATTCACTTTGTTCTTTCATATTTTTTACCATGCTCGTCCCATTGGATATCCCCATGAAGATGCAAGAAGTTTATTGGGACCAATAAATGTTGTCCCTGAACGTGCTGCATATGCATGTGCGGCAACTGGTGGAGCACCTGGATTTCCATTAAGATAATGATTCAAATACATATTTTGTTGGGGCATCAATGGACCAGCTGGTCCAGGATATGGAAGATTTGAGTTGTTGTAGGATGAATAGGAATATTGATATGTTGGTGGAATTTGCTAAAAACGTAAAAATATTTTGATTTGTTCAACTATTTTTTTTTTACAAATAATTGGAGATATACAGTTTTTAATATTTTAGTAATGTTTTCCTTTGGGAATTTTGTTCATACAATTTTATATTTTTTTTATTTCTGCAATGTTTGCAAAAATTTGAAGTTTTATGGGGGCAGCACAGGAGATTATTAAAAGGCCAACTATATTACAAATTTTTTTCGTTTCAAATAAGAAAAAGAGATTTTAGTTTAATCCTTCTTAAAACGAAATTTGTTTTGTAACAGTTTTAACAAACTTCAAGTATATTGGAAAATCAGTTAAAGGAGGCGGACGTTTTGATCCAGTTTCGAAATCTTGGAAATTCGTGATTTTCTGGCAAACTGAGAGTCCTGAAACGAAAATGACCCTTTTTTAAATTGTTCTTTTCAAAAAAGATGCATTTTCGTTTCATGACTCTCTATTTGCCTGAAAATCACGAATTTCGAAGATTTCGGAACTGGATCAAAACATTCGCCTCCTTTAATTAAAGAAATAAAGATAATTACATAAGCTTTTTGGTCCCACAACGAAAACTCATTTTTATAAAAAGTTTTTTTTATCACAACAGCTTACAACTTCAGTTTACTTTATATAACAACAAAATACATTCGAAACCAGTTGTAAATTCTCATTATAAAATATAACTTACCGGTGATTGATATGGTTGATATCCGGTCATTTGTCGTCCATTATTATATCCATTATTGTATGATGAAGGTGGTGGAGAAATATTAACATTATTATGATTATTTCCACGACTAAATGATGAATGTGAACGTTCATATCGTTGGGGAGGGGCATCAAAAGAAGTTTGACGATGATTATTTTGATTTTGATGTCGATCATATGTTCGATAATTGTAATCAAGAGATGATGGAGCACGATTATCTTGAATTGGAGAATATCGGGAATGCTAAAATATATAAAAAAATTTTATAAATTTCGACAAGAAAAAATTGTAGTCATCTAATTTAAATAGGATCCCCTCTGTTTTTTCTTGCATTAGAAATTCTTTTATTGGCAGTTTTAAATTTTTTGCTTTGATATCACGTCTGAATCAAGGTAAAATTTGTCGAAACCCTTTTTGGCTGCCTTTTTAGCGCAGTTGAAAGCGCGCCAGGTTACGACGCAAAATGAACGAAAAGGTTCGATGTCGGTCGTGCGCCAGTCGAAAAAAAAAGTTCAATTTGCCAGATTTTGTTAGAAAAAAAATTATAAATTGATTGCATTTAAAAAAATTAAAGATAAACAAAAAAGTGTAGAAAACTTGGCAAAAAAACAAAATCTGACAAATTGAACTCTTGTTTTTTGACTGGCGCACGACCGACATCGAACCTTTTCGTTCATTTTGCGTCTTAGCCTGGCGCGCGTTCAACTGCGCTAAAAAGGCATCCAAAAAGGGTTTCGAGAAAGGAAAGAAATTTCGCCTCTTTCCCTTTTTGATTCAGACGTGGATAAGAAAGTGAGACTTACAGGTGGTGGAACAGAATGTGATCGAAGATTATTATTTTGTCGACCATGTGCCATATCTGCAGCAGCAAGCGTTCCACGCTCTGGTAAAGTTGTATATAGCTTTAGCTTTCCTTTCATTTGATGCATTGCATTTCGTAAATCCGAATCACTATTTATAATGATCTAAAAATAATTTGTAACATTTTTAGTCATAAAATTTAATAGCTTTTTCCGTTTTTTATATTGCATTTTTGTAATATTTTATTTATTTTTGTTTTATGCATTTTTATGATTCAACTTTTTAGATTCACTTTTTGTTTTAATCTATGTGGGAGTAGAAACATTTTTATAGTTTAGCTTTTTATTAACACTTAAATGAACTTCCTTTTTTTGACAGTTCGTGTGATGCGAAAATTGAAATGCGGAGAAATAACGTGAAAATATTAATTATTTATGAGACACCTTAAAAAGAAAAAAAAGTGTGCTCAAGCGTATAATAAATGGACTCAAAAGGTAAAGTCTAGGTCATCCGAGTAATATTTACTTTGACGATAAAATGGGGGACTAAATTTTTTATTATGCATTTTTTTGTTAAACAATTATATAAAACAGTTTTATTTGATAAATTCAAAGCTTTTTTTAATTTTAAAGGAGGCGGATGTTTTGATACAGTTTCGAAATCTTAGATTTTCGTGATTTTCAGGCAAACTGACAAGGAAACCGTCAGACATGATTATGGCATTTTTGAAAAATAGATATTTCATCGAATTCCTCATATATTCAAACCTATTCCTGCAAATTTTTAGCGGCCCATGGGCACTTTTCTGTTTTTCATATATACTACATATAGAGTTGATCGCCTGCTACTTGAAACTTAATATTTAAATTTTAAAGGTATTTTTGAACTTTTGGCATTGTAAATAGTCCCAGATAATTTAAAATGCTTATCGGAATGTTTTCCAGACCAAAAAAAAGATCTGCCTTAAAAAATTTAAATATTAAGTTTCAAGTAGCAGGCGATCAACTCTATATGTAGTATATATGAAAAATAGAAAAGTGCCCATGGGCCGCTGAAAATTTGCAGGAATAGGTTTGAATATATGGGGAATACGATGAAATACCTATTTTTCAAAAATTCCATAATCATGTCTGACGGTTTCCTTGTGAGAGTCTTGAAACGAAAATGACCCTTTTTTACATTGTTTTTATCAAAAACGATTCCCAAAAACATGTTGGCTTTCAATTTACTTTTTATTAATCTTAACCTTGATAATTTAACCCGGATAATTCCAACCAAAAGTTTTTTCAAATTTTTCAAAAGTTGTTTTATCAAAGAAACCATTTAAAAACGAAACAGTTTATGAAAGACATATTAAAGATATATAATCTTATGCACCACCAGTTTTTAAATTTTTGAGAAAAAAAAACACGTTTATCAAAAAAATGTTAGTGCTCAAAATTGAAATTTTTAAAACAGAGTTCACATTTTTCTATTGTTTTTATTACTTTTTTTGTTAAATTTTTTAAAACTCAGTTAAACTAAAAACCAATTTTTTAATCATAATTCAATTTTTTCGAGACGAATAATCTCACTCCGATCCATAGATGAGAATCCATGGACCAAACAATTACTTATATTCTGTTTAAAACTTGAAATTATTATTTTCAAATTATCCAGTTTTTGTAGCTTCTAAATTAAGGGAATTTATCTCTATTACAAACAATTGATGGATTACAGTCATCTTTTTCAACGATCAGTTTCAACCAAAAATTTTTACAAGCCTTTCACAAGTTATTTTATTAAAAAACTGCACACTTTTTTTTATATTTGTTTGTTAGGCTCAATTTTTAAATTTTTGACAAAAGTTATATCTTCTTTAACACAGTTAATCACCAAAATATTACTGTCTAAAATTAGAAACTAAAAAACAGAGTTCACATTTTTCTATTGTTTTTATTACTTTTTTTCATCTTCGTACTTTTTACTTTTGGTACGAATGAATAATAAATTAAGAAATCACTGTTTTTTTGTTTCTTTTTAACTTGAATAATTTTAGCTTAAATTTTGGATGACTGATTTGCACTTTTTTAGTCTGCCCGACAAAGAACAAAACAAAGATAACCCTAAGGCATTTTTTTGTTTTGTTTTTGACATTCACGTGTTTTCACATATGTTTTTATGCCCTTTTTTTAAAGTACCCAAAAAACAAGTGTTTCACAGTTTAAAAAAAGTATAGTTAAAAGTACGAATAAAAAAAACAACAATAATAAACTTTGTCACCTTTTTTTACTTTACTTTAGTTTAAAAAAAAACTTCTATTTCTTTCAATGAACCGGAACTACATTTCAAAAAGCGGATGTGTCTTTTTTTGGAATTTCCTCTTCTTTTTTTTGTTATAAAAAAAGGCTTGAAACATGATGATTCTTTTTTTAAGAAAAAAGGGCAAAGATAAATGTTACGATTTCAACAAATATTTGTATGTGTTTGAAAATACACGGAAAAAAACTATGACGGATTTGAAACAATTTCCGGAATATATACGATTACTGAAGTATAATGGTAGTAAAAATACGTGTAAAATTTTTGTTTGTTCGAAAATAAAAAAAAAATTTTTAAAACGAAACGAAAATCTTAAATGCCAGTTTAAATGAATTAAATTTTACAAAGCTTTTAAGGCAGTTTTTACTTATATCAGTTTAAACGTTTTTGGGATGCATAAAAAAAGTTTTAACTGTCGGACCGGAAGAAAGAATAACTTTTTTTAATACGGAAATCTCATTTTCTTTTTTTTTGAGGCTAGTTTTTTTCAATTTCGAAAAGCAGAAGGAATATCAGTTTAAAAATGAAATCAATTATTTGTATGTAATTATTACTATAATATAACCAGCTTATAATGTCTTTAAATAACTTACAATCATTTCTACAGTTACAATCAAAGAGTTTTTTTCAATATAAAAGAACTATCAAAGATTCCAGTTTAATTACAAATATTTTGAAATTTTGAGTATCATCTTTCATTTACTTAAAACTTAAAGCTTAAAAGATTCGTTAAATTAACATACTATATATCAGTTGTATACCTTTTTTAACTAAAATTTACTTAAACCTTTTGATGGAACAGTTTTAAATTATTACTTGAAAAGGGTAAACAAAAATATTTCACTCATACACCGGAAGATCATTTTTTTACAGCGGAAACTTCATATTTTTGTGAGGTTATTTTTCAATTTGAAAAAAAGGAATATCATTTTTAAAATGAAATCATCTATTTGTTTTTATCCTACTGAACATGAACTGACAGTTTTTTACCAATTTATGATGTTTTTAAAAAGCGGATGCCTACTACGTTTTTAGCATATAACATTCAATAACAGTTAAATTATAAAAATTTAAATTTTCATTTGCTTTTAAAACTTGAATAAAACTTGTTAAGATAAAAAAGATAATGTAGAAGTTATACTAAAAAAAATTCTGAAAATCAATTAAAACTAAGGTCTTCCAGTTTTGCCAAAGATGCTAAAAATCACATCGCTATAACCATGAACAGGGATTGAAAATCGGGCCGAAAAAGTCGGCCGGCCCGGCCCGGGGCCTAAAAATTGACGGCCGGCCCGGCCCGTCGTCGGAATTTTCTCGGCCCGGCCGGCCCTAAAATATTTCAAGTTTTTTTAAAAGTTTTTTAGAATATTTTTCGAAACCTGCAGCTTGCAAAAAATAGTTTTTTGCATCTTTTCTCATCAATATGAATTAATATAACAATGATTCATAGTGATGAGAAAAGAAAAAGTGCGTACTGCGCACACCACAAACATAAAAACTACCAAAAAACAAAATTTGAAAAATATGCCGGGCCGGCCCGCGGGCTTCTTAACGCGGCCCGGCCGGCCCGTGGGCCAGAATTACTAAGGCCCGCCCGGCCCGGGGCCAGGCCGGCCGGCCTCATTTTCAATCCCTGACCATGAATCAGTTACCTTTTTTAACTTTAATCTCAAAGCAAGAAAAACATATTTGAGCTTGTTTTTTAAATAATTATAGAATGGGTTTCTGCAGTTTAAAAACGCTTAAATACCGAAATGACACAAAACTTTTTCCAATAACTTAAAAAGTTTTTAAGACAATAAACAAATTTCTCAAAATTTCTTCAAATTATACTGTATTCCTACCATAACTTTACAGCCCTACTAAAAAGATGTATCTCTCTCATGTCAAACATAAAATGAATAATTAAAAAAAGCTATAAATAAATTTAATATTTTTCACACTTTTAATTTCCGTGTGTGCATTTTTTTATTTTCCTTTTAAAAAAAATAAAAATGTCAAAAACATATTTTATTTATTTACAAAAAAAAAATGCAATAAAAAAGACAGGATGAAAGAAGACTAAAGAATATCCTTCCTTCCCAACCAATCCATGTTCTTTTGGGTTAAATTTGGGGGGATACTTTTCAAGGCTGACGTTTAAGAAGCCTTTTTAAATGTTTAAAATAAAAATTTAATGGTTTCTTTGCAAAAATTTTAGCAAAAATAAAAAATTTATGCAATGTTAAAGACTTTTTTTGGCAACAAAAAAAAGCAAGGAGTGAACTTTTGAATTACAAATTTTAAAAATTGTCTTGAGTCTTTAAGGGAATATTTGTAATGCAACAAAAATTAATGTAGAGAAGAAAAAAGTTTTAATTTTACTCTACTACTTAATAATATCAGTTTAACTCAAAAATTCTAACTTGTGCTGCAAGATTGTAGATAAGCTTTGCAGACAGCTGCTCCAGTTTCCGACAAAAAAAAAATTAATAACAGTTTCAATTTTACCATTGTTGAAAAAATTCCGTTTTAAGAAATTTGATATAAGTCATTTAAAACAAAAAGCAAGGATTAAGACTTTAAAAGAATAATACATGAAAGAGTTTTAAGCAAATGGAAAAAATGCAAACAGTTTTATTCATTAAATAAATTAGTTCATTGTTATGAACAATGTTTTTAATACTATTTTTAACCTATGCTTTTCATTTTATTTAATTGAAATCTTTTTGCGTTGAAACAGTTTCAAAATTTTAAATATGAAATAATGTTTAAAAAATTTCAATCGTCGTTTTTGTCAACTACAGATGTTAAAACTCGAGTTTTTATCTAACCCTATTTTTAAAGAGATTCCTTTTTTTATTACGTAACCAATCGTTACACGCTATAGTTTAAAAATTAAAAGTTTTCCAAACCTGACGATTGTTGTGATCATTGTATGCAACTAAACCATCGAATTCTGGACGTTCGTTGTAAATTTTTTTCATCATTGCCTATAAAAAATTTTTCATTTACATCCATGAAATGCAGTTAAAAAACCTCAAAAAGATCCATATATTCAACTTCTTCTTTAGAGAAATTAAGACGATGCTTTCGACCAAAATGTGTCCATTGGATTCTCGTAGAGTCCGAGAAAAGTCCCATCCTGAAAAATCTTTGTAAAAAGTTTATATAAAATTTTAATAGATACTAAACATTTGATATATTCAAATCAGTTTAAATAATTTTGGATAACAAAACTTTTTTCACAAACAAAAATTTTTGAAACAGTAAATATTATGTGAAAATCCTTTACTTCAACCAGTTTCAGATGCTTAAAGCAAAAATTATGCAAATATACTCTAAGTTTAAATTTTTCAGTTTAATCAAACAAGTTTAACCCCACAAAGTTGTCATTCCTTGTATTTAATTCAAAATCGTTACAACTCAATTCAGTTAAGTTTGTCAAAATATTTGATTTTATGTTAAATAACTTTTACACAGTTTTAATAAGTTTATTTCAATTACAGTAATCCTACGCAATTTTAATCCAAACAACCTTTTTCATTTCCATTAATAATTTTATTACTGTATATCCTAAGCTAATCTCATTTTTATACAAAATACAAATTTGATATTTGATATTTAACGTTTTTTTAATGTTTTAATGTTTATAAACGTCAATAGAAAATATAAAATATTATTATTTAAGTTTGTGCAAAAATGAAAATTCTTAAAAATTCTCATAAAATAATACAAATTCTATTAAAAGAAAAAAAACTAATATACTGCCGTCATTTTCTCATAAAAAAAAATGTTTTCTTGTTTAAAATAATATTACGGAAGTAAAAAAAGATTAAAAGGGAGAAATATAAAAAAAAATTTTTATAAAAGAAAGGTTAAAAAATGATGCAAAACGATAAATAAGATTTTTCCAGTTTTTTTAGAAATATGTTTTTAAAATATGATAACAGATTTTACAATGAAATGGTTAAATTTTAGCAAAGAAAAAGAAAAGCACAGTTTGTAAAAAAACGTTCTAAAACGAAGTTCCTATTTAATAGTTTTTTTTATCAAAAAAAACCCCAAACAGTTTTCAAATCATTTTCTTTTATTATTCAGACAGTGAAAAATTTAAAAGAAAGCTATAAAAGAAAATAACACTTTCTCTCAGTTTAAAATTTTGTTAAATTAACAAAAAAAAACGTTTTGAAAAAAAGATCAGATGTCCCAGAAAAAATATTTATGATACTCAGTTAAAAAAATATAATAAAATGTTTCATGTTTTAAATCTCACCTACGAATAACACTATAGCTGTTTAATTATTTGTTTCATTTTTGTTCTTTTTTGTTCCCTCCCGTTCTCTCTCGGGAGATTTAACAACCCCACTAAAACCTAAAAATTTTGTAAGCGGAAACATTTTGAGCATTCTCTATCTTAAAAGTTTTTTCAATTCCGTTCTTTTTGAAGAAAGAAAATCCACGCTACAGTTTGTAAAAAAACGTTCTAAAACGAAGTTCCTTTTTAATATTTAAAAAAAAAAAACCCCCCCAAACAGTTTTCAAATCATTTTCTTTTATTATTCAGACAGTGAAAAATTTAAAAGAAAGCTATAAAAGAAAATAACACTTTCTCTCAGTTTAAAATTTTGTTAAATTAACAAAAAAAAACGTTTTGAAAAAAAGATCAGATGTCCCAGAAAAAATATTTATGATACTCAGTTAAAAAAATATTGCAAATTGTTTGCAGTTTAAATCTCATCTATGAATAACACTATAGCTGTTTAATTATTTCTTTGTTATAAAACTAAAGATACAGATAATATGTCAGTTTTAAATAGATTAAGAAAAAAATTTTCTTGCCTAATAAAAATTTTTTTACAAAAACCAAAAATTCCACCTAATTTTAGTTTAAAATATTTTAATGTTTAAAATAACAGTGAAAATATATAAAAAAACGTTTAACTCCGAACCAAAAAAAAAATCACTAAAACCTAAAAATTTTGTAAGCGGAAACATTTTCAGCATTCTCTATTTTAAAAAGTTTTTTCAATTCCGTTCTTTTTTGAAGAAAGAAAAAAAACCGGTTGGATCAGCTCTTTTTTTTCCTTCAACTTCAATATTTCTGACTTCTTCGACGAGGTGTATTACCAAGCGATTGTAAGCAAATGCAAAAGAAAAGGAAATAAACAAACACGCAAGAAAAAAAAAACCCCGCGCAAAAAAAAACGAGCAAATCAAACGTCCGAGTTAAGAGCACTTTTGAGAGAGATTTTATTTCTGTAAAATACAAACATTTATTTCTGCAACAAAAGATATATATTCATCGATAAGCTCGAGTTTTTTTCCGTGTATTTGAAGAATGAGAAAAAAAAGATTATTCAGCAAAAAATGCGTTAGTAGCAAAAAAAAAGTTGGTACTTTTGAGGGGGCACTTGAAAAGTAGGATAATGCGTGAAGTGAAGAAGGTGGTAAAGAATTCAGTAAAAGCAAGAAAAAAGTTGAAGTTCAGTTAAAGAAACAAAAGTGTACAAAGCTTTCAAAAAACGAAACATTTACAAAACAATAAAATAGCTAAAAATAACAGAATTAGAAATTTTGAAAACCAGTTTATTTTTTTGACTTAATTAAGTTTAAAATCCTTTATTTTTCATCAAAACAGCTGTTGGCAGTTTTAATCTACTATCTGCAAAAATAGTTTAAAGACAGTTTTCATAGAATAAATTAATGAGTTGCCTTCTTTCCTTTTTCTTGTTAAAAAAGGTATCTTTTGTTTACAGCATTGAAGAGTTTTTTATCGGTATAACAAAAGCATACATCGTTTTCAGTTTAATAATAAACTTTAAAAGTTTTGCAATGGACAATTAATTTTTCATTTTTGATATTCAAATATCCAAGCTTTTAAGATCTTTGAATTTTAGTATTATTAAAAAAAGCCGTTTTTGTATCGGTATAATTGCCTTTAATTACTTTATAAAATATAAAATTCACGCTTGGAAACTTTTAGCGAATCAATTAAACATGGATTTGCAGTTTATTTTTTAAAATTATCATTAGCTTCATTAAAGCTTAAAACCTTTTTTAATTGAACCAAAGAAATTAATGGTGACAGTTTTCAAAAACATTTGCAAGTTAAACTCAGTCAAATATATAAACTAATTGAAATCTTTCCTTTTTTCTGTTTAAAAAGTATATCGAATTTATAAAAATAATTAAAACCTTCTTTTCTCTTTTATCTTATAAGCAAGCAGAAGACGAATACAGTTAACTTCATTTTTTTAAAAAACTATAAATATATATGTTTAATTTATTCAAGCCGAATAGGTCTGCTGATCAAAGAGTCTGAATGAGATTACTCGACAGTTTCGATTCTTGCACTTAAGAAAACATACCAGCTTTTATATTACTACTTTAAGCTATGAATCAACAAACAGTTAATTTTTTGTGATAAAAATGAAGTTTTCTATATTGTCTAAATTGCATTTTGTCAAAAATGTTTTGATGTTTTTTATTTGAAAAATGTTTTGATGTAAATTAATAATGAAAATCATATATAAGCATTTTGATTCAGTTTGAATTATAAACTTTTACTTTTCTATTTTCCAAAGAACAACTACTTTTATAATTTTGATATTTCAAATATCCAAGCTTTTAAGATCTCTGAATTTTAGCATTAATAAAAAAAAGGATTTTAGCGCTGTCTTGCATCTTTAATAATTTAGTTTAAAGTTCAAAAAAAGGCATTTGAAAATAACATTAATAATTTCTATGCAAAGATCATAATTTGTGTTCGTTTTTTTATAAAGCATTAAAAAAAGATTAAGTAAATCGTTTAAAAAAATATTTCTTGGAACAATTTTTTTATCTTAAAAAATTTTAAGAAAATGAACAAAACGTTTAACCACGTGAAACACATCGCTGCAGTTTAAATAATTAAAAAGGTTTTCTGGGAATTTTTATGTTTAACAAGGTTTAAGTTAACGTCTTCACAGTTTTTTAATTTTCAAAAGTTTATGCGCCTCAGTTATCTTAAAAGCAAGCTTACCCTCAAATTTTTTTTCAAATTAATAATTAAATTTTTTATAATAACATTGTTTTCACTTTTTCATTTGAAAAAACCAGAAAAATTCATATTTCACTTTAACATTAAAAATTTAAAAAAATTAAAGGTATCGTATATTTATAAGATATTAAAGTTGAAGTAAAATCAGTTAAAATCGCAAAAACTAGCCTTGAAGCATGTAAATTTCTGTTGTAACATTCATGTCAGTTTATAGACAGAAAAAATTAAATTCAATAAAACTTACGATTCTTTTGTATCATCAAAAAATCTTGAAAGTGGACGAGCAAGGGTTCCAAAAATTTTGTCATGGATTTGTTGCTCGCGTAATGGAGCCATTATTTTCTTTATACAGTGTTTTAAAAATGTTAAAAATTGACGAAAAAAGAAGCAAAAGAAATACAGCTGATACGAATTTGATGTTTACCAAGAAATGAAGAAAAAAAATCTATAAATGTTTTAACAAATTATTAAAAAGTCATAATTAAAAATAAAATTTGTTATTATATTTCACGTTCACAATATTAAAACTTTAGCGTAATTTTAGCTTATTAATAATAATCCGATATATGGGCTTAATCATAAAAATATTCTCTTCTATGATAACCATTGTAATGTTAACTATTTTTGATATGATAGTGTGATCCCGATCTCTGAAAATCAAAAAGAAAAACACAGTTTTAAAACAAAAATAAAATTAAAAAGTAGTATTTACAACATTATTTTTGATCCGATAGTGCAAATTTATGTGAAATTCAGTTTTAAAAATTTTTTAATTTTAAAGGCAACAAAAAGCCGTTTTTGAAATTAAAAAAAGATTTCAGTTTTTACAAAAAAATTATTAAAAAACACAAAAGAAAAATTTGAACAGGCAGTTATTTAACTTTAAATAATAATTAAAATGGTATATTTCAGAATGTCGCAGGTAATAAAAAATTAATACGTAAAAGAAACATTGCTAGCAGTTATTTCACTTAAAAATTTTGTAGTATTATAACATTGTTTGTACCAATTGTAAATCGATTTAAATTAATTTTTAAATCAAAAAAAATTTAATTCAAATTTAAAAGCAAAAAAGTTAATTTGAAATTGAGTGCTTTTATTTTCACAAGCCCAAAAAGAAGAATCTCAGTTTTAAAACAAAGAAAGTAAAAAAGCAGTAGTAAAAAAATTATTTTTGATCCGAGTAGTTAACAGTTATAGGGGTGACTAATTAAAGGAGGCGGACGTTTTGATACAGTTTCGTAATCTTAGATTTTCGTGATTTTCAGGCAAAATGAGAGTCTCGAAACGAAAATGCATCTTTTTTGATAAGAAAAATTTAAAAAAGGGTCATTTTCGTTTCAAGACTCTCAGTTTGCCTGAAAATCACGAAAATCTAAGATTACGAAACTGTATCAAAACGTCCGCCTCCTTTAAAGGATGAAATAAAAGAATTTTTAATAAGAATTCATTTTTCAGTTTAAATTTTTTCATTTCGAAATGATAAAAACATAGTAATCAAAAAGGATAACAACCAAGACAATCAAGTTACATTTTCGTTCAAAAAAATGCGTTTTTGCGCATAAACGTTATCATCTTCAACTTATCTTCGCAGTTATCCTTTTCTCTATTAAAAATCAACCATTAACAAATCATTTTCCTTTTTTACATATAAAATATTCTTTCATTCTTTTTTTTTGAAACAAAAAATAAACTTACTTACTTTTACTTTACTTTTGAAAGTTTATGTTAAACAAATTTTTTATTCTACTTTTTTTCAATGATAATCAGTAGTTATAATTCTTCACTAAAGTCCACTAACAACAACTAGTTGAATTACTACTACTAAATACACATACACACTTTCACTTTTTTTTCATACATTTATCCTCTTTTGTCTTTAGCAGTTTTTGATATTTGCTATTTTCTCTTTTTACTTTTACCGCAGAAAAAAAAACTGTTACATTATTTGTCAAAAAAAAAGAATGTCTTTTCTTTTTCTTTTTTTGAGTGGACACTTTCTTTCTCTTCCGGTGATTCAACGCTTTACGTCTAGTTTTTTTTCTTTTTTTTTGTTACTTTTTTGAAGACAAATAAAGAAAGAAAAAAGTGGCGGTCAAACACCTTTTTTTGTTTGGAAAAAAAAAGTAAAAAGAAAATTAACTATGTTAAAAAAGTGAAAGCAAACAGAATAATACAAAATAGGCATTTGATTTTTGAAAAACAGTTTAAAATATTTGATAGATTAAAATAAAAATATCTTTGAATTATCAGTTATACATTGTTAATTCAAAGATACAGTTTTTAAACTGTAATGTAATCTAACTACAATTTCGTTGTTAAGAAGAAAAAAAGAAGAATTTGATAACGAAATTACAAAAATTGAAACATCTGAGAGAGGATATTCGAAAACAGTTTGGAAAATAAAAAAATACAAATAATATTTTTGCAACAAAAAAATTGAAACACACAGTTTTAAATTTAGTTAATATCAGTTTTTAAGCTTTTTAAACTGTAATGTATTTTAAATTATAGTTTTGTTTTTAAGAAGAAAAAAAAGAATTTAGTAACGAAATTACAAAAATCGAAACATCAGATCGAAAAATATTGGAGAACAGTTTGGAAAAAATTACAAATAATATTTTTGCAACAAAAGAATTGAATCACAAGTCAGTTTTAATGATAACAAATAAGAAATTTTTTGGTTGATGAAGTTAAAAGTTAAAATAGAACAATTTGTTAATATCGACTTTTCAAGTGGTTGAGTTTAAATGAAATTTTAGGAATTACACAATTGTGCAGCTAATTTAAAGGGGAAAGAGCTATACAGCTTAAAAAAATGATAAAATGCACAATGATGGCGTTTTCATGGTAGAATTATTTGCAATTTTTTACCAATAAATAATTAAAAGATGTAAAAAATTTACTGAAATAAAAAGCTGTTTTTGAAAAATAAGTTATTTATCAAATCAAAAAGTTTTATAGTTATTTATTTGTTGAAGGAAAGGCTAATACAGTTTTGACGAAAAAAATGTGAAAACTTCAAAAAAAGGGGTTAAACATTTAATTAAATTATCAATTTATTAAAGAAAAATTACAAAGAGGAAAAAGCTCAAAAGAAGTACAGTGATAATCCAACCCAAACTAAAGTTGAAACAGAAAAAGAGTCATAAAATTTAATGAACTTCATTTTTTAATAATTTTAGAAATTTAATTTAATTAATTTCAAACAAATAATTTCTTTTTTATGTTGAAATTTTATTTTACGATGCCGCAGTTTAAAAAGAAAAAAACAAAAGACCAAACACATAAAACCTGAACTTAAATATTTTTGCAATAAAAAAAGAGATATGTTTTCAAAATTGTGCCTAAAACAGTAACTGAAATTGAATTTACTGGAAACACGGAAAAACTTTGAATACAGTTTTGACGAAAAAAATTTGAAAACTTCAATTTTTAGCTAGTTCAATTTCATGAGAAACAGCAAAAATCAACCAAAAAAGATATTTTCATGAATTTTTTTCTTTGAAACCGGATGCGTTTTTGGTTTCGAACATTTTTTTGCTTCAAAAACAGTCATCTGTTTTCCTTTTTCCTTTCTGCTTTCTTTCTTTTTTAAAAAAAGAGGCGATTAGCTGCTCTTTCGAGAAAAATATCTCTGCTGTCCGATACCTCTGTCACTCTTTTTTTGTTGATCTGAAACCAGCAACAGCAAAAAAAGAAGGTGGGTCATATATCTATAAAAAAAAGGATTAAGAAAAAATAGGTTTTTTGAAAAAAGGAACGATTGTTTTCTGTTGTTTTCAAATATGGTGTTCTTTAAAAAGAAAAAAACAGCTTTTAAGGAAATGGAATAGAGAATAAAAACAGTTTAATAGAATGTAATTAGCGGACTTGATGCCCCAGTTTCAGTTTGGGATATATGCTTGAAAATTTGAATGTTTAAAATTTTAAAAAAGGGAGATTATAAAACAAATGCCAAAATAAAAACTCCAGAAGCTGAACGCTTTTTTCAACGTAAAAATTTATGTCAAAAAAATTGAGAAACCGAATGCAGCGGTCTCGCATGGAAAAGCCCTTTTCTTCTTTTTCAACGATGACACTTTTTTTTATCGGCTAGTGAGCAGAAATGAGCAGCACTGAAAAAAAAAATCAATAAAAAATTATTGTTTGACAAATTTTGCGAAAAATGATAATTTTATGATAATTTAATAATTTAATTTATTCGCGACGAATAATCTCACTCAGATCCGTAGACGATAGTGATTTGCGCATTTTTTCCATATGTGATTTGATATACTTTTTAAAAATGATTTAAATAATAATTACTTTTATAGTTATGTCTTCAAAGCGTGTTATTTTATTGACAAAAGATCGATGTTTGCCATCAAAAAGCAATCAATTCTATGGAAAAAATGCTTCAAATGGATTGAATAACGATAGTATTGAACAATTTAATAGCATTGCTTTAAAACAAAATAATAAATTTGAAAATATCAAATTTAAGCAATCAAAAAACACCCCATTTTCAAAAAAGAGTCAAAATAATAATGGTCAAAAAAATGAGAATACTGCAGTTTCATCTTCTAACGTGTTTTTTTTGTAAAAATTAAGTAAATCATTAGTTAAATTTTTATGCTTTAATACTTTGCATTAATTAATAATTTGAAACTGCAATTTTCAATAAAACAAAATAGGTTTCTTTGATTATAAAAATGATTCAAAAAATGCTTTAAATGATTGGAAGAAAAATGATACACCAAATTTTCATGAAAATTTAAAAACACAAGAAATGAAAAAACAGTATGAATGGGAAACTAAATTTAAAAATGATTGCAACAAAAGCACCCTTTCACTTCATATTGAAGCTTATGAAAACTTGATTGAAACTAAAAATGTATGTAATTTTTATAGAAACTATTTAAAAAAATGAAACATCCTTAACCTTTAAAGATTGTTAATTTAGTTGTTAAATAATGTACAATTGAAAGCTTTTATAGGTTACAAGTAAAACTTCATTTGATTTTCTTAAACAACAAAACAAAGAATTAATGAATCCAGAAATTTTTCAATTTAAAGCATCAGAAAAATTATTAAATTTTGTAAGATTTCCTTTTTTTGCACTTTTTAAAATTTTTTACTCATTTATTTTTTTTCAGTCACGTTCAACAACAATGCTCAGCAAATTATCCAATGTTCGTCAACTTCGTATAGTTCCATCAAAAAATGTCTTTCTTCAACGATCTTTGGCAACATCAGCTGCTTGTAAGAAAGACATAGGAATTTTTTCTTATAACCTTCCCAGATGGAAAAATTTTAAAAAAATCTTATCTAGGAAGATTATAGGAAAAAATTCATATAACCTACTCATAAATTTCCTATAACGAGCCGGATATAGGAATAATATGTGAAGGGTATAGGAATATAAATTTTTTGTGATACATTTTTACAATTGTTTAAATCGTTAGTTGATTGAAGTAAATTTTATGTGAGATTAAATATTTACAAATCACTTTGATGTTTTCCAAAATGATAACGAATGCCAATTTTTTGGAGTTTTTTACAATTTTATAAAATCGCGAAAAAAAGAAGTTAACTTTATATAGCTTTATTCAAAATAGTAGCATTATTAAAATTTATAGCCATAAATAGTTAACTAAATTAGTGAAAAGTTCTTTAACATTTTTTATTTACCACTTTAAACCTATGTTAAATAGGAAGTTCTGAAACTTTTGCTTTGTTTTGCATTATATCTTTTTATCCTTTATTGCTTTTATATTTTTTAGATATGACATCTCGCATTACTCGTTTATGGCAACCTGGAAATCCACAAAATAGAGTATTCTTTCCTGATTTTTGGTTACGTCTTGTTGAAACTCCATCAGTTGGATATAATCGTTTACCAAAAAATGCTGCTAAATTTGAAATCGAACCAAAGTATGTTTTTTTTCTTGTACATTTTATCAAAACAGTTTAACACAACTTTTTTGTGGCAAAAATTAGTGATAATTTTGTCAGCTATAGATCCATATTTATTTTCCAAACACTGATGTCGTTTGTAGTAATCCACTTTTTTATCTAATTTTTATTATTTTAGAATGTCACGTTATGATGTACAAGAATATTTGGAGAAAATATATAAATTACCAGTTCGTGAAGTAAGAATTCGAAATGAAATGGGTGAAATTACATGGAATGCTCCATTAGATCATGAAAAGCGTCGAGCATTATGGAAAGAAGAAGATCGAAAATTTGCTTTTGTATTTTTTCCAAAAAATTTTGAATTTTATTTTCCAACTATTTTTACAAAAGATGAATTTGAAGATGAAGTACAAAAAGTTCAAAAGTTTAATGCTGATGATCGAACAAATGAAAAATATGTTAATCGTGATCGGGCTGGAATTGGTGAATTCTTTGGAATTTAAAATACTGCAGGTTTTTATTGTTTTGGTTTTTTGTGAAACGTAATATTTGTTACATAAAATTTTGATAACCAAAAATGCGGTTTGGGAAAAAACACTTCAATAACAATAGCCTTTGCGTTAAAAAAAAAGATTTTTTTTGCCAAGAAAAAGTTTACAAACTCAAGTACAATATTGTGCACAAAAAGGAAATTCTTGGCATGTATCACATATATTGGCAAAATTAAATGGTAAATATTTTTAACATGTGCATTTTATGGGCTTTGAAAAACAAGTATTGTAAATAAGAAATTAAATTTTTTAAGATGTTAACGTTTTCCATAGAAGTAGAGATTTCGGAACAAATGTTGCCAGATATAGTTTCAACGAAGTCCAAGATGGGAAAGCTGTGGCAGTTGATAGATTGCTTTTATTAAACTAAAGCTAAAAACTTACAGCATCAATTGGATTCCATGCTTTTGAATGATCATAATATTTCTCTTAAAATATGGTAATTATGATGGTGTTCAGTGTAAAAATCAAAATAATCTTACTCGTTCCCAAGGCAATAATTGTTTGAGCTACGGCAAAACTTGCAGGAGGTGGCGGTCCACACATAACCAAATCACCATAAAATCGACCCGAAGAAAGGGCGGGATTTTCTTTGCGCGTAATTGTTTGCGCGTTTGGATTTTGCGCGTGGTTTTTTAAGCGTGTGACATTTGCGCGTTTGAATTTTGCGCGTAATTTTTTACGCGTAATTATTTGCGCGTAATTTTTTACGCGTATTTTTTTAAGCGTTTAAAACTTGCGCTTATTTTATTTAGCTTGTTTTTTTTAGCGTGTGACATTTGCGCGTTTGGATTTTGCGCGTTTTTTTTGCGCGCGTTTTTTTAAGCGTTTGAATTTTGCGCGTAATTTTTTACGCGCATTTTTTTAAGCGTGTGACATTTGCGCGCCAGACCCGGGAAACCTCATTGGCGTTTCCGGACTCTGGCGCGCAAATGTCACACGCTAAAAAACCCACGCTAAAAAAAACACGCGCAAATTTTAAACGCTTAAAAAAATGCGCGCAAAAAATTACGCGCAAAATTCAAACGCTTAAAAAAATACGCGTAAAAAATTACGCGCAAAATTCAAACGCGCAAGTGTCACACGCTCATTAGTCACGCGCTTAAATTTTTTCGCGCAAAATTTGACGCGCAAAAAATTACGCGTAAAAAACCACGCGCAAAATCCACACGCGCAAACAATTACGCGCAAAGAAAATCCCGCCGAAGAAAGTGGAGTTTCATAAACTCTTGGCTCACAATTTTCCAAATCTTCTTTTGAAATAATTCCACCTAAAAAGAAACAAATTGAAGTTCAGTTAAAAAATGTTTTAAATAATTAAAGCTGATAAATTGTCAAGACAATTTTTTTGTCCTTAAATTTATAGTTATATTTGCACATAAATTATACCACAATATATAAATACATATTTTCCCTCTTATAAAAATTAAAAAAGAAAAAAAATTTGAAAGCACAAAATCATCAAAGTCTGTCATAACCGAATTAGAAAATATAAACATTAGTTTAAAAAAAATCACTAACCATTTTCTTCAAATTCTTTTACCATAATTTTTGCAAATTTTCCGTGATAAAATAATTCTACAGGATCTTCACTGTTTGCAATTTCATCTAATGTATTTGCCAATTTTGTTCGTTTAATTATATCCCCATGTTCATAGACTGCTCCAGTTTCAGGATTTATCCATTCTCTAAAAATTTTTAAATGAAAAAAAGATACCTTCTGTTAAGGAAGAGCACTGGCGAAATGAGAGCCAATAGTTTTCTCTTCTCTCTCTCGTTATTTTTTGTTATTGCTTGTTGTTCCCCTTTTTCTTGTGTAATCATTTTTTTATCGAACTTGGGTGCTGGAGAAGTTGCTCGTAAATTAATAAATAAATCTTCTAATAACAGTTTAAAAAAATATTATTTAGCAGTTTGCTATTTTAAGTTTAACAACAGTAAGACGAGAGTCATAAAAATTCTCAAATTTATTTACTAAAACTGAGAAAATTGGAAAGTGCCATAATTTTGTTCTAACAAGTTTTTTTTTATAAAATAAACCGAAATCGCAGATCAGTTTAAAAAAGTAAAATCGTAAAATCCGTTTAAAAATTGTTAAAGCACTTTTGTTAATTTTTGAATTCTACAACTTATAAAAATTTTTTAATGGGAATAGCTTTTTAGATATGACACCTCGCATTACTCGTTCAGTTTAAATATCATAAAAATATTTTAATGAGAATAGCTAAATATATAGCTTACCAGTTCAGTTTATAAAAATATTTTAATGAGAATAGCTAAATATATAGCTTACCTGTTCAGTTTAAATATAACAAGATTTTTGTTGAGACTGACAACCTCAGTTTAACACATTAAAAATTTACTTCCTAATTTTTTCTAATTTTTTTGAAAATCGAGTTTAACACTTTAAAAAATTCATAAAAGAAAATCTTGCTTATTTTCAGCCATTTTCTATTATAACTATTTTTAGGGCTTAAAAGGACTCAACTTAGTGATAAAAATTAATTGGAAACGTTAAAATTTTAAATAACTAATAACAATGTTACAGTTTCCTATAAAAAAAACACTTCTCTAGTTTTCCACGGTCCACAGTTTAAAATAAATATTTTCCGTTTTATCTCTATATTTTTTAACAGTTAAAAAAACTTACTTCATTGAAGGTGTAACCAAAAATTGATGTTCTTTAACTTTTAAAACATTTCCCAAATATTCTGAAATTGGTACACCATTTCTTGCCAATTCCACTGAAGGCATTACAATATCTTTCCATGAAATTTTTCCACTTCCATATTTGCTAAATGCTTTCCAATATCCAGCAATTTCACCCGGGGTTGCAATTGCCCGCCAACCATATTTTGAACCAGCTGAATCATTATGAAACATATCTTGTGTTGATTTACCTGGCGCAGTTTCTCTTGCATCAATAACCAAACATTTTTGTTAAATTTAAAATTAAATAGTTAAAATTTCAAAAAAGGGAGATTTAAAAGAGTTACAAAATTTTATGAGCCGCTTTAAAAAAATATTTTCGTTCTATTTAAATTATCAATTATGGGGTAGGCATCGCTATTACTTTAATGTCTCACATTGTGATGAAAAATCTTTTATTCGCAGTTAAAAATAATTTTTATTACAATTTCAATATACAGTTCAAAAACTTCAAAAAGTACCCGCTTTGGAAAAATATATATCAAAAAAAGAAGTAATTTTAAGCGGTTAAAAAAATCCACAAAAATAATATTAATACAAATATATATTTACAAAGTTTAATAAACTATTTTAAAATAAATTTAAGATCTTGGACAACAATGAGCAAAAATTTGAAGTTGTTTGCAATCACTATTTGAAGGGCAAAATTTATCAGAGCACGATTTTCCAAGTAAATTCATTGTAATTCCAGCTGCATGAAATGTGATAGGTGCGGTTTGATTTGAACCCCCACATTTAGGGGAAGTATTTTCACGGAATAAATCTAAAAATTTTATATTAAATTTTCAATCAAATTGATGCATGTGGGAAAAAAATTCGTAAAACACAAAGTCAGTTTTATATAATAACTTTTGTACGAATGCTCGAGGAGCACTTTTTTTGACATTTTTAAAAGTTTTAAAACAAATTTTAGTCGGATCGAACAAAGTTTAAAGACAAATAAGACTATCATCGATAGTTTGTAATTTTTTTTAAACGTTTTGGCCTATATTTATAGTATCAAAGTTTACTTATGTAAAATCTTAAATCTTATTTGTTGCACTAATAAAGATGGAGTTATCAAATACAGTTACTTCTTAAAATATAAAATTTTACAAAAAGGATAGGAAAAATTTTTTAAATAACAACACTGCGTACTCCAGTTTAAATAAAAAAAGTTATATCATAAATTACAGAAAATTTTTCGTTTTTATAAAATTTTTTAGGTGTTTATTAACATGCTGAAAAAATTCATTTATCATAAAAATATTTAACTGAGAACGTATCAAAAATAGCCTCTTTAACTTTAATTCCTTTACAAAATAGAATTTACGTTTGAAAACTTTTGATTCAGCTCGCAATTGCGAAATTTTGATTTTTGATTTACTTTTGCAAAAAATGTGGAGAAAATATAACAGTTAATAAAAATATCAAGAATTTTATCTCTTCGCAGTTTACTTTTATTATAGCTTTTAAAAAAGTTTTTAAAAAAAGATGCAACAGTTAGAAAAAATTCTTAAAAACTCCGCAAATAATTTGATTGCGACAGATTTGTATAAAAATACTTGCTGAACACTTTCTTTTGAAATTTTTAAAAGTTTAAAGATTTAGTTTTTGTCTGATCAAACACTGTTTCAAAAAAACCAGCTGATGTATACAGTTACTTTATGAAATATAAAAATTTATTAAACGTTTGAAAAGAAATCCCAGCAAGCTCAGATTCAAAAAAAGACACATGTCTTAAATTACAGATAATTTTAAATTTTTTTGGCAATTTTAACACATTTTTGACAAAATTCTTATTAGCTTGTTGAAAATGTTCATTTATCATGAATATAATTAAGTTTAACAATTTGTTTTTGTTTGAACGAAAAATAGCCTTTTTAACTTTAATTACTTTATAAAATATAAAATTTTCGCTTGGAAATTTTTAGCGAACCCATTAAATTAACAGTTTCGGAAATTATGTTTATCTCAGTTTACTTTTATTATAGCTTTTTAAAAAGTTGAAAAACAAACAAACCTTCATTTTTTTGTTCACAACAAATTGAAAAGAATGGCAAATGATTACATTTATATCCATCTGGGCATTCAGATGGAACTCCATTACCTTTTGTTCGACAAATTACCGTTTCACCCTTTGAATCTTTTAATGGAGTTTTCATACCGGAACATCCACCAAAATCTTGAAAAACGCATGAATTCCAGCATTCATTAATTGTATTATATCGATTTTTATTTCCACCACAACCTTCATATCGAAATGCTAAACATTGATATACGGTTGTATCATAATACCACTGAAAATGATAAAAATCAAGATCTCAGTTAAAAATAAAAAACAGTAGCAGAGATTAAAAACAGCCTGTTAATATTTAAAATCACAAACTTATTTAGATTTTTAGTTTTTTATAAAAAAAATGACTTTGTAATTTGTTATAGGAATAATGCTCTTTCAGTGCAACAATAATTTGATTCCAGTTAATTTTTATTTTAATTTCAAATCCGAAAAATCAGCGATAGAAAGATGACAGTTTTTTCTCTTAATTATTTAAAATCAGTCTGTAGAAAAACTTCCATATTGTTTTTTTCTAAATAATTATTCTTATTTCTTTTAATAATAACAAAATATTCAGAATTTGCCAAAAAGTATAGTTTAGCATCAAAATTTTTTTTAAAATGCCGTTAAAATAACAATAATGACACCAGGGTTGTCAAAGGGAAATTCCCGGGAAATTAGCGGGAAATTCCCAGGGAAATTTCCCGGGAAATTTCCCGATTTTTGCGGGAAATGAAATTAATTTCCCGGAATTTTGGGTATATAATTACCAAAATTTTTTAAAAATTCTAATTTTTTTTAATTAAAATAGATTTTTTTAGCTTTAAAAATAATTAGAACGAATTAATATAGGTAAAAAAAGGGTAGTTACTCGTGAATCATGTTTTTAAATTTTTCGGGTGCGATATGTAAAATCTGAAAAATTGGGTTTGCGGGAAATTAGCGGGAAATTCCCGGGAAATTCCAGGGAAATTTCCCGGGAAATTTCCCGATTTTTCTGATTTCCCGGGAATTTAACAACCCTGAATGACACTCGTGTCAGACTTCAACAGGAATATTATTATTCAGTTTTTAATTTTATTTCTCAAGCGATGGATGTCAGTTTTTCAATAAAAAATAATTTCTAGCATTTTTTAAAATTTAGAATCAAAAATTTTTTCAAAATTCCGTTAAAATGGCAGCGATGACAATCGTATCAGTCTTTAAGGAATAAATTCAGTTTTTATTTTTAGTTATAATGTTACGACGGTTGTTGACCGAAGCAACAGAGAAGAATAGAATGTACCACGAAGAGAGAATAAAACTTTACGTATTTATTATAGCACAAAAAATACACAAGAATAACTCCAAAAAGAATGACACTCGAGGCTTTTATAGCTTTTTCACATATCATTTGTTTTCCATGCTAATTTGCCACGCAAATTATTTGTTATTCGCGATCTTCCGCGACACTCCGGCCACCAGCATTAGATTCAAGATCCACTGATTCTGTAGATTCTTCAAGAGGATACAAATGATTTATTGCTCGTCGAGTAACAAAACCTTCATCAAATTGTAGTTCCACTGAACGTATTTCACCATCAGAACTTTTGATAAGTTTGATTACTGTTGCTGTTTTCCAGTTTCCCCGTGGGATATCTGGTTCATAGACGATAACTTTTTCATTAAGAGTTGGGCAACGTTTTAATGCACCACGAGCATTTTTATGGATATTATTATTTCGTTCACGTAAAAGATTCAAATAATCCTTGCTCCATAATTCCCAAAATCGATCCAAATATTGAACGGTTTTGAAATATCTTTCCGCAAGGCACTCGCCGCCAGCCGTATTTGAAGGCAAATATGTTGAATCATTCAATCGATTATCAGATGGTGTTGGTGGTAAACGAATTTCAATTTTTGGAGTAATAAAATCAATTGGACGAATTACAAATGATTCCGTTGCATGAACATAAGTTAATGGACGAGAATTTACAGTACTTTCAACTTCAGTCAAAAATGTCCAAAATTCATTAAAATCGAGAACACGATGTCCAAGAGTTTGTTTAATTGAATTTTTAACAAGTGATACGAGTCTTTCATAAAGACCGCCTTTCCAAGGGGCACGTTCAGTTATAAAATCCCAAGAGATTCCATTTTCATTGAAAAAATTTATAGCTTCTTTGTCTTGAATGGATTCTGCCCAAATTTTATCCAAAGCTGTAGCAGTTGTTTTGAATTGTTTAGCATTGTCTGATAATACATAATGTGGAATTCCTCTTCTTGAAAGGAATCGACGAAATGATTGTAGAAAGTCAACAGAAGCCATGCTTGTGACTGGTTCTAAATGAATCAACCGTGTTGTAAAACATGTAAAAAGAATTATCCATGCTTTTTCTTTTTGACCTTTAATTTTGAATGGGCCACAATAATCGATGCCAGTATTTTGGAATGGAATGGATTTATTGAGTCTTGATGAAGGAAGTTGTGGCATATTTGGTAGAGCGAAAGGTGTTCCTTTCCAGATTTTACAAGTTTTACATTTTCGAATAATCTTTTGTACATTAACTCTTCCAGAAGGTATCCAATACTTTTCACGGACCTTTGATAAGGTGTGAGGTATACCAGAATGATGAAGTTTTTTATGAATGTCCATGACAATCATTTTTGTAATTGGAGAATCTTTTGGTAAAAAAAATGGATGTGGATTTATCAAATCAGCATGATCGAAACGAGTATTGATAACATATATTCCATCTTCATTTTTTGTAAGCTTCAAATGCTTTTCAGTTTGTGGAGAAACAAAAATTTGTTGTTCTTGTTTGATTAACATATTTTCGACTTGCATCAAGTCTTCAGCTGTTAAATCTTCTTCACTTTCAACATTTTTCTCTTTCATTGCAATTTGCTTTTTTAATTCTATCCATGATAGATTTGTATTTATTTCAAATTCACGTTGAATTTCAATGTTTTGTAGCGTCAAAGTATTTGTTGCAACCAAAGCTGATATTGTTTGAGTTAAATCAATGCCATTTTGTGGAAGTTTTGGCCATGATTCTTCATCTTGTTTTAAAAACGAGGGGCCATGCCACCAACAATTTGCTTTTTGAAGTTCATCAACATCAATACCACGTGTTCCAAGATCTGCAGGATTTAATTTTCCAGGAACAAACATTAATTCTGCTTTTGATGCAACAACATCTTTCAAACGATTGGTTACAAAAACATCTTTTGGCCATTTTTTGGACCAAAATACTGATATTTGGCTGTCAGTCCAAATGAACTTTTTTGCTGTTTCAAATTTAAGTTCTTTGGCAACAAATGAAGAGATTTTAGCACCAAGCCATATACCCATAATTTCCATTTTAGGTATTGTTAGATTTTTATTTAATGGTTGAAGTTTTGTTTTTGCAAAAATCAAAGATGTTTCATATCCCATGGATGTTTTGATTCTGACAAAAACACATGCACAATAAGCAATCAATGAAGCATCAGCAAATGTATGAATTTCAATGAAATCATTTTCTTGCATTGTTCCATGAACAATTTTTCTTGGAATTTTGATTTCTCCTGTCCAACTATTTTTAATTAATTGCCATTCATCTTGTAATTTTTGTTTTAAAGGCGTATCCCATGGAATACCTTGTTTAAATAACTTTTGAAGAAAAACTTTTCCTTTTATTGTCACCGGTGATAGCATTCCCAATGGATCAAAAGTTGATGCAATGAATTTTAGGATAGAGCGTTTTGTCCAAGTTTCAACGAGTTTTTCAGTTTTGAGTTGAAGCGTTAAAGTGTCTTCTTGAGAATTCCACTGAATTCCAAGGATTTTTGTTATTGGACCTTGTTGTTTAATTTCAGATGGAAATGCTTCATTAATTATTTTGCTGTTTGAAAGCCATTCCCTGACATTCATGGAGGCAGTTAAAAAATGCTTTTTTGTTTCTTGGAAATATTCAATTCCTTCTTGTTCATCATTTGTCGTTAAAAAAATATTATCAACATAAGTATTTTCAGCAATCATTTGGCGCAGTTGTGGATTTTCAAGTTTTTGGATAAGAATAATAATAATAATCCAAAGAATAAAAGGACTTGAAATTATTCCAAAAGGTACAGCAACAAAGCGATATACAATTAAATTATCTCCACTTGCAGGTTTTGATGGATCCTTGACCCAAAAAAATCTAACCGCATCACGATCTTTTTCATTCAAATAAACTTGGTGAAATGCTTTTTCAATATCTCCCATCAACAAATATTTGCTTGTTCTAATACGCATCAACATTCCACAGATATCAGGAATTTTCAAAGGACCACGTACAAAACAATCATTTAAACTTGGAGCATCTTTTGAGCACTTTGCTGATCCATCAAATACCATTCGAACTTTGGTAGTTGATTTTTGAGGAGTAATAACAGCATGATGGGGTAGATAATGTACTATACCACCTTGTGGTATTTCTGGAGCTATTTCAATTTTGCCAAGCTTTAATTGATTATCAAAAGTTTTCTGATATTCATTCAAAAGTTTTGGATCATGTTGAAGTTTTTTCAACGTTGAATTAAGTCTTCCAACTGATAATCCAGCATTAGTTGGTAATGGTTTATGTTCGGGTTTTGTTGGCCAAGAAACGAAGAAACGATTATCTTTGAATTTTATGGATTCTTTGAACTTTTCAAGGATTTCTGTTTCATTACTTTCCAATTCTTGATCCTTGATGCCCATGGCTTCAAGCTTCCAGAAATTTTGCAGTTCATCATCATAATTGTAGAATTGTTGTGGTTCAATAGCTAATGCAGAAATGGTAGTATTTGTTACAGTTTGAATATTTCCAGACAACATTTGTCCAACTTTTGAATGTACAATGACAATATCATTCTGCTTTTCAAATGAAGTAATAAAATGGAAAAAGTAATCCATTCCAATGAGAATATCTGGTGGATGATTGGTTACTGAAATACCTTTTGTATCAATTCCACTGAATTCAACAACGGCAACTGAATTAGCAATTTTTGGTATTGAATTTGCATAAATTTCTTCAAAAGCTTCTGTTGTCTTGATTTGAATTTTAATCAGAGATGATGTATAATTGGTAGCTTTAGCTCCAATTCCTTGAAGATTAAGTATTTCTTGATTTTCTCTTGGAAGCTTTAGCTGACGAATTAAACAATCAGAAACAAATGACCTTTGTGAACCAGGATCAAAGAAAACAACTGCATCAGTTGTTTCTTTTGAATTTTTATTCGTGTCGCATAAGAATGTGTAATGATGACCATCACATGTTCGACAACAAACATTTGTTTGGCATTGCTTTGTAATATGACTGCGCCTTGCGCATTTTGTACAATAATTTTTTGCTTTGAGTTGATTGAGTTTAGCTTGAACAGTAACATATGTAGGACAATTTGCTGCAGGATGAATTTCTTCACATAAGCTACAAACGAATTTTTTGCTTGAATCATTTTCAGGAGTACGATTTGAATAAGTACTTTGAACCGGTTTAAAACCCACTGGTTTTGTATTATTGTAAGATGAATTGGGAGAAGTTGAATGATCAAATCTTCTTTGTTGAGGGAATAATGATAATGTTGATTGATTATTTTCAAAAGATCTATTTTTGGAAGAAATTTCAGCTTTGATAACCATGTTATCCATTTTTTGCAATATTGCATCTGTTGAAGGACGAGGGGTTGCAATATTCATGTATGATAGCTCATCTTTTTCACGTGGAGGCATTTTATCAATGATATCCAACCTTGTTGAATCATTTTCAATATCAACTCCAAAATTCTTCAATTCACGACAAATTTTATTGATTGAATCAACAGTTTCTCGCATACTTTGTGCTGTTGGTCTTGCTCTAGGAGTTGCACGAAGTTTTGCATGAAGCTCTTGTAAAATCCTATTTTGATTACCAAATCGATCAGCAAGAATTTGAATTACAGTATCATAATTCTCTTCGACCATTTGAAATCCTTCAACAGCTTTTAAAGCTTTTCCATCAAGAAGACCATATAAAGTTATCAATTTTTCCACCTTGGGATAATTTTGATCATGAACCAAATATTTGAATCGCTGCCAAAATGAATTATAACTTAAATAATTTCCATCGAACTTTTGAATATTTAAAGCTGGCATTTTTAATGATGGTGGAGTAGCAAGTTCTTGTACGACCGTATTATTTGGAGTAGAGAATACTTGTTCCACGACTAAATCCAAATATTCTTGACCTTGAGCAATTGTTATTTCCAAATCATCTTTTAGATTATCATGTGCTTCATCATTATTCCAACTATCAATAAGATCAAAAAGTGTTTGTTTTTCTGTATCGTCATTTCTCATATGAGAAGCTTTCGTTTCAAGCTTATCAAGAGTTTCATTCCATGTTTTCAAATGCTTTTTTAATCTTGTAATATATGGTCGAATATTAGCTTTATCTTCATTTGACCATGGACGAGGATTTACAAGCAACATTTGCTTGTATTCATTTAAATGTGTAGTGATTTTAATAACGAGATTATCCAAAGAATCAAAAAGTCGATTATAAGTTGTCATATTTCTGTCGGACGTTAACTATTACAACCTTGTTGTAAAGTTTGGAGATAAAGTTTTTGATTTTGTGTTGATTAAAAGATTTCACCTTGTAAACTTTGTTATGAATAAGTATTGAAGTTTGATACGGATTGTTAAATTGAATGATATCGATTTGCTGAATGTGTTGAAACAAAATTTTTACCGTGTAAAAATGTTACTGAATTGAATGATAATTTCCACCATGTGAAAATTTAAACGTCTGGGGTCACCACTTGTTACGACGGTTGTTGACCGAAGCAACAGAGAAGAATAGAATGTACCACGAAGAGAGAATAAAACTTTACGTATTTATTATAGCACAAAAAATACACAAGAATAACTCCAAAAAGAATGACACTCGAGGCTTTTATAGCTTTTTCACATATCATTTGTTTTCCATGCTAATTTGCCACGCAAATTATTTGTTATTCGCGATCTTCCGCGACATATAAAGCGAATTATGTCAGTTTTTCAATAAAGAATAATTTCTAGACGCATTTTTAAAAAACGACATCAAATGATGTCCAGTTTAATTAAACAATCATTTATGGGAATGTGCAGGTATTTTCAACTTAATTTCTCTCTTTAAGCTTAAGAAACTTACCATAACTTTTGATTGTCCATTTGTACATGCGTGTCCGCGATCCTTTGATAATCCGCATGTTGGAGATGCTAATGGAATTTGTTCAATCTTTTTTCCAGTAATCGGAGAATCAATTGAAAAATCTGAATTTTAAATTTAAATTTTACTTTCCAAGAAGAATTCAATTAAATAATTACCAATTTTAGTTTGTTCTTCATGTTCACATGTAAGTTCAAATCCGCCACGCTTTTTAACTTCTCCAGTTTCAGAGTCAACACATGTGCAACGACTTCCATGGCATTGTTTACCAAAATATTTACCTTAAATTTTATTAGATTTAAATAATAAAAATAACATTTGTTGGGAGTTTTTGTTTTTTAGAAAAATGGCTTTTAAATATTTTTTTTGTTTTAAAGTTGTATCAACGGCTATAACCTTTTAATAATCTTTTAAAAATTATTTAAACGATCACACATAAATCAAAAAAATATGCTAACAATGACGGTTCTCAAATTTTAATCGACCTCCAAAAATAATTAAAAACGTTGCCAATATTTTTTCAGTTTAAATATTGTTTTAATCCTGCACTATGGGAACAAAAAATTTTAAGGGAAGAAATAAACATGGTTTTTAACACGTTCTAATTTAGTTTTGCTTTAAAATTTGTAGCAAAATATTAAAATAATTAACACTGGTACAATATAATATAAGAATGCCTAATAGAAGCATGCAATAGAGCTATTCAGTTATCATCTTTTACTGTATAAGCTTAGCATGTCACTATCCAGTTATCAAAAAACAAACTTTTTCTCAAACTATTTGTATAAAAAAATGGAAATATTTTGAATGTTTAAATTCAACCGATTTTGGAAAAACAGTTTTTGAAAAATAAATTTCTTTCCACATTTTCAATTTCAATTCGATAAAACTAACCATTTCCACTATCACAAATTGGTAGTCTATCATTTATTCCATTTGTTGAAATATCTTTTGCAACTCGAATAAAGCATGGTCCACATGTTGGCAAAATTCTATTTGAAAATGTTTTTGTTCCATCTGCTTCATGTCCCGTTAAAGGATCAACACAAACACAATACTTTTCAAAGCATTGTATTAATTCAAAATAACCTTAAAAATTCAAGTTTTACTACTCAGTTAAATAAACAAATATTTTTTTTAAATTACAGTTTTTTTTAAACAAAAAAGCAGTGGTAAAAAGAGAGTCGAAGTTCGCATAAAAAACTTATAATTTTTTAAATGGCCTAGTTAGCATTTGAAAATGAAAAGCAGCAACTTCAGTTAAAACAAAGCTTTTACTTTTTAACTTTAAATTTATAATTAGAACACATTGAATTTTTTAAAAGGGTTACCTTTATCAGTGCAATTCATTGATTCTGTTGTTAAACGAGTTGATTGAAAACATGGCCCAGAAGTTGGTTGTGAAAATGTTACAACTAATATGGATAAAAAGATTAAAAGAATCTTCATGATTTATGCTGAAAAATCTAAAAAAAGTAATTATAAAATAAAAAAATAGAGACTGCTACAGTAATAAAACCACGTAATTAATCAAGTAACATTATTTTTAAAAAATATTCTTTTTATTTTAAAATGCCAGTTTTAATCTATCAAAGACAAATTTTACAAGTTTTTCAGTTTTACACTTACAAGGAAACCGTCAGACATGATTATGGAATTTTTGAAAAATAGGTATTTCATCGTATTCCCCATATATTCAAACCTATTCCTGCAAATTTTCAGCGGCCCATGGGCACTTTTCTATTTTTCATATATACTACATATAGAGTTGATCGCCTGCTACTTGAAACTTAATATTTAAATTTTTTAAGGCAGATCTTTTTTTTGGTCTGGAAAACATTCCGATAAGCATTTTAAATTATCTGGGACTATTTACGATGCCAAAAGTTCATTTAAACTGAACGCGAACGAATTTGCTATAAAAAGTTCAGTCTGTTAATTACATGAAAAAACTCTCATTCTTTTATACACTTATTAATACGAGAAAAAATTAACGTCTTAAATGTGTCAGAAACAAAAATATAAAAATGACTCATGAAATAACATTTTTCTCCGAAAATAATAAAGTTCAACAATTGACTAAATTGCTTTTGCTTGAGAAAACGTAAAAGAAAACGCATATCCCTTAAGGCAACAACTGTCTCACCTCCCTCAATTTTTATTTACTCAATCATCGAATATAAAAGTAACATTTGTTTAGTCTCAAAAAAAAGTAAAAATAAACATCTGATTTATCTTTTTATAAATTTATGACTCATTCATAGAGCAAATTGCAGTTTTTTCAAACAGAAAAGTAGTGGTAAAAAGATAATCAAAGTTGGCAAAAATATTTATAAAAAAGTTTTTTAGCAATGTTTTCTTTTCTGCCCTTTTAAAACGCTTATAATTTTTTAAATGGCTAAGTTAACATATGAAAATGAAAGGGAATACATCAGTAAAAACAAAACTTTTACTTTTTAACTTTAAATTTAAAATTAAAACACATATTTTAAGAATAAGATGCAAGATCACAGTTTTAAAACATTATTGGGGAACGTTGCCAAAAAACCCAAAATTTCGGGTCCAACCCACCCTTCCGTCACTATTTTTTCTTCGACCATTGCCGCTTTTAGTGTAAAGCGTCACATTTGGCTTGTCCCACCCCCCCCCCATAAAACTGGTGACATTACCTCTGGATGTTTAGTTGTAAAATTAAAAAGTATGATTATTAATTTTTTTAGTACTTCGAAAGGTTATGAAATTTTTTACACTCAACACTCAACGTGCACAGTTTAAAACTCAATATTAAAACAATTTTATCAGTTTTTACCAACAACAAAAACAATAAAACACTTTTTAATCGCCATATTTTTTTTCAGCTGAAAAAACATCCCCCCCAAAAAAGGATGGGAAAAAAATAAATCAAAACAATTTACAAAAAAAACATGTTTATTTCTTCAGTTAAAAATTTTTTTGTTCCCCATTTTCTTCGATTTTTTTCTGCTTTTTATTTATTAAAAATATTATTTCCAAAGAATTGAATAGGAAAAAAAACATAATATTTTTTTAAAAATTTTTGATTAACGATAAATATTGTGTTTGAAAAAATTTTAAATGATAAGAAAATAGTGGTGAGAAAAAAAATAAAAAAAATAAGTTTGAGTGTTTTCACGGAAAATAAATTTACCAAAGGTGGGAAAATGGATAACAGTTTTATAACTTTTTTAAATTTAAATGGTTAAAAATAAGTAAAAACCATTTTTCAATCTTCATTAAAATATAATCAGTTATGTTGGCACAAGCAAATAAAAATAAATTTTAGATCTTTAAAAAAATCAAGTGCTATTTGCGTTACCAGTTTAATAAGCATTACAGAAAAACAAAAACAAAGGTTTTTTTTCGGTCTTTATTTTTATCGCAGTTTAATGAATTATAAGCAAATTTCTCCATACACGCCTAATTTTTAAAATAAGAAAACAGTTCCTACAAATTTACCCTTTATATCTCAATTAGACAATCTTTACCCTTTTCTACCTTAACTTCCCACTAATACGTCATAATTAAATAAACTCAAAAAAATAAAACAAATTTCAAAAATGAACATCGCCAAAATATTCAGTTTTTTTTTAATATTTTAAATTAACAAAACAAATATAAACTAATATTAATTTGGTGAAAAATAAAAAGATGATTGTTATTATTATTATTCGCTCGATTGCGCAGTGAGAAAAAAAAACATTATTAGCGGAACACAAGACCCCTTTCCCCGTTTTTTTAATGCAATTTGAGATGATGTCGATGATCAAAAAGGAAAAAAGAAAAAAAAAGGAAGTGACATTGACAATCAACTTCTTCTTTTCTCTTTCTTTTTTTTTCAAACGACAGCCGCCACCACAAAAAAAAAGTATATTCAAAACTTAAATAAAGAAGTTTGTTTTTCAAATCAAAAAAGGAAAGAAAGAAAAAATAAAAATAGAGAAAGCGTAAAAAAGGTATTATTATTTATTGATTTTTTTGAGATGCTTAAAATGAATTATAAATTGAGGCTTTTTTGGCAAAATAAATTTCAGTTAATAAAAAAGATATAAAAATGTACAGTTTATTTTTACAAAATCCAAGGGTATATTAATATTTATTTAAATTCCTGACTTTATCGATGTGATGCAGTTTGTGCCACTTTTAGCTTATAAAAAATCCGTTTCAAATGTAATTTCCACAGTTTAAGTTTTATTATGTTAACAATCATTTTGATAACAAAAAAGATTTTTACGATGCAGTTTAAATATTAATTTTTACTTTTAATAATTACCGCTTATTTATTAAATTAATTTCGCTTTTAAAAAAAGTTTTCGACCTCTTGCAGTTATTGTTTAAAACTTTGGGAAAATTTAAACAACAATGACATATTTTATTTAATTATGTTATCAGATTTAACATAATTAATTTTTTTTTTAAAGTCAGTTTGATTTATATGATTTTAAATCACAATTATTTTCAAGAAAAAATTAAAGTTTGTTAAATAATTTTTATTGAAAATGATAAAAGCGAAATGAAAAGTCAGTTATTGATTTAAATTAAAAATATTAATATGCATTACATAAAATCAGTTTATTATTTAATTAAAAAAACTTTTCAATTTTGACATTGTTCTGTGCAATACCGTGCAATTCGATGAATAACTGCATCAATGAGAGCACTAAGGAATTCGAATGAAGTATCCAAGGCTTCAGTACCAGTAACACCAATTTCACGAATTACCTAAAAAAGAAATAATGGCCAGTTTAAAATACTTTTACAGTATAAAAAAACTAACAGCTCCACAAAAAAGTTGAAGTAATGGTTTAAATTGCATTCCATTTTTACCACATTTTTGTAGTGATTCATTAATTAATTCAAACCAATCATTTGCAGGAGTTTTTCTAAAAAAAGCACACACAGTTATTAAAATTTAATTTATATACTTTTTAGACTTTTTTAAATTTTACATTTTTTTCTAGCGCTCAGTTTTAAAGCTAATAAAGTTTTGTTTAAATATTCCAAAATAAAATGTAAATATTTTGATTCAAAGGAAGCATGCAGTTAAAAATCTATTTTAAAATATTTGAAAAAATTCTTACGCTTCATTTCGGATTGTTTCAACACATTTTTCAATTTCTGGACGAGTTGCAGCACCAAGTTTTTGATTGCCTGGTCGTGAAGAATATAACTAAAATGTTGTTTATAATGATGATCAGTTAAATTGTACTATTTAAATAAATAATTTTAGCCTTGAAGTCAGTTAATTATAAAGATTAAATTTAATTAAATTAAAAAAAAGTTTTCCACCGTAATTTTGTTTAAATTTAACTTCATCTTAAACAATTTAAAATTATTTTCTGAAATTGCAGGAAAGGTTTTTTTTACTGTTAGTCATCGCGTTTTATTTAACTCTCCAATTCTTAAATTCACAAAATTTTAAACAATTTTAAAGGAGGCGGACCCTTTGATCCATTTTTTGAAAAAAAGGATTTCGAAATATTTCTTTTTTTTCCAAACCAGCGATATTCGTGGTCAGGCAAACTCTTGAAACGAAAATGCAGCTTCCATTGTTTTTATTTTTTTAACAAAGGAAATATTTTTTCGTTTCAAGAGTCACCCTGATCACGAATATCGATGGTTTGGAAAAAAAAAGAAATATTTCGAAATCCTTTTTTTTAAAAAATGGATCAAAGGGTCCGCCTCCTTTAACACTTCAAAATTTAAAGCACGGTTTCATTTAATTTTTCTCATTGTTTTGGGCGTGTTTTAAAAATATAAAAATGAGCTATAATTGCCCAATTGGTTTTCGTATTTATTATTAAACCTTCTCTTAATCTGATTTTTTTCTGGCGAACCAGTTTTAAAAAAATATTTGCAAAAATAAGCATATTTTCAGTTCCATGTTCTAAGGCTATCAATTTAAATTCCCCTTATGAATGTACGCTTTGAAGTCAGTTAATTATAAAGATTAAATTTTAAGTTCTTCAAACGTAATTCTGTTTAAATTTAACTTCATCTTAAAAATTTTAAAATAACTTTCTGAAATTGCAGGAAAATCTTTTTTCATTGTTAGCCACAATGTTCTGTTTAACTCTCCAATTCTTAAATTCACAAAATTCTTAAACAGTTTTTAACACTTAAAAATTTAAAGAATAGCTTCATTAAATTTTTTTTATTTTTTTGGGCATGTTTTTAAAACATAAAAATGAGCTTCACTATAATTACCCCATTGGTTTTTGTACTTATTTTTAAACCTTCTCTTAATCCGATTTTTTTTGGTGAACCAGTTTTTAAAAAATAGTTGTAAAAATAAGCATATTTTCAGTTCCATACTGTAGGGCTATCAGTTATAATTTCCCCTTTTTACATACCTTTTTAAGATCATCTCCAACGGTTTCTAACTTTTTCTTAATTTCTTCACCAGTAATTTTAAAGCATCCACATGTTGGCTTTTCAATTTCATCCAATTTTTTTGAACAACTTTCTGAAGTTTCATTTTTGCAGCTTTCAACGGCTTTACAATGTTTTGGCATAAAATTTTCAAGTTTTGGATTCATTAAACATTTTTCAGTATTTTCAGCCCATCCTGGATTTCTTTCACGACATTTATTCAAACGGAAATTTCGAAGAATTTCAATTGAAATTGATTCAAGCCTAAAAAAAAGTTCTTGAGGTAAAAAAGTGGCACAAATTCTTTCAGCAGTTTTTAAGAGTTTCATAAATTTAATTCAAATTTTTTAGCTAAGACCTAAAAGGAGGCGGACCCTCTGATCCATTTTTTTAAAAAAAAAGGATTTCGAAATATTTCTTTTTTTTCCACAATATTCGTGATCAGGGTGACTCTTGAAAGGAAAATGCATCTTCCATTGTTTTTATTTTTTTAACAAAGGAAATGTTTTTTCGTTTCAAGAGTTTTGCCTGATCACGAATATCAATGGTTTGGAAAAAAAAGAAAAATTTCGAAATCCTTTTTTTTTTTAAATGGATCAAAGCGTCCGCCTCCTTTAATTGTCGCTGTTAGTTTTTTATATAATTTTTTAAAAAAAGTAATAAAAATAACGAGTATTTAATTTAGAACATCTCAAATTTTTAAAACAGTTTAAACAAACTTACGCTTCATCAGGATTTTTCATGGATTCAACTTCAAAATCTGGAATATCTGGGATTTCTTTATCCGAGAAATCCGTGATATTATTTTTAAGGCATTCTCCACCTTCTCGACCAATTGCAGGATAAATAATTTTTCGAACACATCTTGCAACAGATTGATCAGCTCCAATAATGGCATCAATAGAAATTTTAGCAAAATGTAAACAAAGGGGACAATTTTTAAGTGGACCTCTTGAAGACCATGCTAATCCTTTGGTTTGTAATAAATCATGATCAAAAAAACATTTTTTATCCTTTTTTGCATCCGTTACTTTATCAGCAAAACATGTTTCAATTGTTCGTCTGAAAAAAATCATCAAAATACAGTTAAAGAAATTATTTTCTTCAAAATATTTTATATTTTTTTCCAAACAAAAGTATTTCAAGGAAATACAGTAAATTTTTTACAAAATATAATACCTTGTTAACCTATTTATCCCACAGAGATATAATGCTAAAAAAAACTCTCAAAAATAATACAGAATACGCTTTCAGTTAAATGAAATTTAGTCATATTTGAAAAGTTACCGATTTTATCTTTTTAACAAAAACTGAACTTTGTCAGTTTTTTAATTTATCATTTAATAATAAGAAATATTTTTGTGCCAAACAATGAATTAAGGCAATTATTTTTTAAAACTTCATTAAACATTGTGCCATCAAGATTTTTTCAAATGCTCATTTACCAAGCGAAACTTAGTTTACATTTTCAAAAGCTTCTATCGACGACAGTTTTACATCACTAAATTATCCCCTTCGAAAGAACTTACTTTACTTCAATTGTTCGTCTCGAAAAAAACCAAGATACAGTTAAAGAAATTTTTTTCTTCAAAATATTTTATCTTTATTTCCCAAACAAAAATATTTCAAAGAGATGCTTAACTAATTTTTTACAAAATACTTCGAGGTATTGTTAAGTTAATTTTTTTGCATAAAAATACTTGACAGGCAAAACTCAGTTTATATTTATATTTATTTAAATCAAAATTTATGTGCGCATCCAAATTGACAGTTTTATCAATTTTGCTACTTCACTTAAAGGTGTCACAATTCGTGGAAGCAGTTTACGTCGTAGCAGTTTACAAAATTTCAAAAAGAAGCTTTTTTTATGTTACAATTAACGAAAAATGGTATTCAGTTTAGAATGCATTTTTTGCAAAAGTTTACGTAAAACACTTAATTTAAAAATTACAAGAATCTTCATGAATGAGCTTTTGTCACTTTAAAAAAAGCTAGCTTTTTTGGATCAAAACTTGATATTTTAATTTCATCCCCTAAATGACTACGATTCTGTTCTTTTCTCTGATGAAGCAGTTAATTTCTTTTAATATTTAAAAACTTATTTTTGTCTACTGTAACAAAAAAAGACAAACAAATAAAAAGTTGAATAACGTTTTCAGTTTTGTCCTTGCAACATTTTTTCCATCAAATCGAAATAAAATTTAATTATAGCAACCAAAGAATACCTTTATTGATCAGTTTTTTTTACATTTTCAAAATTCGGCATATGTCAGTTTTTAAGCGCCAAGAAGCTCGAAGTTTTTACTCAAATTTCAAACAAATTATAACAGAAATTTTTAAAACAGTTTAAAACCCAGAGTTCTTTTGTATTGGGATTTCCCTTAAACTGCTTCATTGCGCCCTGTCAGTTAAAAATATTTCACCATTTTTCTACCAAAAAAGTTACAAGAAATCTATGTCAATTCCGTCTCCAGTTTTTATTTTTTTAACGAATCCTCTTCGAACACCTTTTGGCTATTTTTTAACTTTTTAATTTAAATATATAAAGCATTTTTCGTGCCAAATAATGAATTTAAAGCAATAATTTTTTCAAATTTAATTAAACATTGTGCCATTGAGACGTTTTCGAATGCTCAATAACCATGCGAACTCCTTCTCGGTTGTTATGCGCCGAGGAGCTCAAAGTTTGATCCGTTTTTACTCAAATTTTAAACGAATTGCAACAGAAATTTTTTAAACATATTAATTTAAAACCCCAAAGTTCTTTTGTTTTGGGATTCACCTTAAACTGCTTTATTAAACACTTTCAGTTAAAAATATTTCACCATTTCTTAAAGGGGGCGGATGTTTTGATACAGTTTCGTAATCTTAGATTTTCGTGATTTTCAGGCAAACTGAGAGTCTTGAAACGAAAATGACCCTTTTTTAAATTATTCTTATCAAAAAAGATGCATTTTCGTTTCGAGACTCTCACTTTGTCTGAAAATCACGAAAATCTAAGATTACGAAACTGCATCAAAACATCCGCCTCCTTTAATCAAAAAAGTTACAAAAAATTTATGTCAATTCAAAAGTTTCCAGTTTTATTTTTTTAATGAACCGTTTTCGAACACGTCTTGGCTAGTTTTTAACTTTTTAATTTAAATATATAAAGCATTTTTCGTGCCAAATAATGAATTTAAAGCAAAAGTTTTTTTAAACTTAATTTGAACTTTTTGCCATTGAGACTTTTTTTTTATGCTGATGAAGCGGAAATCAGTTTATATTTTCAAAAACCGCAGAAATACCTTTTTTAGTAAATATCAAAAATTTGTTTATTTCGACTAAAATTAAAACGTTTGTCTCAAAACTTTTATAAACTCGCAAAAAAAAGCAGTAACATGAATAAAAATCTTTTTGTCGACAGCAGTTTTAATCACCACAACATTATCCCCTTTAAAAAAAGGCTAAACTTACTTTGCTTCATCAACCAATTCTTTATCCATTTCAACAGCTTTCATATTTTGATTTGTTGATAAACATTCCAAATAATCCGAATAAAGTGTTACAGTTTCATTTGAATTTTTGCATTCATTTTTTTCTTGTTGAATCGAAAATTCAATGAAACAGCAAAAAATAATAGTTACAAAAAATGAAGAATATTTTAGAAACGTCATTCTCGAAATCCAATCACAGCAAAGAATGAATAAAAAAATGATAAAATGAAAAAAAAATTTTCAAATTTGAAACAAATGATCTCAGTTTTGATAAAAAGCTTTTTTTTAAATGAATAAAAAAGTTAACAGTGTTTTTAAGCGATAAAACGGATGTTTTAAAAAAAGTAAAAAAAAAGGGGGAACAGGATGTTTCAGTTTTATTTGTCATCATTTTAAACAATTTTTTGTAAAACAAAAGTAGCTTCAAACAATTTTTATCGTTTTTTTTAAATAATTTTTTTCAATTTGAAATATTAAAATATTACTTTGAGTATTATCTTTTTTAGATAAAACTTGGGTAAAAAAGCAATAAAAGGAAAATGCAAATCTCTGCAACAAATAACCCAAATTATTTTTATACCTTTAAGGAAATTATCGTCAGTTTAATATCAAAAAAATTAAACAACATTTTTAGAATAGATATTGAAATTATTAATTAAAATGATACAGTTTATTTGCTAAAAAGTCTTCAAGCCTAAGTTCTTTTACCCCATGAAATTTAAATCACCAGTTAAAAAAAAAACATATTTAAAATAAAATTTAACTTCAAAACACAAATGAGAAAACTGTTTTTAAGATTTACAAGGATTCCACAAAATTTTTAGAAAGCTACTCGTTTATTACATTATCTAAAATTTAAAATAGGTGACAAAAGTTTATTTTTCCTTTATTTTTTTCCATTGTTCCAATTCTTGAATTTGGAAAAACTGCTTTGAAACTTTTATCATTCATTCATTGTGCCTCCGCTTAATTCTCTCTCGGAAATTTCAATTTAACCAACAATTTTTGTTTATCCAAAATGGCACAGTTATAAAATTTAAATTAATAGATAAATTAAACAATAATTCTTCAATAAATTTTACTAAATTTTATGAGAAAAAAGTATTCATTTAACAAATAAACAAAAAAAGATGAACAAAAAAGTACATGTATATTTGATGTTACTCAAGCAGGATATAAAAAAAGAAAATATTAAGTTTTAGCTTCTTAAAAAAGCAAACTATACAATTTAAAAGGAAGATTCTATATCAGTTACAAACAAAAAACACGTTTTGAAATAAAAATAAAGAAAAAACTTTGAAATTACTTTAACGTTGTTTATGCAAATTTCCAATAGCTGCAGATGTTTTTCTTGGTGGTCCACCAGATACAGGAGCCAGAGAAAAGCAGAAAATATTGAGATAATCACAAAATTGTTCACAAATAACTTTACAGAATAGAATTAATGATGCATATGCGTAAATCTGAAAAAAGGAGTTTTTTAAAAATATATTATTAAAATCACAGTTAATTTTAATCAAGTAAAAACGGTAAATAATATATTTTTTGTCGATAGTAAAAAAACTGCCTAACCCAAAATATCAGTTTATACATGTATTACCGTAACCCCAATGAAATATAATTATTTTTTAAAAAAGTATGTATATGAACTACAGTTTATTTTCAAAAAGATTGCTTATGGCAGTTGTATACTTATATAAAACCCAAAAGTATTATGGATTACAGTTTTCTTAATAACAATCATAAAAAAATTATTCAGTTTTTAAAAAAACCCATCAAAGTTAAGGTCGTTTAAACCCTCAAAAAACTTTTTTACTTACCGTAGCAATAACCAATAATTTATATTCATCAAAATAAAAATCATAATATTGATTTAACATCATTGCCAAAGGACTTAAATAAATCCAATCCCATAGAGATAGCTCCCAACGGCTCATATGTGCAATAACTAAACGATTTGCAGCTTTTGCAGCTAAAAAGATATTATACATATATTAAATACTGTTCAAAAAAAACAACAACGAACCAACAGCACCAAAGCATAAACAAAATAATGAAATATTTTCATCATAAACACCTGTAGAAGATTTAGAATAAATCATACAAAATGGTGCAACAACTGCTAACAATGGAAATAGAGGAGATAAAACAGATGTATCAGCAACGGTTGAACCATTTTTACCAGACCCTTCACAAAAGATAACTTTTACATAACCAAGTAATTGAAATATTGATAGAATCAGGCATCCACCAACAACAAGATATTTAAAAGAAAGACCAAATAAATTAATTGCAAAAATTCCAGGTCCAAATATTCCTGTAACAAATAATACACCAATTACAGTCATTTGTGCTTCAGTAACATCAAATTTGCTAAATCGTAATTGTCCCGTGCAATATGTTGACCATTGTGCGGCATAGAATAAAATAATTGATATTACATTTATTATTAAAACACCATAACGAATTTGTCCAAGTTGCATTGCATAACAAATATTTAATGTTACAAATACTAAAAAGAGAAGTTAAAAATAACTACAGTTTTAAAATTCCCTAACAGTTTTAATACCCAAATGCTTTAATATAAAAATTTAACAAACCTTGTGAAATTGAATCACAACCATGATCAAAAAGTTCTCCAAGTGGTGATGCAGAATTTGTTCGACGTGCTTGTTTTCCATCAATGGCATCAAGAGTTTGATAAAGGAATAAACCAAGTGCTGCAAGAAAATATGCCCATGATGGTGCCTAAAAATATATTACATTAAAAAAATTAAAATCATCTGCAAAGTAAACAGTTAAATTTTTATATAAATCTATTATGAAACATTTAGATTAACACAATCACACGACTCTCTATTCAGTTTAAACCCTTTAGTCTAATTTTTTACCTGTTCTTTTGCAGACCAACAAAAATATGATAATACAAGCATTGTAAAAAGATTAATAAGTAATCCAACAAGTGTAATAACATTTGGTGCCAACCACATTGGAAAATATGTTACTAATTTCTCCCAAAATCTAAAATGAAACAAAACATCAAATCAGTTTTTAAAACAAATATATACCTTTTCATACATAATTCATCCAACCATGATACATCTTGTGCCGCTTTAAAAAAGATATTATATATTAGATATAGTTCAAATAAAAAGAAAAAACTATACCATATTTATGATCACCTAATCGTTGAATTTGCATTGTTGATAAAACACAATCAGATTCCAAATAAGCCCGCCATATGTTTGTTACTTTATCCATTGTTGTCTAAAAAGAAGTAATTTTACTATTTAGTTAAAAATATTGAATCCCATAATCTTTATTAGCTGTTTTAATTAAGGAAAACTCAGTATCAGTTTTTAAAAGTTTTGAAAAAAACATTAATATTTTTACAGTATTTAAATGCAAAATCACTATCAAACTTTTAACATTTCTTGTCCCTTCAAAAAAGAGTCTTCTTAAAAAACTTTTATAGTCCCTTGAAAACAAAAATATTCTTCGTTTTACTTTTTTTTATCCTAGTTTACCAATGTATCTTTCTTGATTTTCACGGATTTGAGTTAGATTTAGCGTTTGATTGGGTGCTTCATATTTCATCATTTTTGTTTGCTTTTGGACAACAAAAAATTATCTTTTGTAGCCATCTGAAGCACAATTAATTATGACTATAAGTTAAAAACACTGATCGGACTGCGTCATATTGAGGTAAAACCTCCCATCCCCGCCCGTCAGAAAAATCGTCAGATTTTTAGAGAAAAATGAAAAATAAATAATGATTTTTCAGACTAAAAAAAGCTATGTTCCTTTTTTGCCTTTTGCCCAAACGACGCACATTTGTAAGAGTGATGCAATTTAACCAAAAAAAATGTAGATGTACATAAATAAGAATGATGCCGCCTTTAAGCAACAAATGTTTTTGTAAAAAGAACTGTAGACATTTTTTTCAGGTAGTATTCATCTCTACTACCACAGTTTATTAAACTTGAAAATTAAAACTTACAGCTCTTGCTGGACTTGTTCCTCCACGATTTAATATTCTTGTTCGATTTGCTGCTGGTGGCATTTTGTATACTTCTTTTAAAATAATGTTATGATTTTCTGTTTCTATTGGAATATAAATTGAAGTTGAATCAGTGTTCTTTGTCTTTGATTCTTCAACCTCTTCTTTAACGTCGGATTCGACGGTTTCGTTAATTAAAACAATTTTAGTTGATATCTAAAAAGAAAAGAATGTATAAAAAAACACAGTTTAAAAAATAAAAATAAAAAACAAGTTTGCAAAAATAAAAATGTACAGAAAAGCGCGAATTCAAACTCTAAACTATATATTTTGTGAATAAAATCGTTAAAGAAAAATTGCAGTTTTGTATAAAAAACAACAGGAAAAACAATAAAAATTAGAGTAAAGAAGATATAGATAAAAAACTGTTAAAAAATTTTTAAATCTTGAAATTTAAAAAAATCACTGGATAACTAAAATTTTAAAAGCAAGTAAAACTTTCTTATCAGTTACTAAATTAGGCTTATCCAGTTTTTTACATTATTGTACCATGTAAAAAATCTTTTATATCTCAATCAGAAAAAAAAAACTTCCATTTCACTCATTTTTCTTTAACCAATTTATTCTTCTTTTTTCCTCCGCCAAAAAGAACTGCAAAAAATCAAAGGCACGACGAAAAAAAAACGAAAGACGATAAAAAATTGATATATTTAAAATTAGACTATCAATAAACTTTCCTTTTGTCTATCAAATGTCTATATTATACTTGGGAGCAGTATGTTCTCATCACTTCTTCTTCTTCAATATATATTATTTTACCCTATGGACTATCCTCTATTCTTTTTCCCGTGAACCGCGTGTTTTTTTCTCCCTGTTTTCTTTAAAAAAAAGTCTTTTTGTTATGTTGAAAAAAAGTGTCGCATGTTGTTTTTCTACTATTGCCTGCTGCTGCTGCCGCTTAACACCATTTCTTTTTTTATTCTTCTTCCAAAAAGTCAAAAAAAACCTTTTTTTGTTGGACCTTTTTGATGAATGAATTGAATCAATGCAATTCATTGCAGGAAAGAATTTATATTGGAAGGAACAGTTAAGAAAAAAATATGGTCTGATTATTAATTATTTTTTGACAATTGTATGTTCAATTACAGTTAAAAAGTTGTAATAAAAATTAAATCAGTTCTTTGTTCTCAGTTTTTAAGCATATATGCTTTTTTTTAGCAACCACTAACATGTTTTTAAACTTAAAAAATGTAAAAAGCCCTCAGCAATCAAACTAAATTTAAAATTATAATATAAAAAATAAAAAGATTACGGTAGCAAATTTAATTAAAAATTAATTTTTTTTGGAAATAACCGATGTAAAATAACAAATCTGTCCAGCTTTTTTTATCAACAATTATTATTATAATTTAAAAATAAAAACAATCAACAAAAAGATTCCTAATTAAATAAACTAAAAGTATTTTTTTAAAACAAAAAAATCAAGATGATTGTGTTTCAGCGTTATTATTAACACCAAGTTCTAATCGAGCAAATGAAATAACTTCTGCACCATGTGATTGAAGATAATCATATACAGATTGAGAAGGATTTAGCATAAAAGATTGTCGAAGTAATTGAGTTTCATCTTCATTCATTTGAGTTGTCTAGAAAAAGAGATAAAAAATTTCAACTTATCTTTAATGAAAAACCGTGAATTCAATTTAAAAAATTTCTCTTACCTTTCCGGTATAAAATTCATTCAGTTCATCTTTTTCACCATCCGCAACTTTTTGAGTTTCTTCTGTACTTTGTTGTCTTTGAGTTGGAGTTCCAAGGCTTTCAGGTTGCATTCCAATAACATGTTGACAAAGTTGTGATGCAAGTTTATCAGTTGGAAATTGTGTTACATTTAATTTGCGATGAATACCAACAATAGAAACAAATTTGCCCATTTCAGTTGCTTCAGTTCCTTCTAAAAACAATTAATATCAAATAAAACATAAATCAATCAAATCCAGAATTCAGTTTAATAAAAAGCTACCGTACCTCTTGGATGTGAACGAGCAAAAACTTCAATATCACTTGGAGCAATAAAAACTTGTGCACGAGAAATTGTAATATTTTCACCCAATTTTCCAACCATCATTGCAATTGCTTCTTTTACAGTACGATTTTGACGAGTAAGAAGTTCAGAAGCTTCTAAAATTAAACAGATGATCTACTGTTTACAATAATATTAAAAAAACATACCAATAAGATGTGAAGCAAGTTGTTTGTCGGCGGGTGCAGCTAAACCTTTTCCAGCATCAATGACAGCTTGAGTAATTTCTTCTAACTAAAAACTTCTAATGAAAAATAGTACCGCAGTTTAAAACTTTTTTACCAGATGCTTAAAGACATCACTTCTTGCAACAAAATCTGTTTCACAATTCAATTCAACAACAGCAGCAGCATTTTTACTAGTTTCAACTCCAAGAAGACCTTGTGAAGCAACACGAGTACCCAATCTAAAATAATGTTTCCTATCAAAATGAATGACAGTTTAGGTAAACAGGGGATTTGTTTAGTTTGTAAGCAGATCTTACACACATTTTATATAAAACCCAAACATCAAAACGTGCAAACAGTTTTCACATCACTTATCAGTTTATATTTTCATTCAACAAATAAATATCTCCTTACTTTGCAGCTTTTGCCCATCCTTCTTTAACAGCTAATTCTTTCAACCATTTTTCAGCTTCATCAATTCTTTCTGGACCAAATTTATCAACTGCTTTTCGAATATTTGTATAACTATATCCTGTTCGTTTTCTTAATGTTGCAAGAGCCTGAAAAGAATTAAAAAGTTTAAACTCCAAATGCAATGAAAAGAAATGCAGTTTACCTCTTTAGTAGTTTTTGGTGCAACAGCAGCAGCACTTAATGAACGATATGATAGCCTTGAAAATGTTGAAGCCAAACGTAACATAATATAAAAATATAATAATAAAGTAGATAATAAAATGTGATTACAGTTCTTTGTTAAAAATTGCAACAGCAAAAAAATGCAAAAAATTAAAAGCGTGCTTGCAGCATGCACTCAACAAACTCGAATGTTAAATATTCCTCAAAATTTCTAACAGTTTTTTTTACTGTTAATTTGTTTGCAGAAATTTACTGACTTTTTAAATATGATATATTACATTAAAATTTACATTTAGTTATCTTCCATGAAAAAACATCATTTTTTATGTTATTTATTAGCTTTAAAACAAAATATCATATAACAAAAAAAATTTCAGTTTTTTTTATGTAACAATGAATAATTACAGTAATTTTTAATAATCAGTTGCCAAAACTCTTGGAATTTCATCTTTTGTGTAATATCGAACATCGGGATTTGGAGTTCCTGAAATATTTAAAAAAAATGTAGATTTTATTTGGAATACGTTGTAGCAATTAATACATAAAATTTAAAGATTTTAATCAAGAAATGGTCAGTTAAAATATAAAAAAAATAAAAATTTTTTTTTTAAATTAGTTAATTTTAATTCATCATAAGGATAATGGTCAGTTAAAATATAAGACGATAAAATATAAAAGTTTTCATTTTTTTCCATTTACAAAAAATCATCATAATTTTTTGTAAATGAATTCAATAAGCTCGTCTTATTTGCTCAATAAGACTCAAAAAGTGTGGACTTATTGAGTCAGTAAGACGCTCTTATTGAATTCATTTACAAAAAATGATGATGATTTTTTGTAAATGGGAAAAAATGAAAACTTTTATATTTTATCGTTTCATATATAAAAATTAAAAATTGTTTTTTTTGAATTAGTTTATTTTTAATTACCATGGCCCAGTTTAAAAAATCTTACCTGAATTCCATGAATTCCAAACAAGTTTTGCATGTGCAATGTTTTTTATTTCTGGATTTGAAGGAGTTAAAGGAGCATGTGGGGCATTTTGAGCTAATACATAACTTTTTTCAATATTTAAAGTTTCAGTTGAAAGTTTTTGATTAGATGGAGATGGAAGATTTTTAGGAGTTGATGATTGTGGAATATATGGTGTTGGATAAATTACAACATTTTCAGAACCAGTTTTACCATTAATTGTAACAATATTTTGTTCACAATTTACATTTAATGTAACTTGAACAGTTTTTCCTGGAATTGATTGCCATCCTGATGGTAATGGAGGTGACGCAGTTTTAGTTGTTGACGAAAATTCTGAATATGTTTTTTCTTCGACGTTTCTTTGTCTTGAAAGTCCATTTTTGTAATTACTTTCACCACTTTTTTGATTAACAGAAATAATTTTTTTCATAAATGAAATTTGTGGTTTTCCTTTATCTTCAAATTTTGACATTCCAATTAAAGATTGAGTCATATTTTGATTCCAAAATTCTCCAAAATCTTCTTTTAACGTTTGATTAACTTTTTGAATTAGCCGAGTTCGACGAAAATCAGGTGTTAAAAAATGGCATTGTGAACGATTTTCGATTTGTTCTTTTGTTGTATTTGTTTGAATAATCCATGGATAAAATTTTCCACCATAAATGGAAGTACAAAAATATTCTTGAAAAGACTAAAAAATATTTAGTGTTAAAAATATATAAAAATCATGACAGTTTAATTGGATTTAATTTAATTTAATTTGGAGCTTCCAAATTATATTTTAATACACAGTTTTAAAAAGTAAAAATAATATTTTTAAAAAATCGCTTTTTGCATTTTAAGTTTAAAAAAATTTTAAATGCTATTTTTTTAATTCAGTTATAATTACAATTTTTTAACATGTGGTACCCCTTTTAGAAGCAACTCAAATAAAAATACTACAAAATGTCAATGAATTTTGGAAAAGTTTCGAATAACAATAATTTTAAAAAGAAACAAGATTTTAAAGTAGCAAAAAAAACGGATAAGAGATAAAGTTGTTAGAAATACATTATCCATCTTGAAGTTTATGCAGTTTTAAAATAAAAATTAATTAATCTGATAAAAATGTTTTTATCAACTCAATCATGTATTCATTTACAAATAAAACATTTTAATCGCTTTAATTAATGAAAAATAACTTTTAATGTTTCAGTTTCAAAAAAACAACAATTTTTGCTGCGATAAATTAAATTTTTTTATTTTGCTATTTTGCTATAAGTTAAAAATTCATTAAATTGCTATTCAAATTGCTGCACAGTTTTTTAAAAAAAATTTTTTTTAGAAATATAACCAAAAAATTATGAATTAAAATATAATCAGGACTCAAATTGGCACTTCTTTACTTTTGCACCCACCCATTTTTCAATTACAAAAATTTGCATAAAATTATTGAGTTTTGTTTGACAATTCAAAAAGGTGGGCGGTTGCTTTTGCGAATAAAAAAAATGGTGGGTGCAAAAGTTTATTAAAACTTTTTCACAAATAAAAAAATGCTTACCGCCGTTTTAAAATTTGTTTTAATAAAATCGATGAAAAATTGATATTCTTTTTCTTCAACGATAAAACCATCAGAAACAAGATTATAAACTTTCAATACTTTTAATAAATTATTATTTGCCCATTTATTCCAATATTTATTTTGTAATGGAATTTTAACAGAATGTTCACAAATATCCATTTGACTTTGAGATGTATAATCAATAAGATACTGCAAAAAAAATGATCAGTTTTGTTTTAAAAAATTACCAATTATTTTTCAATTGAAACAGTTTCTGATTTTAAAAAATGTTTATTTGATTTTTTTTTGTTTTCAAGAACATGTAGCAGTTTTATTTTTAAAAATTAATGAGAAAACGTGTTTTATCAGTTTTAAAAAGTAAAATTTATCAAAAGTGATAATAAAAGAACTTTTGAAACCAGTTTTATTTTAAAAAATTAAAGATAAAGCTATAAAGAAAATGTTGCAGTTTATAACCTTAAAAATTTAAGATTATTGAAAAAAATTTTGGAAACTTTTGAACTCAATATCCAGCTATGGTATAAAAATTAAGTAAAATCAAAAAAATAATCTTCGTTTACAACTTCCCAAAAATAAGCAGTTTCAAAAACACTCTATTAAAATTTTATGCTTTCAAAACTTACAACATTTCCCAAATAATTATCCATTAATCCACATTCATTTACTGTAAAATCCCATTTTAGTCGATCCGAAGATAACATTGAATCCCATGAAAATAATGAAATTGGTTCAATTAAATTTTCATTAAATTCTTTTGAAGTTCGAGAATTTCCAATTATTATTTTTTCCGTTGGTGTATTTGGTTCACTGCCACAATTTTCAGATCCAAAGTTTTTTGAACAAATTTCATGAACCTAAAAACAACTGTTTGGATGATGTTGACAGTTTAGAAAAAACAATATTAAAAATTTGTAAAATCTGTTATTAAAAATTAGATTTAATTTTCGTATTTAAACAAAATTAGCATTACTTTTAAAAATTTAAAAGCACCAAATGAGCACGTTTGGATAATTTATAAAATCCTTAACAAAAGTTTATAATTATTCAGTACTAATTTCAAGATGGAGAAAAAAATGTTGTTTAATTTAAAGTTTTTTATATCAGAGCTCTAGGTTAACCTCTCGGTTGCAGTTGATTACAGTTTTTTATAATTTTTTAAGATATATTTTAGATTTAGAAAATTTCCATTAAACTTTAGTCAAATGAAATACAATAGTAATTACGATAATTTTTACATTCCATGCATTGCTGCTCATTCCCTGTTTTAAAACCTTTGCACAAAAGCCATTTACTCACCTTAAAACTATTACAAGTTGTTTCACCAGCAATTTTAAGTAAACTTTTATCTTTAATTGTTCCAAGAAGGATATTCTTAATTCCATTTCCATATCCAACAAAAAAGCAATCATTTTGTTCCAAAATTTGTAACACTTCATTAAAAGTTGAATTAATTCCTTGAATTTTTAAATTTTTAAACCATCGCCAATTTTTTGCAAATGTTTGACTTGAATGTAATCGAGTTTTTGGCTTTAGCCATGGCCGATCAAATTTTATTGCATATTTTTCTGGAAGATTTATTGATGAAGCAGATGGGGCCTAAAAAGTATGTTGTTTTTAAATTAAATATAGGTGCTTAAAAAATCAAAAACTATTAAATAAAATGGCTCAGTTTATTTAAGTCAAAAAAAAGAAAAAGTTCAAGAATTTACTGAAATGTTTATGCTAATGGATCAATTTTTAAAAATGAATGTTCAAAAAAAATATTATTTTATTTAAAGGATTTTTAAAAATTTAAATTTTTTCGTTTTCAGTTTTTCTCTTCTAAATAACAGTTTTTTAAAAAAATTCTTGATTTCGTTATCAAAAACTATTTTTTCATTAAAATTATTACTAATAATTTTATGGCAAGGTACTTTATTCGAAAGAGTATTTAAAAGTTTTACAGTTATTGAGAAAACAAAAATTACTAACCAGAACCATATCATAACATCCATTGCTTCTAATATTGTATGTATCAACAATTATCGGTGAAAGCAATATGAATATTAATAACAACAAATTTTTCATTTTTTATAACAGTTTAAATTCCAGCTATACCAAAAGATTAAAATGCTGCAGTTAAAGAACAACAAATATATATTATCAAAACAAAAACTTTTTTATTCAGCAAAAATAAAACTTTTTCAAATTTATGCCAATGTTGCAAAATCAAAAACTAATAAAAAATAAGATTTTATGGAAACGGCTGTTGTCTCTGTTTTTTTTGATGATCATCATTTTGCCGTTTGCTAAAATTGATTGACTAAAATGACAGATGTAAAAAATAGATAAAACTGAAAGGGATAAAAATACATATTCCCCCAGATGTTCGTTTATGATTTTTAAATATAAATGGTCTCAACAGCGGTCGTTTTTTTTTCTTTGAGAGGTGGAAAGTTGACCCCTCAAAAATCAGTTTTTTTTATAGTTAAAAACAAAAAACAGCTTAAACGAATTAACTACTTAAAAAATATAAAGTTTTATAAATATAAATGATTTTTAATAATTGAACATATTTTTAGCTTAAATTTCATCGTTAACAAAAAATGTATGTTTAATTTAAAACCGAGTTCTGTGTCAATGATTCCACTATTGACATAATTTTATTAGAATCAGTGTTTTCCCGATTCCATTTTTTCCGACTCCAATCCGGAATCGATTCCATTTTGCTTTTCCGATCCCGATTCCGATTCCGATTCCACCGATTCTCGTTCCGATTCCGATTCCTCAAAAATTTTTTTGCTTAAAATGCTTCAAAAATGAGGTTTTATAATGTTTTTTGGCAGAAATACACATAATTAAGTAATAATAGGCATATTTCTATCATTTGCAATCAAAAAAACTGAAAAAAATTCTTTTCCAATTTTCAGCTTTTTCACGTGGATAAAACTTAAAAAAATATTTTTTTGATTTTTGCGTTAAAACTGTCCAAAATTGATCAAAAACTATAAAAATCGTGTTTTTAAACACATTCGGGCATAAAAAATCCTTAGACAACCTTTCACATAACCGAAAATGCATTTTTGTAATTACATCAGCTGGAATCGATTCCATTTTTTCCGATTCCGATCCGATTCCATCGATTCTCGTCCCGATTCCGATTCTTTCCGATCCCCTTATGAGGAATCGGAATCGGGATCGGGAAAACACTCATTAGAATGCTGAGTTTTAAAAAAAAAAGTATATGAGAAAAAATTTTAAAATAAAAATAAAAAATTCTAGCTCCATTGTATGGACTCACTCAGTTTTTTTAAAAGTTTTAGTAAAGTTGAAATTTTTTGTTGTTTGCATGGATTCATTATGGAACAGTTTTATTATTATTAATTAAAAAACACGTTTTTTATGTTTTTTAATTGTAGAATTTATATTATATATTGTTTTAAAAAAGTTTTAGTAAATTTGATTTTATTATGGAACAGTTTTTTTATTATTAAAACATGTTTTTTTATGTTTTAATTTTACAGTTTTTATATAATTATAAAACATAAAAATATTTTACCAAACTGATAATTTTATTTTTTCAATTCTTGAAATCCACATTTTTTGCATTTAAAGAATCAAAATATTTTTAAACATCACAAAAAACATTTTACAATCAACATTTTGATTTTTCAATTTCCTCTGTAAAAATAAAAGTAATTTCTTTTTGCAATAATAAAAAATAGAGCTTATCTGATTTTGGCCATTTCTCAGAAAAAAAAAAGTTTTTTAGTGTTTCTCTTTTTTTTCTTGATGGTTCATTACTTCTTATAAACAAGGCAGTTTATTAGAAAAAAGCTTTTTTTAGCAATTAATGCATAATGAATTAAATTTAAAATTATTCCAACAAATCAACTATGCAGTTACGAATTTTAATTAATTATCAATATAAAAACTTTTTGTGTTTAATTTTAAAAGCAAACAAACATAAAAAAAACCATTTTGCAACGAACATTTTGCAAAATAGTTTTTGCAAAATGTTCGATTGCTTTTTTAAAAATGAAATTGATTTTTTTCTGCACAAAAATAAGAAAATGCAGCTAATCTGATTTTGGCCGTTTCTGAGCAAAAAACAGTCTTTTAGTTTCTTTTTTCTCGCTTTCAGTTGCTCTCATTTTGCTTCTTCCATTTTTTGTTCGATAGCTTTCGTAAAAAGATGGTTGGTCAAAGTGGAACAAATAATAATTTAGCTTACGAAGTTGAAGAAATTTTGGATATGCGGGTATATAAAAATGGTATCCGAAAATTTAAAGTTAAATGGCTTGGATATAGTTCACGCTTTAATTCATGGATTAATGAAATTGATATGGTATTTAAATGTTTATCTTCCTTTTCAACAAATGATCAGTTTATATTTTTTTAGGATTGCCCTGATTTAATGAAAGATTTCTTCAAACATCGTCGACAAATTCAACAACAAAAAAAGAAGTATTTTAATTTTATTATACAATCCCGTCCTTCATTTTTCGAACGCTTTTTCATTTCATTTCATTTCATTTCAATTTGACGTTTCTTAGCACGAAAATTGCATTGAAAAAAAATTTTTCTATTGTTTGTTGAAATGAACTGAAATGAAATGAAATGAAAAAGCGTTCGAAAAATGAAGGACGGGATTGTAGATTAAAGTAAAAATACAACGTCAGTTTTAGATCAATGAAAGCTTCAAAATCAATTACAAAGAAGCTCAAAACAATTGGTAAACAATGACCGCATACAGTTATATCTGACAGTTAATACTTACAAAATACCTGTTGTTCATATTTTTATCACAGTTTGTTACAATTCCATTATTTTGTTATTTCGAGGAAATTTATTTTTAAATTATTTTTTTCAAAGTTTTACGTAAATAATAAATTTATTTTGTAATACTTTTAAATAAAATTTTCTGACCCAAGTATAATTATGTCCAGTTTTAATATAACATTTCCATCAATTATTCACTAAATCCTGCTTTTTTGATAAAGTAATAATACAATGTCAGTGATATATGTTTAACCTTTAATGATTGCTATCTGAAATATTTTAAACTTGAATCAATCATTTTTGTAAATTTCCAAAATTGCTTAAACATAACTCAGTTTTGATGTAAGTTGTAAAAATAATTAATAATAATGGGATTGCTGATAGATTGAAACAGTTTAAATTGAATTATGTAATGAGTTTATTAATCATTTCAACATTTTTCGAAAAAAACAATTTTAATTTCAAAAAGTTTTGAACACTTCGATTATCAAAAATAGCCCTCTTTCGCTAAATATCGTACCTTTTGAAAAATCAGTTAAAGCTTTAATTCCATGATGACCCCATAAATATTTATCTGCCAGTTAATACAGGGTGTCCAGAGAAAAAGTCGCACTTTCTTTTTTTTATTAAACGATTTCTTTTACATTTAAACAAAAACGGTTTGCACAGTTGTTATCAGTATCTTAAAGCATTTTAATTTTTGGAAAAAAAATTTTTTTTCGAAATTTTGGTCTTGGTCCCCCCTGTGCTTTTTTTTTTTAACGATTTGAAAAAAAGCACAGGGGGGACCAAGACCAAAATTTCGAAAAAAAATTTTTTTTATAAAAATTAAAATGCTTTAAGATACTGATAACAACTGTGCAAACCGTTTTTGTTTAAATGTAAAAGAAATCGTTTAATAAAAAAAAGAAAGTGCGACTTTTTCTCTGGACACCCTGTATTTACCAAATACCTGTTATTCATAGTTTATCACAGTTTGTTACAATTCCATTATTTCGTTATTTCGAGGAAATTTATTTCAAAATTATTTTTTTAAAGTTTTAAGTAAATAAAAAATTCATTTTGTTATACTTTTAAATAAAATTTTATTTATCCAAGTTTTGCCCAATTTCACAATACACATTCCCATATGATTCAGTTAATCCAGATTTTTTTGATAAACTAATAATACTTTGTCTGTGATTTATGTTTAACATTTAATAATTGCTAGCTAAAATGTTTTAAACATGAATCACATGAATCGTTTTTGTAAATTTCCAAATTTGGTTAAAACTAACACAGTTAAAACTTTGATTTAAATTTGTAAAAAAAAAATTCGATCAATTGTACAGTTAAATTCTGAAACAACAATGTTAAAATATGACATATCGATTGTCAAAAATAGCGCTCTGTCACTAAATATCGTAGCCTATGAAAAATCAGTTAAACCATTTTCTTTTTGAATGTTTCACCTCGGACACAGCTAAAAGGAATCCATATCAAAACCGACTCAAAATGGGAGCACAGTTAATTCCATTATTATTAAATACTGTATTTACGAAAATTGAAAAAAACATGGAAAAATTACAACCGTTTTTTAAAATGAAAATTGCCCAATCACAAAAATAAGCTTTTAATAATTAATATGAGAAAAATATGCATTTGTTACGTAATTAAAAAAATTTTCGGTTCGTTAATATCAATTTTTTTTAAATTTTCACCAATATTTTATTAGTTTTCTGAAATCCAAATTGATGAAATTTTTTTTTCTTTTTAAAAGATTATACTTGGCCATAAAACTAAAAAAATAAAAAAAACTCGAAAAATTCTTGATAATTTTTGTTAATTTGTAAAAGAGGAATATAATTTCGATTATGACAGTTTTTCCAACAAATTAATTTTATTCATTTGAAAAAGAAAAAACTGAACCAGTTTCTGCTAAAAAAAATAAGATTGTTGCAGCCGTTTTATTTTGAAATACTTGTTATGTTTGGATTACATTTTAATTAAATAAATTATATTTCTTATTATTGAGCCACAGTTTAAACATATCATTTTTTTGCTCAATTTCCGGTGACCAGGGATTGAAAATCGGGCCGAAAAAGTCGGCCGGCCCGGCCCGGGGCCTAAAATATGACGGCCGGCCCGGCCCGTCGTCGGAATTTTCTCGGCCCGGGCCGGCCCTAAAATATTTTAAGTTTTTTTAAAAGTTTTTTAGAATATTTTTCGAAACCTGCAGCTTGCAAAAAATAGTTTTTTGCATCTTTTCTCATCAATATGAATTAATATAACAATGATTCATAGTGATGAGAAAAGAAAAAGTGCGTACTGCGCACACCACAAACATAAAAACTACCAAAAAACAAAATTTGAAAAATATGCCGGGCCGGCCCGCGGGCTTCTTAACGCGGCCCGGCCGGCCCGTGGGCCAGAATTACTAAGGCCCGCCCGGGGCCGGGCCGGCCTCATTTTCAATCCCTGCCGGTGACTCAAAATAAACTTATCTTTAAAAAGACAACTTTCAAAAATAAATGTTAGAGAGAAAAAATGGGAGGAGTGACTTTTTTGACTGAAATGATGCAACAAAAATTGCAGTTATGCAAACGTTTGAAATTTTTTCCGTCAAAAATTAGGATAAAAAGAAGAAATTTTCGGATACTTTAAAGCAGTTTCCTGTTTAATTTATAAATTTTATACAACGAAAATAGCATTTTAAAGATTTTTATTGTTGAACTCATTTTTTATTAAACTTCATGAAATTTAAAAAGGATTGTTTATTTTTGATTTCAGTTTATCAGTTTCTTATTTTTCTGCTTTGCTTTAAACTTGTTTACAGTAAAGAAAATTTAATACAGTATTTTTTTAAATATTAAATTTTATTGGATTTATATTAGCTTTGTTTTTGCAATTGAAGATGTCTTTGTTACGGTATATTATTAATCTAATGTCGAGAATATTTATCCTAACACAGTTAAAAAATTTTATTGACGAAAAAAGTTTTATTTTTAAAAATGAGTCATAAAAGATTAAATTTTATTGATTGATGATGTAAAAATTTGTTAGCTTTTTAAAAAAAGTTGTGTTCAACAAATAAATTTGGCAAAAAGATTTGATTGACATTTTTATTTTTTTTTTCGTGAAAAAATCCAACGTTTGTGCTTTCCCAAATTTTTAATGCTTTTTTCTCGTTTATTACTTTTTTAACACAATATTTAATTCCTTTGTTTTTAATTAAATCTTTGTTTTTAGACGTATCAAAAATGCCGCTCAACTTTGAATTACCAGAAAACATGGACCTTCCTGCAATTGAAGAGGAAGTGCTTCAAGAATGGAAAGAAAAAGATACATTTCAAAAATCGCTTGAGTAAGTTTTCTTTTGTGCCACCATATTTATTGATGTATTTGTTTTAGATTGAGTAAAGATCGACCACATTTTACTTTCTATGATGGACCTCCATTTGCTACTGGCCTTCCACATTATGGGCATATTCTTGCTGGTACTATTAAAGACGTGGTTACTCGTTATGCTCATCAGACTGGACATTATGTTGAACGTCGGTTTGGTTGGGATACACATGGCCTTCCAGTTGAATTTGAAGTTGATAAAACTCTTGGAATAAAAGGTCCTGCAGATGTTTATGCGATGGGAATTGGAAAATATAATGATGAATGCCGTTCAATTGTTATGAGATATGCAAAAGAATGGAAGCAAACCGTTGAAAGAATGGGAAGATGGATTGATTTTGAAAAAGATTATAAAACCCTTTATCCAACATTTATGGAAAGTGTTTGGTGGGTTTTCTCTGAACTTTTCAAGAAAGGACTCGTTTATCAAGGTGTAAAAGTTATGCCATTTTCAACTGGATGTTCAACTCCATTATCCAATTTTGAAGCTGGACAAAATTATAAAGATGTTCCAGATCCAGCTGGTGAGTTTTAATGTGTTTATATCTCTTACTTAAAGTTTATTTTTAGCATTTGTTGCTTTCCCACTTGTTGATCAACCGAATCGTCGCTTAATTGCTTGGACAACCACACCTTGGACGCTTCCATCCAATTTAGCTCTATGTGTTCATCCTGATTTGGATTATGTTGCTGTAAAACCAAAAGATTCAGATGTTGAAAATGTTTTACTTGAGTCTGCTTTAAAATCTCTATACAAAAAAGCTGGAGAATATACAGTTGTTGAAAAATTCAAAGGATCAACTTTGAAAGGCAAAAAATATATTCCACCATTTCCATATTTTGAAAGCTTAGACACTGGAAAATTCTATCATGTTTTGAATGGAACTTTTGTTACAACTGATCAAGGAACTGGTATTGTTCATCAAGCTCCATATTTTGGAGAGGTAAACTTTAATCTTTTTTGTAGTGCTTATTTACAGTAACCTTTTTTTAGATTGATTTTTCAACGTGCCTTGAAAACGGTGTTATTACAAAAGATATGAAAATGATATGCCCTGTCGATGAAAAAGGCTGCTTCACTTCTGATGTTACAGATTTTGCTGGTTTATATGTCAAAGATGCAGATAAACTTATTCTTAAAAATTTAAAAAATCGTGGTCTTCTCGTTAAGCAAGAATCTCATGTTCATAGTTATCCATTTTGTTGGAGATCTGATACTCCATTGCTTTATAAAGCAGTTCCATCATGGTTTATTCGAGTTGAAAGGTATACTGTATTTTTATCTTCTGTTTTATTTATTAACTTTTTTTTAGCCTTGTTCCACAACTTTTGGAAAATAATGAACAAACTTATTGGGTTCCTGCATTTGTTAAAGATAAAAGATTTGCAAATTGGCTTCGAGATGCACGGGATTGGGCAGTTAGTCGAAATCGATTTTGGGGTACACCTATTAATCTTTGGATTAGTGAAGATATGGAAGAAATTGTTTGTCCTGCTTCAATTGCAGAACTTGAAGAACTTACTGGTGCAAAAATTGATGATATTCATCGGCAACAGTAAGTTTTTTTTATAACAACTTGCATAGCCTAAAGTATAGGAATATTAATTATTTTAGTATTGATCATTTAACAATTCCATCAAAAATGGGAAAAGGTGAATTAAAACGTGTTACACAAGTTTTCGATTGTTGGTTTGAATCTGGATCCATGCCATATGCATCACAACATTATCCATTTGAAAATGCAAAGAAATTTGAAGCAAATTTCCCAGCTGATTTTATTGCTGAAGGAATTGATCAAACTCGTGGATGGTTTTATACTTTACTTGTGCTTTCAACAGCACTTTTTCAAAAACCACCATTTAAAAATCTTATTTGTAATGGGCTTGTTTTGGCTTCAGATGGTGCAAAAATGTCAAAAAGTAAAAAGAATTATCCTGATCCTATGGGAGTTGTACATAAATATGGTAAGTTTTGACGGCTTTCTAAATCATCATATTTTTTTTTCAAATTCTTAGGTGCTGATCCACTTCGACTTTATCTTATCAATTCTCCAGTCGTTCGTGGTGATAATTTAAGATTCCGTGAAGAAGGTGTTAAAGAAGTTGTAAAAGATGTTTTTCTTCCATGGTTTAATGCATATCGATTCTTTCTTCAATCTGTTCGTCGATATCAAAATGTATGTTTTTGATTTTATTTACATTGTTTATCTTATTTATTTTTTAGGCACATGAAGGTGATTTCCAAATTATTCCACATAAAATTGAAAATATTATGGATAAATGGATTCTATCATTTACAAATTCTCTTGTGAAATTTGTTCATAATGAAATGAAGTATTATCGTTTGTATACTGTAGTTGGACCATTGATGAAATACTTTGATGCTTTAACAAATTGTTATATTCGGTTAAATCGTCCTCGTCTCAAGGGTGATTCTGTTAAATCTAAAGAAGATCATGAAGCTGCATTATCAACACTTGGACATGTTTTGGTTATTATTACTCAACTTATGGCTCCTTTTACTCCATTCTTTTGTGAATATCTTTGGAAAACAATGAAAATGTTTACAGCCCAAGCAGATGAATCTGTACATTTTTCAATGCTTCCAGTTGCTGAAGAACAATATATTGATGCAGATGTTGAACGTCGAGTTGATGCAATGAGATCTGTAATTGATATTGTTCGAGTATTACGTGAAAGAAAAAATCTTGGTGTTCGATATCCTCTTCCAGAAATTGTTGTTGTAAATCGAAATCAAAAATTCTTGGATGATGTTGAAACTTTAAAGTATTATATTCTCTCAGAATGCAATGTCAAAGCTCTTACAGTATCTGTGGATAAAGAAAAGTATGGTGTACTTTTAAAACCAAATATTCAATTTAAAGAACTTGCTGCACGATTAAAAGCTAGCCAAAAAGATGTTGTAAATTATCTCAAAACAAAAGTCACTCAAGATGAACTTGCACAACTTTTGGATATTGGAAAACTTACAATTGGAGAAAATTATGTTACAACTGAAGAAGTTTCTGTCGTTTATACATTTGATCCTGCAAAACTTTCTGGTGGAAATGATGAATGGGAAGTCCAAGCTGATCATCAATCAGTTATTATGTTAAATATTAAATGTGAAGATGATCTCTTGAAAGAAGGTGTTACACGTGAAATTATAAATCGTATTCAACAACTTCGTAAATCTGGTAAACTCACACATTTTCAACATGCAACTATTCATATTATTGGACTTGAAGCAAATAGCCTCCTTGAAACTGTTGTTAAAGAACAAGAAGATGCAATCAAAAATCAAACAAATTCAACAATTTTAATTGGAAACGTCTCTGAAAATGCTTCTGTAAGCTGTAAAGAAACTGCTCGTATTAAAGATGTTTCATTTGATCTTTGTCTTTTGGGGGAACAGAAGTGAATAAGTTTATTATGTTTTTTTTAAATTATTTTGGTTATTTAAGTGTTTTTATTTTGTATTTGAATAAAAACAAGTTGATATTAATTAAAATTAAACGTTTTCCAGCTAACTGGAACTTCCATTCATTTGGAAGATGTCTAAATTCGATAATCCACAATAGACAAAAAATTAAATTTTTTTATTATTGTTTTATAAAACGAATGTTTATGAATTTATTAGGTATTAATATATAAAAAGATGCACGGAATAAAATTTATACAACCTTTTTATAAAAAGGTTAATCATTAAAAGTAAAGTCCAGAAAATCCGATTACCTAATTGTTTACTAATTTAAAAAATATATTTTTTGTTATACTGTAATGATAAGAAAGGAAAAAACAGAAAATAATAAAAAAATTTTTGAAACAACAATTTTTTTTATTTCATCACTTTCATTCACAGCGGAATCTTATATTCTTGATTTTTGTTATTTTCTAGCCATTTTTTTAAAAACGATTTGCATTGTTTAACAAATTTTTCACCTCCGTTTTTTCCGTAAAAATTTTTTTCCATGACTAATTTTTTTGTTGCTTCCATAATTTTTTTTCCTGAGGGAAACAAAAACAGCAGCAAAAAAAAGTGAACAATCATTTTAATTCAAGCGATTACAAATCATTCGTTTTTTCAAATGTAAAAAACATGCCTTTCTTGTATTTAATTTTTTCGTTGCTTAAAAAAAGTGCTCAAAGATGTTTTTTTAGCTTCAGATGTTTGTCGTTTTACAGTTTTTTACTAAATGTTTTTAACGTTTTCTAAAATTCATTTTTTTTACAGTTATGAATCCATTATATGATAATTTTTGCAAACATCGAACAATTTTAACAATTCAACAACCGGATTATCGAAAAGAAATTAAAATACTTTTTGGAACTCCAAGCAGTAATGGAAAAAATTTATGTGGGATTAAAGGTTTTACAAATTTAATTGAAGTTGGAAGTGAAGAATTGTCACAAAAAAGTAGTAATGTTGTCAAAAAAGATTTGGTAAGAAACAATTTAAATTTTGTTTTTTATATTATTTTTAAATGCATTTTACGCCCTTTAAATTAGGCAGTAAAGACGATTTTTTCATTTTAAAAATTTTGTAAAGGGTTAAATGATGGAAACAGTTTTGAAAAAATAATTCAGTTTTTTTGTTAAAAATGATAGCAGAATCGATTTTACTTTTGTTTACGCCAGGTTTTATTGAATTTTTCACTTTTTTGAGTTTTCAGTTTGTAGAATTTTCAAAGCTTTTTTTGACAAATTATTTTATGATGCAAATTTACTTTACGTTTTTAAGGTTTTTAAAAATTGAAAAGTATAAAGTTTCCCAAGCTTTTTTTTGAATATTTAAGATAAGCTTTTTCACTAAAATCCAATCATTTGATATTGCAGTTTTCTTTTGCATGCTAAATTTTTAATGAATTACATCGATCCATTTAAGTTTTATTAATATGACACTTTAATAAATACAGTTCTGTAAAATTAATATGATTTTTTAGTCTCGACAAGAAGAACTTCTTAATCATTGGGAAAAAATGGATGACATTGTTGGAATTGTAAATCATCCACATGAATTTAACAAAAATGATAAACCAAAAATTAAAGTTTGTAAATACAAGAACCTCAGTTTAATTGATATAAATTTTAAGATTAATGAAAGCACTGATTTAAGTTCTTCATCAGAAGATGAAGAAATATGGAAGGATGGAAAACGTTTTCATAAAATTCATCGATCCCCAATAAATTCTCATGTTTGGGCTGTTTTGGTTCTTGAAGATGATAATGATGAAAAAAAATCACAATCAAGTTATTCTGTAAATCATAAAATTTTAATTCCTGCTAATGAACTTTAAATTTGAAACTTGTAGCAGTTTTGCCACAAATTAACCTATTTTTGTAATGTTGTTTAAAACATTTTTTTTGAAAGAAAATAAAAATACTTTTCAGTTTAAAACAATAAAAATGAATCACATAAGTTTTCGTTTCACTAATAAATTTTTAGATATTTGGCAGCTATATAATTTAATTTTTTGTATTCAGTTTACATCAAAAACCCGTAGAAGTAAAAAAAAGTAAACGTCGTTTTAAAGAATTTAAGAAAAATTAGACGTAATTTTAACAGTTTTTATCAGCTGTTCAAAATTATAGTTTAAAAATAAGCATTTTTATTTTACAATTTCTAAAAAAATTTTTAACAACAACAAAGTAGAATGATAAAGGTGATTCAGTTAGAAACCAAATGAAAATTTGTATTTAAAAAATATGAAAATTTTGATTACCCGTTAAAAAACAAATTATAACAAATTTCAACAATTTTTTTAATTACTTGGTAAACAAAATCTTTCACAATCAGATTTTGATCGAAGAGGTATTGGAGGGATATGTGATTGTTGGGAGCAATAATCATACATATACATGCTGCATCGATCACCCCGTCGATACCATCTAAAAATGATTGTGGTTTTGAATGGGGCAGTTTAAATGAAAAAAAAGATTTAAAAATTAATACAAATTAAGAAAGTGAAGAAGTCAGTGTTTTTAATATGTAATTTATATCTTAGGTTTTTTCTCCATTTTTTTAAAAGAAGTTTGTTTGCAGTTTTTTTAAATTTATAAATTAAAAATTTTTTGAATTTGAAAAAGTTAATCAAATTCATCGTTTTACTGATGGAAACATTGACGTAGTAAGTTTAATATGTAATTTATAACTTAGGTTTTTTTCCATTCTTTAAGAAGAAGGATATTTGCAGTTTTTTTAAATTTATAAATTGAAAAATTCTGAATTTGAAAATATCAATCTTATTTGTCATTATCAATTTAATATTTTTTTAAATTAGATATATTTTACGAGCTTTTTAGAAATATTACATATCAGCAAATAAATGTTAAGTTGTAAAATTTGACTTAAATTATAATCGATAATTTTTTGTGCTCTTTCTTTTCAGTTTTTTAAATTTTTACAACTTTTATTTAGTGATTTCTTTAATCAATTTTATTAAAATTGACAAACCTTTCAGTTTTTTGTGAAATTGTTCCATCAACTTCACAAAATAATTTTGATGGAAGTTTTTCACATGTAAATAATGCTTTTACTAAAAAAATGATTGGAAATTAATTGTTTCAAACATCAAAATCACAGTTTTAATAATAAAATTAATTTAACTTACATCCACAAAGTGGTAAAGGTTCACCAGGGCCATTTGAAGATTTATGTAAAATTTCACCTGTAAATTCATCCACACAAAAACAAGAACCATTTAATCGATTGCATTGCAGCGGCTGAAATTCACCATTTTCTTTGCATTCGGGAATATATGAATCTTCTCGAATTAGAGCAATTTGGCGAGAGTGAAAACATTCTAAAAAAAAGTTGAAAATAAAGCTTTGAAACGGCTACGATAAATGCAGTTTAAAAATAATTAACTACTAAAAAATTAATTCAGTCAACTTAAAAAAGACGACTTGTGCCTTTCAGTTAAACATAAGCAATTTTCCACTGAGATTAATTAAAAATCAGTTAAAAAAGTTTTTCCAGAAATATAACATTTTTGATTACTACGTTACAGTTTTGCTTTTTTTACCTTGTGTTACAAGCTTTTCACTTTGTTCATTATTGTTATCTTCAGTTTCTTCTTGATTTCCCCTTCCATTCTTTCTTTGTTGTTCGCTGTTATCACTTTCTTTATCATCATCTTCATTATTATTCCCATTATCCTCATTCTCTTCTTCAGTTTCACGATTCGGAATACAAAAATGTCTTCGAACTTCTAAATTCTCTAATATTTTTTCATAATATTTAATTTCATTATATCGACAATTTGTTATTATATTATCCATTACACAATCTGTTAATTGTTTTTTCATTTTACATAATAATTTATCTTCGCCAATTCCAGATCGATAAAGGCATCGACGAATTTGTGTTCGATGAATCGTTTCTTCCAAGCATCCCAAATTTATTAAATGTTCCAATTGTTTTGAATCCTAAAAATTTTTTTGTTGTTTAAAGTATTTTATTTATTTAGCTATTTTGTATCAGTTTGAAAAAATTTTAAACTAAGTACAATTTAATATTTTTATTTTTCCCCGTTTTTATTGAAAGCAGAAAAAAACTTTTAAAAAAAAGAAAAATGGTCAAGATCAGTTTAAATTCTTTTAGTTAAAATAATGCAAAATTCCAGTTAAAAATGTTTTAGCTTTTTTTATAGCAATTTTGTTGACATTTTTTATACATTTTTTAAATTAAAAGAGTAATAATGAAAAAATTTTGCTACAAAATTTTGCTGTAGCTTTGTTTCACAGTTTATTTTAAAATTTTTTACATTAATTGTTAAATGCTGATCATAAAAATTTTTAAAATAATAAACTTACATCGCATAATTTATCATCGAATGAAATAATAAAAGAATAAAATGCATCTTCTTTCATTTGCGAAAAACATGAATCTTCAGAAGAATATAAATTTTCTAAACATTTTCGATATCGATTTGATTCTTTGCAATAAGATTCAATGTTTTTAGGCTAAAAAAAGTTTTAAGGTTTGTATCACGGATAGGGAGAGAGGGGTCCAAAAAATTCGATTTTTGTATTATGTCATATCTGTTTGGCGTAAGTTTTTTGCATGGCAGTTTTATTTCATTGAGAAATTTTTTTTGATCGTTTTTAATTAATAAAAATTTTAAACACTTTGAAAATACAGTTTAAAAGAAAAACTTGCATTAAATTTTGCCAGTAAAAATTCTCCAGGGATTGGATTTAAAATATCTTTCATTGTTCGACTGTTTAATAATGGAAAGCATAATAAATTTGCTTGCCGAATAATTGATGGTGGACATTGAGATTTTATTGAAGGAAATGAAGGTCGAACATTTCGAGGCTTAAATTTTCTTCCTTTCTTTTTTGATTTATTTGTATCTAATTCTGTCGAAGATCCAAATGGCAGAGTTTTTATTTCTGTTAACGTAAATCCCGGATGTGAAATTACAGTTTTAACAAAAGATTTTTCATTTCTTCCGCTATCACCAGATATTTCTTTAATATTATTATTGCATTCATCCATATTCGCTTTAATTGTTGTTACAATATTTGTTACATATGAAAGAGTATTTTTTCCACATGAAAGTAATTCAGATTTTGTGCAAGCTAAATTTGAAGAGATCAGTTAAAATATAGGTTTCTGGTTTTGTTATCGCTTTTTTCTTAAATATTTAAAATCATTTACAATTCAGAAGTTTTAAAAAAATTTAGGGAGCGTCCAGATCTGACACCGGCAAAAAGTCAGGAATAGGGTTGCCGTCCCCCCCCCCCCGCAAATCGAAAAATTCGGGGACGGGGACGTCCCCGAAATGCAAAAATTTTCGGGGACGGGGAAACGGGGATCCCCGAAAATCAAAAATCCTTCGGGGACGGGGAAAACGGGGATCCCCGTTCGGGGAACCCTGTTTTCTACGGGACGGGAGAAAGAAAAAATTTGGATATTTTCAAATTTAAAGATTCAAAAGTGGTAAAAGTCGTTTATTATGTACAGTAATCATTAGGGGAGCGCTAATTGGAAAACTTTTTAGTGATTTTTCCTTTATTATCGAAACTTTAATTTTTTCGGGGATGAAAATCTTTCGGGGACGGGGATCCCCGAAAATCAAAAATCTTTCGGGGAGGGGGAAACCGGGGATCCCCGCGGGGAAATCGGGGAAACGAGGGGGGACGGCAACCCTAGTCAGGAATTTTGCATCCCTCCAATCCCCAAAATCGGATACCGTCAGATTTATGTAAAAATCCACCACCAAAAAAATCGTCAGATTTTTTTTAAATTTTATAAAAAGTAAATTTTGAAAAATCATTTTATAAAAAATATTTAATTCAAAGATTCTAAAAAAAATTGTTATAATTAAAGGGATTATTTGATGCATCTATAACTGCCAGACTATTTGTATCATTACTATTTTCTTCTTCCTTTTTTTTTTAATTTTTTGCTTAAATCTGTCGTTTTTTTAATGGGACTCTTTCTTTGCTTTTTAATTTAAAATTTTTTGCAGACGTCAGAAAATCCCCCACCTTTTCCCATCAAATTACGTTGGATATTACTTTACCTCCCCCCTAAAAACCCCGACAAAAATTACTGCAGTTTAAAATTTTCTACGTTCAGTTTTGAAAAAACTTTAAAATTACATTTTCACTTAAAAATTAATTATTGAAAATATATTATTTTATTTCTATAATTATATTTTTTAAATAAAAAGACTAAAAATTCCGCTTTAGATTCAATAATTTACAAAGTGTGTTAACTTTAAAAAAAATATACGTGTGTTAAATTTTTTTTTCAAGGCATTCAGTTTTTAAAATATTAAAAAGTTTTAACATCTTCAGAAGATTTTTCTATGAATCAATTAACCTAGCTTACATAAGAATATCAGAAATTAACAGGTCATGATGTTTTACAGTAAACAAAAAATGATAAAACTTACATAAACTTTGATCCAATGCATTACAAATATTTCCGTTTATATCTTCCAAAGATTTTCGCATTGCATTTTCACATTCTTTTACCTTTAAAAAAGACAATCAACAAGGATCAGTTTTTAAACCCATTAAAAATTCACAAACTTTTGGACTTTCTGATAGCGCATTTATGCAGGGTTCATTTTCATTTGCCATTGCATCTCGAACATTTTCTTGACAAACAAAATTTAATAGTTGCTCTTTAACTGCTAATTTTTGATTTAAGCATCCAGCATTTTTTGTAATTAATCCAATACAAGTTTTATATTCTTCATATTTTGAGCAAGCAAAATTAAATTCTCTCAAAATTGATGCTTAAAAGTGATATAAATGAAATATACAGTTTTTGTTTTATTTTCTTATAAGTTTTAGGTTTTGTGCAGTTTTTTACCAATCAATTTTCACTAGGGTTGGTCGGTGGTAAATTTACCGGTAAATTTAAAAAATTTGTGTGTAGGACAAATGAAAAAATTTTTTGAAAAATGATGAAAATTTTTTAAAATTGATTTTCATAAAAATTTTTTCAGAGGCGGATATACTAAAAATTTAGCTCTTTTTTCTTAAAAATTATGTTTTTTGCGTTTTTGAAGATCGAAATTGTATTGAAAGCGACAACGAAAAATCAAAAAATGATCTGTTTGGTCAAAAATAAGTTTTTTTTTCACTTAAAATTTAATTATTAAGCAAGCTTTTAACTTTTAAAGTCATTTCCAAGCTAAATTTGCTTTAATCTGAAGGCCGGAAGCATTTTTTGCATTTTCGGTAGATTTACCGAAGATCAAATTTACCGGTAAATGGCCAACCCTAATTTTCTTTTTCATACAAGATTCAGTTTTGACAAAAAATACGCTAATGTTTCAGGGAAAGAATTTGTGAGATCTACTTTTGGATTCCTATCCAATTTTCAAACCGTATCGCAGTTTTATCTTTTAAATATAATATAAACTTACCAGCTCCAACAAACATTCGCTTTGAATTTGAAATCCTTCGAGCAATGTCAATTCCAGTTAAAAATTTTTGGCATTCTCTTAGAGCTCGTTTTTCTTCGTAATTGCAATCTAAATTAAATTAATTTGTTTTAAAAATAAAATGTTTTGTGTTAACAAAAACAAAAAAAAATGATTCAGTTTTTTGCAGTGTAATAATTGTTTTAAAAAATAAAGCAGAAACAAACGTGATAGCTGTATAACATGTTCAACTTGGTAATCAGTTAAAATTTAAATATAATTTTAAAACGTTTTACACAAAAATTTCTTGAACAAGCCAGTTTTAGAATAAAAAAAAATTAATAATATTTAACAGTGTTGTGTTTAAACGTGTAAAACAAAAATTAATTACTTGTGCATTGACAGTGTTTATTCAAATAAAACTTTTATACAAAACTTTTTTTTCAAAACCTTTAAAAAATAATACTACTTAAATTTTTGTGAGTGCAAAAAATGTGAAAAAAAAGATGTGTATTGTTAAAAAAAGAAAAGTCGCGAAGGCATAATACTTTCATTTTCCTCCTCACCATCAATTTGAACATGTAAAGCTCCAGCCGAAACTGGAATTTCATCAGCTAAACGCTTTTCTCCACCACAACATTTTGCAAAATGTTTATTTACTTGAATGCAGTTTTGTCCATCATTACAAATTAAATCATCACAATTTTCAGCAAAAGTTGCTTGAAAATAATCTTCAAAAATTCCATCTGCTTTACTTCCATCAGGGCAGGTATCGCTGAATCCAGCTTCAATCGCATCTAAAAAAATATTTATTGGAAATTCTCCAAGTTGCAGTTTAAATTTTTAATATTTTTTGACAAACAAGATGTTTGTCCTAGCAATTTTAGTTATTTTGCAATGTACAACCAAATGCAGTTTAAAGACTATTGTCGTTAAAAAAAAATTTTTCGTTGAAGCACTGCTGGCGGTCTCCGGTCCGGACTTTCGGTCCACCGAAACTGTAGACAGAATAATTCCGGTGCACCGCCTGCACCGCGCTGAAGGTTTACCTCAGTTTTTATTTTTCTTTTTTTTCAAAAAAAGATTCAGTTTAAAACTTTTAAATAATCAGTTAACGTAAAAGTGAACAGTTTTATAAATGACAGACAAAAAAAAAGTCAAAAATTCGGAACATGAAGTAGATGATACAGTTTAAAAAACCATTTTAAAACAAACTTACCCAGTTCATCCTTTACACAACATTCTGGACCCCTTAATCCGTTTGCACATTTATGTCCTTCTGAACATTCAGCTTCATCACAATTTCCACCAATTTTTAATAATTCTTTTGAACCAGATGGTCCAGTACAAACTGATCCGTCAGCTAAAAAGAAATTTCTTTACAGTTTGGAAAGTTCAAATCAGTTTTAAAAATTATTTCAATTAATTGCATTATTGAAATTGTATTACGTGAAGAGCTAGAGTTTGAAAAAAATGAGGCAAATGGACTACAGTTAAAAAAATATAAGATATAGGATCGCATTAAAGAATGAACTATCAGTTAAAAAAACCAACTTAATTCTAATTAAGATTTCAAAAAAAAATTACTTAAATTAAATGCAGTTTTTTACAACTTACCAACAGCACAATTTGTTTCACATTCCGATCTTGTACTGAATCGATTTCCGTTTCCACCTTCTCCTGAATATTTAAAAGCAAAACATGTTTTCCATTTAGAGTTATAATAAAATTTTTGAATTGAATCTTAAAGACATGAATTACAACAATCCAGTTTTAAACAAATATTATTTACCATGTCCGCTTCCAACTTCTTTTGGCTTATCACATTCCCATTCAAGAACGGGTTGATCCTTTTCAACAAAGACAATATCTTCTTCATGTTGTGGGGTACCTTCTGATTCAACGCCTGTAAAATTTTTTATTAAATACACAACGTTTTGTTAAACCAGTTTATTACCAACAAAACAATCATTTAAGCAATCCAATTCCGTTTCAAAATTATTTTCATTTCCGCCATCACCAGTAAAAGTAAAGTTTTGGCATTTTTGTGTTGTTTCATCAAAAAAGAATCTGATAGCTTAAATTTTAAAATTTAAAATTTATTTTTGTCATAAACCATTTAACGAACACAGTTTAAATATATAAATTTTTTATTTATTGACAAAAAACAAGGTCAAATTTGTTTTTTAAATTTATGAGCCAACTTACATTCATCTGTTCCATTTCCAGGTTCTGCTTCTAATTTACATTTTTCTTCTAATTCTGATTTTGGTTCACTTGTTTGGGAAAAAGTGTATGCTAATAAGCAAGTTAATATTAATATAAAAATATGTTTTTTCATTTTTTTTAATCTAAAATAGAAGCTATGGGCATCAGCTACAACAATGATTTAAAAAAAGCAAGAGCAAATGAAGAAAACAGTTTAACAAAAAAATTTCAACATTATATCGGTACAAATTTAAAAAACACGTGCAAAAACGGCTTTACTCTTTACACATCTAACATCAGTTTTCAAAAAATATAATTTTTAATTTTTATCAATTTACTTTAAAAAATTAGCAAAACATCGAAAATATCCTATCCAACAGTTTAGTAACTTATAATTTCAAATAAAGCCAATAATAATAACTAGAATAAATTTAAAATAGAATCTAAAAGTAGCGCCAAAAGCAATTATACAAAAATTCTTTCGATGATGATGATGACGACGTCAGACGACCACTTATAAAATAACTCAATTATTCACACAATCACGGAAGAAGAAAAAAAGAAGAAGGAACATAAAATAAAGAAAACAAAAAAGTTGAAACATTTTACACTTCAACTTCCATTCTCTCGTCTTCAGCTTCTTTTTTCTTTTTACATTTTATTATTTGCAATTTTTACTTTTGCATTAACGATGTCAACAGAAGGGAACCAAGGTCATGCATTGATGACACGATCATCTTTCAAGCGAAGTTGCAGGCAGCCGGTTTCTTTCCTTAGCCTTTTCATTTTCTTCCTTCAAGCGTAATCAACTTTCAATATTAAAAAACGATGGAAAAGAAATTAGATTGTGGGTTGCAATGATGCGATTTTTATGTACGTTCATAAGAAGTTTTTTATTGCGTAAAAGCAAAAAAATAAAAGAACAAAAAAAAACTGATGTAAAAAATCTAATTAGTGTGACCGTTCATAAATTTTTTTTGTTTTTTTCATTTAATGTTCGAACAAAAAACAGATTCACAATCACAATAATAGGAAAGTGAGTTACGAATTATAAGATAAAGGAATACACTAGTTATTTTGCAGTTAAAAATTACAAATAAAATGCTACTTCAAAATTGTACCAATAATAGATGACGCATAATAGAGCAATAAAAATAGGGAACAAAAAATTATTTAACGAATAATGAAAAAAAAAACTAGCTTTTCAACTGTAACTAAAAATATTAGAACTAATAGAAAAAATATTAAAAATACGTTTTGATAAACTTTAGTTATCTCGAAAACAATTACAAATAAAAAGACGAAAATTAATCTGTCACCTTTTCAAAAACGAAGAGAACGCTATTAAACTCATGAAAATAAAAGGAATAAAAGTGTTTTTCAGCATTTTTGTAGTCTTCATAAAATTGAAGAAGATCATCTGCATTCAGATTTTTTAAAGTCATATGTAGGGTTGCCGTCCCCCCTCGTTTCCCCGATTTCCCCGCGGGGATCCCCGTCTCCCCGTCCCCGAAAGATTTTCATCCCCGAAAAAATTAAAGTTTCGATAATAAAAGAAAAAATCACTAAAAAGTTTTCCAATTAGCGCTCCCCTAATGATTACTGTACATAATAAACGACTTTTACCACTTTTGAATCTTTAAATTTGAATTTTTTTCCTCTCCCCGTCTCCGTCCCCGAATTTTTTTCTCTCCCCGTCCCCGAAAATTTTTTGTCATATGACTAGGGGACGGCAACCCTAGTCATATGACATTATTTATTTTATATCCACATTTAGAGTCAACCATCTCAATAAAATTATATTATTATTATACGACATTTTTATCCCAAAATAAAATATGTGATACCCTAAAAGGTTTTTGCTTCTCTCTTTAACTGTCTTTTGTTTTTATCGTTTTCAGTGTCGATTTTTATTATTTTTATTGTGGTTTTTGATCAAATTATTAACGAGGTGGTGTTTAAGTTGCTCTTTCATCTTCATTATTTTTTGCTTTTAATAAATGCCAAAGGTTTGGGGATTACAAATATTCAAAAAACTTATTTGATGAATGCTGGCATTTAATTTATGCTTGACGAGTATCAAATCTGTCTTATTTTTAAAATTTCTTAAAAATTCAAACCTTGCTACCAAAAAGTAGCAAACAATAACGTTAATAAAAAAACAAGACAATGGTTTTCTTACATTACTGCAATCTTAAAAACACAAAAACACGGCAGCAAATCTTGAAATTTTTGTAAGTCTTTTGGAAGAGAAAAAATGACAAAGTCTTCCAAAAGACTTACAAATGTATGTGTTTTTTTCAAAGTCTCTGAAAGAGAAAGTTTAATATTTTTCCAGTCTTTTTTAAAAACTTGGCAGCAGCCAGCAGAAAAACCTCGGCAGCAGGCAGTGGAAAAATGACAAAGTATTTTTTAAGGTGAAACTCTGAGCATTCCTGTATATTGTTCTTCTTCTGTTCGCTTTTTTTGAGTTCCATATTTTTTTTTATCTCCAAAAAATTGTGCGCGCTCTCTTTTTGTAGTTTGATGTTAAACAATGCATTTTATTCACTCTTTTTAAAATGCCTTTTTTGATAAGTTCTATTTCATACATGTTTCAGTTAAAATAATGGCTCCAATAAAGTATGAAGTAGAAAAAATATTAGCAGTTCGAGGATCGGGACGAGATAAGATGTATTTAATTAAATGGAAGGGCGAGTTTTTTTTTTTATCAACCTGATATTTTAAAACTAATATTTCAGGCTACAAAGCCAAGCATAACTCTTGGGAGCCCGCTGCCAACGCTGTACGTTTTTTTAAATTTAAATTTAATATTAATTTTTTGATTTTCTTCAGGATTGTCCCGATTTAATTGAACAATTTGAAAAAAGAAATGGTCCAAAAAAAATTGCTCCAACTTCAAAGGTCAGTTAAACTATAGTTTGATTAGACTTATACTGCTTTAATTTCAACTACTTATTTACCGGACTATATAATTCCTTTTTTTTATTACAGGCTCGAAAGCGCATTGTTACTGCAACTCCCAAGGTTAATTTGATCCATAGTGATATTATATTTGCTAAAATATCAATTTTTAGAAACCAATTCCACGAAGCAGAACTCCAGCACCTAATATTTCTACAGTTCGTTTAAGAACAAGAACTGCAGCATCAAATACCTCAACAATTGGTTTAGGAACTCGAACTCCAGCACCTATAACTCCTTCATCTTCTGCTCGTAAAGAACAAAAATCTGTAAGTTCTTGTTAGGTAAAAATAAAATTTTCTAAAGCCCCTTTTTAATAGCCAAGTCGCGGTCCACGTTTTGCTTTATCTGATGAAGAACCAACTCAAAGCCCCACCAGAAATGATTATGCTCGTATCTCTGACTTTCCTGATTTAAGCTTTCGTGTTGCTTCAATCAAAGGAATGCACACAAAATCGGGAGACAATTGTGTCGTTTATGATGATAAAGGCAGACAACATATTGCCCAGTGTAAAGCCGTGGCAAAGCAAAATCCTGATGTAAGTTGTTTTTGTTTATAAATACATTGTTTTTGTATATCTATATAATTTTTTTCAGCTCATCCTCGATTACTTCCTCGGTCTTTCTCGATCTCATTAAATCCTTGAACTGGTACAATCCTTTTTAAATGCATTGAACTTCTTTTTATTTTTTTATCTATGCTTATTATTTTAATATGGAATTTGGGATTTTATTTTTCTTTTGTTCGTTAATTCATAAATATTTCATTTTATAAAAATTACTACAAAGTTTTATGGATTATACCAATCCAAAAACAATAATGTAAATGTTAAAACTATTAAACAAAATAGCATAATAACTCTTCGACTTGCACTATTTTGTATTGCTTGACGAATAAAATCATTTGCAGCTTCAAGATTATCCAATGTATGGGTTGTTGTAACATGAATTTGTTCAATCTCTTGTTCTTGTTCAAGCACCTACAAATAATTGTAGCAATATAAGAGGAGCGAAAAGCTTATAGAAAAGTAACAAACTTTTTCAGCAAAAGTATCTTGAAGCTTTTTAATTTCCGTCATTTGTGATTCAATCTTTTCAATTTCTGTATTTGTTCGTGCAAATCGAATAAAAAGTTCTTCATTTTCAGCTAATAATTGTGCCTGCTCTTCTTTGCTTAATTCAGCTAAACCAGAATTTGAATTTGTTGTTTGAAAATGTATTTCTTGTTGAAGCTGTGACATTGGTTCAGTTTTAATATTTCCTGTAAAAAGAAATGCATTGGTTTACAGTAATCGCAGTTCTATCAAAACTTACTTTGTCGAATTCCATCTTCTCTAACTTTGAGCAATTCCGTTTCAATCATTGCTTTCTTTGTCTTCTGAGAATTTTCTTTTGGAATTAATGGAATCTTTTCTTCATTTTCATCAATCTTTTCCCAGCCTTCATTCTTTTCTTCATTCGCATGCGCTTCTCTTTCAAATTCTTCTTCCAAAGCTTTTACACGTTTAACTTTTGCTTCTTCTTCAATTTTAATTGCCGAAAGATTTGATTCATATAAATCAACAAGATTTGCCAAACGACAAATTCTTTGCAAATTTTGTGTCTTTTTAAGATGAATTTCTCTAAAATTAGAGGAAATTGGATTATATATTTTCTTTAAAAATTTTTAAATCAAACCGTAATTGTGCAACAATTTTGCAAACTTCTTTTAAATAAACTGTTAACATTTGAATAACACATTGCAAATGTTTAAATTCGTCTTCTCGAAGAGCTTTATCGGATTCCATTTGAGATTTTAAAGATTTAATTAATTTACCACATTGTCTCATTGCTGTATCTAAAACAATATAAACTTGTTAGATAAAAGTTGGTACCAAATGTAGGTTTATCTTACCAGAATCACTATCAAATTGTCGCCGATCATAATCAGAAATAAAATTTGAATGTCCATATGCTGAAAAATGTCCAGCTCCACCACTACAAAGAAGATAATCTCGTCGTTTTGATAAAACTAAATTTCGAAGTTCAGAAATATTTCGAAGAATATCACGCGCTTGTGATGCAAATAATCGAAAATTATGTGAATTTTCAAGTAGCTTTAATGGAGTTGGAGCATCTGATGGACTTGGTGGAATTGGTTCTGGATTATCTGCAATTACATAAAAACATTTTTTTAAAAATTTAGTTTAATAAAACTTACCATTTCTTTCCTTTGATTTTAAAGCATTTTGTCGAGTTTTAATCATTTTACAACGAGCTCGTAAAAGTGCTGTATTATCTGTGACAGCCATATTTTTGTTAATTATCTTAAAATAATTATTTTGGATTAATAATTTGCAGTTGAAGAAATTAAAAATCGCCGTTGAAAAAAAAATAGTGGAACAAGTTTACGTTGCTCTTGGCTTATTGTGAATGAATAATTTTTTTTGTAAACTCATTTTTTTATGGAGAAAAAAGATTTAAAATTTTTGCAAATTGAGAAAGTATTTTGTTTTTAGATAAATTAATTAACCGATTTGAATTTTACAATATTATTTAAATAAATGTTATTGAATAATCAATTACGGTAGGGGTGATGTATTAAATGCTAGTATTAGCAGTAGTAATAATAATCTTCTTTGTTTTACAGTATGTCCACAACCTGCTGTTTGTTGCACTTTAAAAATGGTCTTCTGAAAGCCCAGAACTTTTTCACCAGGTCAGATAAAGAAATTCTGTTTTAACATTTTGTATAACTCGATGAGACGAGTAAAATGTAAAGACAGAATTTTTTTATCTGATCTGGTGAAAAAGTTCTGGCTTTCAGAAGACCTTTTTTAAAGCTCAACAAACAGCACGCTGTGTATATCTAATCTTTTTATGATTCTATTTCCATAAAATAACTTACAAAAGTACCGTAACGAGCTTTATCATGAATTTGAGAAAATCGAAAATCATTTTGTTGAAAGATTTGAGTTATTCCTGAATTTGATTGATACTGATTTGATGGGGAAAGCAATCGCTGATATGCTTTAAAATTCATAACTTCTGGTTCAACAATTTCATTGCCATTTGATTGTCGAGGAAATTCAAAAGAATTCTACAAAAACATATAAATATATATATTCCTACAGTATCCTTCAAATTGCTTTTACTTTTAATTCAAATTCCATTGCTTTTGTCTTTTTAGAATTCTTTGATTTTTCTTTTAAAATTTTAGTTGAATTTTCATATGCTTCAAAATGAAGTGATAAAGTGCTGCTGTTGATATTTGTGGAGGTGCAATCATTTTTCCATAGCTTTGTACCTTTTTTTTCTGCCTTAAAATCATTTGAAGATTTTAAATATAAATCTTTCATTTTCCATGTTTTTGAACTTTCTTTTTCTTCATAATTATTAATTACAGTATCTTCTAATATTTTACAAATGTTGCAGCAATTTTACAAAAGTTTTTTATGTCTTATTTTTTCAAATGAAACGGATAATTTTGGAACTAAAACTATAGAAATTTTCCAAAAATAAACTTTTTCGCAAAACTGCTTTGTTTTTTTTATCATAATATATTTTACAGGTTGATTGGTTATTAAATTGATCAGATTTTGTTGTATCAAAATTTTTGAAATTTTTATTTAAATTGAGATTATAAAATTGATGGCTATCATTTTCAATTTGATAATTTGATTTTACTGATAATTGCTGCTTGAAGAATAACGCATTTTTTGTTGTCATCTAAAAAATTATTGTTCGCTCAAATGTAAAAAGGATATTTTAAATTCTTAATCTAAAATATTTTTTATTATTTTTATTTTAACAAATTGCAAAAAAGAGAAAATAATATGAAATTATTTTCGACAACGCAGATAAGAATGATGCAATTGACGTATGCTCATTCAAAAAAACACTGATATTAAAGAGAACAAGTTTTATATGTGATTAATGCTCTTCTGTAAAATATCAAGATTATAGTTTTTAAACTTTTCGTTATAAGGTTGTTTTGTTTTTGGTGTACAAAAAAAAGTTTCGAAAAACAATTTAACTCGTTTTTTGTGAACCTGACAAAATTCAAGATTATGAAGATACAGTATCTAATTTTTTCCAATTGTGATCAAAACTTTTTTTCTTATTACGTTACAAAATTAGCAGATTGAAGAGCATTTTTACATGTTAGATCAAAATATGTCATTATTGTCATATATTACATCTTTACTCCCATATTGTAAATTTGTCAAAAAAATACATTTTACAAAAAACAAACATGACTAAGCAAAAAAGCCAGAAAAAAGTAATTCAATAAAAAGAATAGAGAGAAAAAGAATAGATACTTTTTTTTCTTATACAGCAACACCAGTAAAAAAGGGCGACATTAAAAAAAGAAGACGGGAATGAAATTTTTAAAAAAAATACAGATGATTCCACGTGGACATGAAATATCTCTAGAGACAATGACCAATATAGAAAGTAAAAGAAGAGGGGATAAATATATAAATAATAAGTAGAAATTATACAACAGAAAAAAAGAATACGGTAAAAAAATATAATTTTTTTACTTATTGACGCACATGAAAAAAATATTATCATTTATGTAAAAGATGGTTCAAAATTCACAAAGAAAAATTACATTAATGAAGAAGCTTTTGACATGGAACATATTTTATTTTCCATTTCCACCAGCCCAGATGACGATGATAATCACAAGAAGGACGACAATTGCGCACATACTAAAATGAAAAAATTAAAATAAGCATTAAAAATTTTAATGAAACATACATAATAATCATTTTAATATTTTTCCACCAATATTTTCGTTTCAATGTTGCTGCAGATTTTTCGAATTGTGAAGCACCTTCCTGAAAAAATGATAAATCAAAGCTTAATACAGTAAAACTTATTTAAAGAAGCCCATCTATCAAGCAATATTCCCATCCTATACCAAGAATAACATACCTGAAGAGCATCAGCACGATCATCAAGTTGTGAAAGCTTTTGATCACGTTCTAATACTTTTTCAACATTTACTTTCATAATTCCAACAACTTCATCAACTTGAGCTTGAGTTTGTTGGAGGCGTTTATTCGAAGGTTTTGGTCCACCTTGACCAGGAGCACCAGGTTGTCCATCAGTATGTCCACTATCCATTATTTCTTTCTCTTTCCGTCAACTGATGAATATTATAAAAAATAAAATAAGTGATGTAAGTGGTTAACCCCTAAAAAATACTATAAATACAAGTATAGTAAAGAAGGCGGTTAATTAAATTTATATTCAAAGCACGGAAAAAATTAACGCGAATATATAAAAGAAACAGCAAAAGAAAAAGAAAAACCTACACAGATGCAGTTAACAAAGTGTTAGCTTTTTTTTATAATAAAGCTTTTTTCAGTAAAAAAAACGCCATGGGAAATGACGTGGATGAAAAAAGAGAAATAAAGGCAAAGTTCATTCATGGACAAAGAAAACGAGAGAGAGAGAGAACGTCAACATAAAAAAGTTTGCAACAATTAAAAGAAACCTGATACAAAAAAATTGGAAACAAAAAGGTTATGGTGTTAATAGTAGGGGAATATTAAACAAAAACGTTATTTGTAGTAAAAAAACAAAGTTCGAATTAATGAGTTGTTTATAACCTTATAGTTTTAATACTGGAACTATTCTAACTTCTCAGGTCAGTTAAATAACCAACAATAAGATGAAATAAAAAAAGTAATAAAAAGAACAACAGGGAAACAGAAACGTGTTAAAAAAGATCGATCAAATTTTCTGCAAAAAAAAATTTCTTCAGCAGCTGATTATCTAATCGCTGTAAGAAAAAATAGTTGAAAATTTTTTACGTAAAAAAACGGTAGAATTAATTTTTTTGATGAAGTGAATGAAAAAATAGATTTACAGTTAAAAATCAATTAAAATCTTGCAAGAAAATCAATTTTCCCGTTAACTTAAATTTTTTTCCCATGTTTGCCAAAGGGAAGACAAAGTTAAAAAAGAGCTTTCCTTTTTTGTGGGTAGTATATGTGAAAGAAGAAAAAAAACAACACAAAGAGAGAGAGAAAAGAGAGCCACACACGCGTAAAAAACTATCATCCACCAAAGCAAGAGCATCAACGACGACAGCAGCCACAACATCAACAAGAGAGAAGAAGAAGAGACACAAAAGAGAGACAGAGCGACCAAAAAAGGAAGGTTATAGTTAAATTTCAATGTGAAAAGTAAAAATAAAATAAAGCGTTGTCCTTCTTTTTTTTTGTTCTGTCTTTTTTTGGTGATGGTGGAAAGAAAGAAGAAGAAAAAAAGGGAGAGAATATTTATTGATCTTCTTGAGCTTTAAAAAAAGAAGAAGAAAGGAAGTTTAAAGGAAAGGGAATTATGAGATTTTAAAAGTTAAAAAACGGGTTAAAAATGGAGCAAATCTGGATTAGAAAAAAAGAAACAAAAGATGGAATAAATACGCTGTTTTGAGTTTTATGCTTTTTATTTTTTGTAAAAAGAAATTATATTTTTTCAAAATCTTGTAAAAACAGTTTTATAAAATATTTTTAAAATAAGATTGAAAAGAATTATAGTTTTTTAAGGTCAATAAAGTTTCTAAAGAATAAAAATATTATGAAATTATTCTAACAAATCATAAAATTTACCAAAGAATCTCCATGTGACGTTAAAGCAGAACAGTTTTTTTGACCGCACTAGGATTACTGTAGTTTTTCAAAAAATTTGAAAAAAGAACGCAGTTATAATAAAAAAATTTTTTTTAAAAGCAATAAACGTCCTTAAAATTTTGATTCTTTTTTATTGCTGCACAAAGTAACCAAGACGATAAAAAAGACTAAAATAAAAATCAAAAAAGTTAAACTAAATTTCGAAATTTTCAACAACAAAAAAAGGGGTACCAGCTGATTCATCTTTTATATTTTTTTTTTGAAAAAAAAAAAAAAAAAAAAAAGCAAAAAATGAAAAACGAAAAAACCCTTTCTCAAGGAAAAAAAAAATGCTTATAAAATTTTATTATTTTTTTGAATCAACAATATTTTGATTTACATAAAAAACACTAATGTTTTGAAGGTAAAAACAGCTATCAATTGCTTAATTCAGTTTTTAAAAAATCAAAAATTTTTGTGATTCACTGTTTTATAATTTCTTTTTACAGAACATATTTTTTTGTCGAAAAACGTTTGATAAAATAAAAAAAAGACGATATTATGATAATTCTTATTCAGTTTAAAACGTAAAAAATTTTTTAATCTGGGTTCTTTTTTTAATTAACAATAATTAATTAAAAAGTTAAAAAAACAGTTAATAGAATCAACAAAAATTTTCAAACAATTTTTGCACTTTCACAAATGTTTTACTCTAAAGCAAGTACCAAAAAAAAAACGTAAGCTGAATTTTTATTGTAAAATGACACCTGTCGGCCCAGTTATTATAAAAATATTTTTTGTAGAAATAAAATCGATTCAGTTTAAAACGTAAAACATTTATAATAATTTTTAAAGTCAAATTACTAGAAATTTTTATTTGATTTGCTCCAAATTTTGATTCAGTTAATATTTACAAAATGCAAAAAAGTGTTTTCAGTTTTTTATAAATAACCCCTCAGCCATCTATCACAGTTAAAAACATTATTTCTTTTAAATATTTCAGAAACTTCAAATGAAAAAAATATTTGTCAAAAATAGCAAAACTTAAAAAGTTTAAAAATAACCTTTAAGGAAAAGAAGAAAAAAATAGAAACGAAATTATTTCACACACGCAAAAAAAAAAACGGTTACCACTTTTTTTCTTCCTTTTCAAAGTGAAAAAAGACACGCTCTTTTTTTTCCACGAAAAAATGTATAAAGCTTTTTTTATATTTTTTTCCATGCGTCAATGAATGGCAATGGCATTCAACTCTCACACTAAAATATTTTTTTGTGAAAGACGGCTCTTTTCTTTTCCATGTATGTGTGATGTGGCATCCACGTTTCTTTTATTCCATTTTTGGTTAAGCTCAAATAGTCAGTAACAGCAGCAGTAGTTTTTGTTGTTGTTGTAGTAACTTGACAAAAAAATTGGAAAAAAAAAGAAACTGGAAGAAAGGGGAATTGAGCGGAAGTGGAAAGGGGGAAAAAAATGGGAAGCAAACAATAAGTTGAGTTAAGCTTAAAAAGAAATTTGTAAAAACTAGCAAATGCATGTTTTACAGAAAACTGGGAGGAGAAAAGAGAGAAAAGGGAAATGCATGGGGCATGCCTATTTTCCAATAATAATAGTTCGGGAAGTTTTAAGAAATATGGGAATAAATAATATGGAATTTGAAAAAGAAGAAAAACAGTTTAAATAGATCAACGTATTAAAGAACAGTTTACAAATTACCGTAATCAAAAAAAGTTTAATGAAAGGAAAAAGGTGTTTTATAGGGATGTCGGTGGTAAATTTACCGGTAAATTAAAAACATTTTGTGTAGGATAAACGAGAAAATTTTTAGAAAAATGTTGAAAATTTTTTAAAATTGATTTTCATAAAATATTTTCAGAGGCGGATATACAAAAATTTAGTTCTTTTTTCTTAAAAATTATGTTTTTTGCGTTTTTGAAGATCGAAATTGTACTGAAAGCGACAATGAAAAATCAAAAAATGATCTGTTTTGTCAAAAATAAGTTTTTTTTTCACTTAAAATTTAATTATTAAGTATGCTTTCGACTTTAAAGTCATTTCCAAAGCTATATTTGGGTGAATCTGGAGGCTGGAGACATTTTTTACATTTTCGGCAAATTTATCAAAGATCAAATTTGCCGGTAAATGACCAACCCTACTCAAAATTTATAGCTTTTTTTTTTAATATTCTTGCCGTGATCTCAGTATTTAAAAATTAATGTTCTCACTAAATTCAACGAAGGAAATACTCAGTTTACTAATTTACAATTCTGAAACTCTGGATAAAACTAATCATTTCCAACCTAAATTTGGGTGAATTTGGAGGCTGGAGACATGACTGTCAAATTTAGTGTTAACTTTTTACAAACAACTAGAACAAAAATTTTAAAATCTTTAAAAAAGAAGAAATTCGAATCAGTTAATAAATAAGGAAATTATCCAAAATGACAATTAAAACATAAAAGTTAATATATTTGAATTAAAAAAGATGATTTCCATTTTAAATTTGTATAAAATTTTGTAACAGTTTTTGCCCAATTTCCTATAGTCCCAGCATTTCCTCAACCTTTTATAGTCACACACATGACTCTGCCAAACCAAAATAACAGTTAACTAAAAATAAAAATAAAACAAAAGTTCAATTAATTCGCAAAAATAAAATCAAAACAACTCAGTTTTTTCATCATTAAGGTTTTTTGGGGAGGTGGAGATTTTTTGTTATGAAAATGTAATTTTTTTTCAATACTCCCAACACGACCATGACAAAAAGAGAGAAAGAGAAAAGAAAGAAGAGTACACACTCTTTTTTTGAAATGTTACTGCCTCGCCTACCAAAATACTTGATGATGCTCATTTTTCATTAATAATAAAAAAAACACATTGGGAGAAAAAAAAATGCGATGACAAGGTTTAGATTTCAGTTTTTCGCTTTTCAAAAATAAGAAAGAAACTGTGAAATAATTAAGAAAAAAAAATAAAAATATGATACAAAATTTTGAAAAATGATTCTTATCCGTGTTTAATAAATATCTCACAAAGTTCCAGTTTAAAAAAATTAAAAGGTATACTGTACAAAGCATGTGACAAAAAATTTCAGTTTTAAAAGTGCTGTTGTAAAAAATAAAAGAACGGATAAAATTCGTCTGTTATATACAAACATTGAAATATTCGAAAGTGTTCCTTTGAAAATTATCAATCGAAATTCAGTTTTTTTTAATTTAAAAAAAAACAGTTTAAGTCAAGTTTTTAATTTTTACGTTAAATGTGCTGGATGAAAATTGGAGGCCAGCAGTGTTGCTGATTTTCAAAAAACATCGGTGTCGGTGCCGGTGCCGGCACCTCGGCAACGCTGAAGATCAGTTTTATTTCTCTCATTATCTCCAAAGCATTTTATTGATTTAAAAATAAAACAAACGATCAATTTAATGTACCCAAACGCAGTATGCCGTAAAAAATTGTTTTAACAAGAAAAGAAGATTGTCTTTGCCATGATAGAACAAAAAACACTTTTCCTAATTTATTCTCTTGAAAGAAAATTATTAACCTTCGCTTTTAAAAAAAAAGCTACACGATCTTTTATTTGAATATTTTAGTTAAATTTAAAAAACCACTTGCTTCATTTTTACATAAAAATTTTGTCGAAAATGCTGTTCAACAAAAGTGGCATTTAAAAAATCTTTCATCAGCACAATCAGAAGTTCGCTGTGACGGATGGTCATGAACTAAGAGCACAGGAGGAAAAAGAAAGTATAAAAGATGGAGAATATGTGTTGAAGGTGGATTATTTTCGTGGAAGAAACGAAATCACTGGAAAAGCTGAAACAGAGCAGCCATTCAGGTAGAATATAAACTTCGTGGTTCGATTGTTAGCATATAAAAAAGTTTTCACATCATTTTTGTTTAAAAAATCCGTTTAAAGAAAAACATTTACAGTTATTAAAATTATTTCGAAAATCTTTGTTAACAGATGTAAAAAATGAATAAGATTAACTAGGGACTGTCCAGACGTGACGTCACGCATAAATCCAAAATTTTGTTCCCCATCCACCCATCAGTCACATTATCGTCACATTTGGCTTACCCCCCACCCACCCATACCGTCACAAAAATCGTCACATTTAAAAAAAAATGCAGCAACAACTAACATTTTACAAAAAAATTTTCCTTGTGACGTTTTTAACTTCATAGCTTTTTTCGAAAATTATACTAAAGCTTCCTATTATTTGATAACTTTTTAAAGGATGTTAAAAATGGCGTTGCTAAAAAACAAAGCTGCTTGAAAGCGGCAAAATCTTCCGTCTCGAGAATTCCTTATATTTGGGAAACAATGTTTGTTATAAATATTGATAGTTTTGATCGAAAAAAAAATTAAAAATGACAAATCTGCGTGACGTCACATTTTGGTTTAGACCCACCCACCCTTCACCGTCATTTTTCGTCACGTTTGGCTCACCCTCCACCCACCCATAAAATGCGTGACGTCACGTCTGGACCTAGTGGACTGCGATCTTCCCATAATTAAGAAAAAAAATGGTTTTTAGAACAAAAAAATCACAAATGCAATTCTTAAATTTTGTCCAGTTAAATCGTAAAAAATAAGGTTAACAGCTTTTGATTTTCTATTTACAATAATTTGTTTTAACACCAAAGATTGTATGGTAATATCAGTTATAATAAATTTGCGTTTTTTATCGTTAATAAATTAATAAACTTTTTTCAATTTTTTTATATAACTTAAATTTCCCATATAAACCCTTATTAAGTGCTACAGTAATTCGAATAGATAGATAAAAATTTATAATATTAAACGAATAAGGTTTTTTTTCATAATCTGATTAAAAGGTAATAGGTATATAAATTTTCTTATTTGTAGAGAAAAAAGATTAGAAACTTTTACAATCAAAAGTTTCTGAAGTTGATTATATTTTTTTGATGGTAATTTTTTTACTCCAACAAAAATTCATGTCGCGGTAAGACATCTCTCTCATTTTTGTGATGAAAAAATATCCTCTTGTATTTTTTTGCAATACAAAAAACAAACAAAACAATTATAAAAGTAATCATCTATAAAAGACTTTTTTAAAAGTCCATGTTAACAAAAATTAAACAAAGTTATTAATCAAAAATGATGAAATATGAAGCACCCGATCAAACGCTAGATCTAACTCAAATCCGTGAAAATCAAGATACATCGGTAAACGCAGTTTTTCAATGCTTAACCCAGTTTTTATTTACTTGTAATTTTTTAGGTGCTACAAAATTTCAATGTTTCTGTTCGATCTCGGTATGGTTCAGCAATAAGTTATCCTCGTGAAGTTGTAAGTTTTTTTAAAGATAAGGAGAATGGAGAAACAGCTTTGTAAAAAATATATATGCATTTTTCAACATGGATGGGTATGCAGTTAATAATTAGTTTTCCAAAGTTAAAGAACTTTACAGTTTTGATCTTTTAAGATTTGAAGAATCAAAATAAGCTGAAACTTCTTCTAAAAAAATGCGCAACAGTTTTTAGTTCCAAAATATTACTGTGGGGCATATATTTACTTGAATATTAGCATTAATTGAGTTTAAAAATCCAATACTTTTTAGCGCTATAGCATTAAAACTTGATAAAAACTTTTTACTGGGGTTTTATTACTTAAAGAAAGAATGGCAAACAAACTCTGTTAAAAACCCTTCCACTTGAAAAACTTTAACGCAATTGAGAAAAAAAAGAAAAACAACCATCGTTTTAGACTTAAAAGTTGTTAGTTAGTTTTGCAATTTTTCTTCTTTTCCTTCGTTTCTTCCTTTCTTTTTTACAAAGTGTTGGTTGCAGCAGCAGCAACCAGCAAAAAAACGTTTCTTGTCTCTTTTTTTCCTTGTGTTGCGTATATAATTTTTTTCGTTCCCTTATATTTTTTCCTTTTAAATATTGATTTGTTTTTGACAAAAAAATGGACACGGAAAGGAAGAACGAGATATTTGAAATTCCAATAAAACCAAATTATGTTCTTTTTTCCGTTTTTTGATTATTATCTCTTGATTTTGATTAATGAATTTATTTATGTTTAATTAATTTGTTATTTTTTTTAGATGACAATGGTTTGGAAGAGAGTTAAAAGAAGTGGACATCAAGCTTCAAAATATTCGTTTAATATTTCATTTAAAGAATTGATTATTGATGCTGAAAGAAAGCCAGAAAAAGTTCAAATTGCTGTTATGCATAGGTATGCTTCTTATTTACACAGTTTATGAAGTAGTTATATATTTAATTAGTCATCAATAAGATTGCTTCAGTTAAACTTAATACATATGTTTTACATTAAAGCAAAATTCGTTGGTGCTTAATATTAAATAATCCTCTTAGCTTTTTCACGCTTTGATTCTTATCAATTAGTTTTTTTTATCAAAGTTTTTTCCAAAAAATTATTAATTTTTGTGAAATTAGTTTTTAGTTACTGTAGCTAACCTTCACCTACCGTACAATTTTTGTGAAAAAATTGTTGCTGAGAGTTTAATTTTTGTTTTTTTAGACGAAGAAGATATGCATGTGAATCTCGACCATTAGAAAAAAGTTTTTCATCTGATAATAAATTTATGATTACATGGCCAGATCTTGCTGCAGCAGATGCAATAAATTTTAATACTACTTTATTCAAAGATCCAAGCAATGAACAATTTGATAATAAAGTTTGTTAAATATTTTATTTATATTTAACAATTTTTTTACTTTTTAGGAATGGACAATAATAGCTGAAGAAATAACAAAGAAAGGAAAGACTCGACCGCTTGCAGCTGTACAATTAAATTTTGCATTTTTTGTTAATCAAAATCCTGATCTTAAAACTGAGTTAAAGCTTAAACTTCGATGTTTACAAAAAGATGTCAAAAATTGTACACTTTCGTTGATATTATCTTCAACACTTGTCAAAGAAGGAAATGCAATGTTTGTTTTTCTTTGTTTTTAGCTTCTTTGTATATATATGTCTTTTTTAGGGATGATGATATACAAAGTCAAGCATCTGTTTCATCTGTAAAAGTTCCAGTTGATATTCCATTTTTATCAGACGATAATGAAAAGATTACAGAAGGTGTAAAAAAGATTACAAAAGATTATGAAGACTGGAAAGATGAAAAAGAAATTGCGATAAAACCAACTCCACCACCTGTAGTAAAGCAAGCATGGGGTGAACCATCAGCAACAGATGAAGATGGAAGAAGAAGGCATTCAAGAAATGATGAACCTCCACCACCATTACCACCGTAAGACCATTTTAATTTTTATACATGTATATAAATATCTTTTAGGCATCGTATTTCAACATCTTCTCGACAATCAGATTCATTTGAACATGATTATATTCCATCTGTATCCAATCAACATCAACCACAACCACCACAATTGCTACCAACAGATCGTCGACAAAGTATTCATACTGTAATAAAAAATCTTCCACCTCCACCACCAACTCCAAAAAAAGATGAACCGTTACTTGATTGGTGTCAAAGGGTTACAGCTGGATATAAAGGTGTAAAGCTAACAGATTTTTCAAGATCATGGAGATCAGGGCTTGGATTCTGTGCAATTTTACATCGATATGATCCGACATTAATTGGTGATTTTGAACAATTAGATTTTTCTGGTTCAAAACCTGGACAAAAAGAAAATTGTAAAATTGCATTTGATGCTGCAAAAACAATTGGAGTTGAACGAGCACTTGATGAATCAGAAATAACAAATTATAAGCATCCAGATGAATCCAAAATTATTTCATATCTTTCATCACTTCGTGCTGCCCTGCAAGGAACTGAAAATGTAATAAATTCAGATAAGCGAAAATCAGAATATCAATTTTCAAAAGTTTATGATTTATCTGAAACTGAAAAGAATGTTATGAAAGATTTGGAACGAATGAGAATGTTAAGAGGTGGTGGAGAAGATGAAACAGATCGGATGGAACCAGCACAGCCGATTAATGAACCTATAATAATGACAGAAGGAAAAGTTTCAACAAAAATTCGAATGACTTCAACATCGATAGAAGATGAAAAGCCAAAAATGATAGAAAGAAATGATGAACCACGACCATTTGGAAGATCAAGAAGAGATTCAATAAAAGAGTTAGAAGATCATCAAGCTGAATTGGAACGAATGCAAGAGTATGTGTTTTTCTTTGAATGAATATAAATTCATTTAATGATAGTATATTTTAGTGAAATGAAAAGATTAGCCGATAAAGCCGTTCGAGAATCATCCGCACCAACTTCACCAAAATCTCCCCCACCTCCAGCACCATTTGAACCAAAGCTGAATGGAAGTGCAGTACTTTCTGAAGAAGAACAAATTCAACGACGAAAAGAAGAAGCTAAAAGGCTTATTGAAGATCTTCGAAATACTTCAGGTGATACAATAACAATTTCAAGTATGATGCAACCACAAAGAGGTATGTTTATACATTTGTAAATTTGGTTTATGTAATTCTGTTGTGATTTGTTTTACAAATGTTTTCCACCTTTTTTTCTAAATTTTATGTTTTTGTGCTTTGTACACCTTTAAATATTTTTTTAGGTCGACAACAGCAGTCACAACAATATAATTTTTATTCAGTTCGAAGTGCACAAGCATCTCCAGCATTAGAACGAAGAAATTGTTTGTTGTTTTTTTTTCTTTCTTTTCCCCCAAAATAGTAGCATTTGATTGGATGAAAAAGTTTTATTTGTTGTTGTAAACTTTGAGTTATCAAAAACTTTAAATACACTAAACCGTAGTGGATTAGTTTATGTTGAGCTCCATTTTCTTTATTTATTTTATCTTTTGATTCGTATTTTTTTTTCATTCAAACTTGTGTTACCGTAATTTTGTATGCACTTAATTGTTGTGCTATTTTTATTATTTCATTTTTATTAAAATTAATTTTGCTTTTTTTTCAGATGGACATCAAAGACATGGATCTGATTTATCTGCAAATGCATATGTAAGTTTATTTTTTGAATTAAAGTTTCTGCTTTTTTTTGCTTTTGCATTTTACCAAAGCCTTTTGTCCTTTTTTTGTAAAGCAGTATACTAGTTTTTGTTTGTAACTTTTTAGCTTCCAACAACTTCAACATCTGCAAATAATGATTCTTTTACAAATCCTCGAAATGCACCAGCTGGAATGCAACCATCAACATTTGATCGAGTAAAACGTTATGGTTCAATGAGAAGTGCAGAATTGGCTGAAACTTTATCACAATTTATTACACCTGTTATTCCAGCGGTTAGTATTGTCATCATTTTTTTTGTGCGATTTTATGTTTGTGTTGCTTTCATTTTTTCAATGCATTTTTTCTAGCTTTACTTGTCAATACCATTTTTATCTGTGACTTATGATTTTACAATTTTAGGATTCGTCAAGAGGTCATCAAACATATGATAATAGTTTGAATGCAACACCAACAAGAAAAATTGTTACAAGTTTTGAAAGGAATGTTATTCATGTTGAAGATATAAATGAAGAGCTTCGAAAAATTGCAGAAAGAATTAAAGAAGTTGAAAATCTTGGTCAACATGTACAAGAAAAAATACAATCTGCTGGTAAGCTTATTTTTGGTTACTGTAGTTTTTTATGTTACATTAGCTGGTAAATTTTGGTAGATACTGTAACATAAAATTTTGATAAGAGCGGGGTACTGTAGTTTACATATATTTATTTAATATTTTTTTAGAACAAAATAGTGAAGATGAACAAAAATATGTGATTGAACAAATGAAATTAATTAATGAAAAGGATGCATTAGTTCGAAAACAAGATTATTTTAATGTTGCAGCAGAAATGAGTGAAGTTGAAGAAAAGCTTGGAATCGTTCAACAACAAGTTAATGAAGTTACTACAATGAATGGTTTGTTTTTTATAAAATAATTATTGCATGTGTACAGTAACCTATCATTTTTAGATGCAGATAAAACTGAAGAAGAAAAGCAAAGAATTGATGATCTTGTTGCAGAATATAAATCATTAATTGATAAAAAGAATGAATTGGCTGAAATTTTAATTCAAAAAGAAGCTGAAGAAGAAGAGAATGAAAAGTTTGGACGTGATACACTTGAACGATCACAAAATTTTCTTCGTGGATCACAAGAACCTTTAAATACATCTCGAAGAATTATAAATTGGATAAAATCAACAACAAGTTAAAATTATTACTGTAATCTGTTTTAATATATTTGTATAATAAGAAAATATAAGGCCATTCACAAAATAAAAAATATAACCGGTGTTTTTTTTGTTTGTTTCTTGAATCCGGCTATTTTTTTGGTACTTATTTACTTTCCCCCCCCCTTTTTTTACAAAATTTTTCAAAGTTTTGTTCTCAAGAAAAAATACTCATATTTTCATATTTGTATTTTTTCTAGAGAACAAAACTTTGAAAAATTTTATAAGGGAGGAAAAAATGACGACCATCTAGCAGATTGTTTGTGAATGAAAAAAAGCTCGTTTTCGATGTCACGGCTTCCTTTTATGCGTTTTTTGCGGTTTTCAAAAATTTTAATGCAAATTGCAAGAATTGGAATGGAAAAGAACAAAAATGTTATTCAAATTTTAAAATTTTGTAAAAAAAGGGGGGGAATAGTAAATAAGATCGCCATAGCGATCTTATTTACTATTCCCCCCCCCCCTTCCTGGCTATTTTTAACAAATTTTGTAAAAAAAGGGGGAAATAGTAAATAAGATCGCTACGGCGATCTTATTTACTATTCCCCCCCCTTCCTGGCAATTTTTAAAAAATTTTTAGACGGTTAAGTATATTTTCAAAGTGTACAGGAATTTTTTGAATTAACATTTAAAATCATGTTATTATTGGTGGATTGGTATTGTTGTTCTTTTATCACTATGTGAAAATATCTTTGTGGCAAAAAATTCGAAGGATGTGAAAAAACAAAAAAAAAGGGGGGGGGGGGAATAGTAAACAAGATCGCCGTAGCGATCTTATTTACTATTCCCCCCCCCCCCTGAAGTCATTTTTAAAAAAATTAACATATTTATTCGCCAAAATTGTATTTTTGTTGAACTTGAGACCAAAAATGGAAAAATGGATCATCCTTGAAAAATCTTTTTTTTTCTTTTCTACAATTTTTCGAAGTACATCTATATGTAACACCTTTTGCTTCGCGATTTCGCTTATTCATCGTTCCACCACATTCACAAGTGCAAGAATCATCAGGTAATAATCGTTTATCAATTAGCCATTGTTCAAGTTCTTCATCAGATTTGTTGAGCAAATTATAAAAAGATCGATTCGTAAGATTTCTGAGTTCGTCCATTCTTTGAAAAGAAAAAAGCACAAAAAAGGAAAAAACATTATTTTCAAATATGCAAATTTTACCTTTCAACTTTTGACTCAAAAAAAAAATGAATTTTTTCTGAAAATCATTGCCAAAGAAGGGGGGGGGGGAATAGTAAATAAGTGCCATTTTTTTTCGGCGCTTTCATTGCTTTGTCTCTGTTTTACCTTTTTTGATTTCAATTTTTTTTCTGTGTTTTTTACTAGTCTCTGTTTTTTAAAATGTTTTGTAAAAGTTTTTAAATAATAACAAGAACATTTGCTTTTAAAAAAGGCACTTTGCAATTTTTTAAATGCTTTCATTTTTTATAAAAAAGTTTATGATTAAATTATTGTGATTTTTAAGTCAGATTGATAGCTTTTGAAAAATTTAAACTTTAAATTCAAAATAAATTTTCAAGCTTGAAAAAAATTTTTCTTCCAAAAAACAAAAAATTTGTTGAAAATTTTGGAAAAAACAGATGAAAAAAAAGAGGTGCTTTTATAGATTTTTCTTTTATCAATTTTGATTTACCAGGGGCCCTTTGTATCCATATTGTAATTAAGAAATAAAAAAAAACATATTTAAAATTAAATTTTTTAATAATAATTAATGTTAATAATTATCGATTCAACATGTTCAGCATCAAAATTAATGACTTTGGCAAAACGTGTCTCAATATACGACTACGCTGTGCTTACAGTAAATCATTTGCTCGTGAAAAAAGAACAATAAAAATAGTTATAAAATTTGCATTTTAATTTGCATTCAAGAAACAATTCCATCCATCTATTTTTGATAATGTCATCAACATAGCTTCAATCTTTCATTTATTTGCAATATTTTCAGTTGTCGTCAGCAGCAGCAGCAAAGAATACTTTTTTCAACACAAAACTACAATAATGCCATCAAAAGAATCAAAAAGAAAGAAGAAGGAAGAAGAAGATGCATCAGATACACCACAAATTCCACAAGGTGAACATGTTAATCATGTTTATTGGCATGGTTTATTACCAAATAAAGATACTGCTGCCGTTTTAAAGAATGATGGAGAATTTTTACTTCGTGCAATTGAACATGATGGTCAATATAATATTCTTTTAAGTGTTCGATCTGGTACAAGTGTAAGTTTATTTCTTTATTTCTTTTAATGATTATATTTATCCTTTTTGTAGGTCTTAAATGCAGCAATCGCAGATGTCAATGGAAATGGATGGGATGGCAATTTTTTTGAATGTATCAAAGATATCATTGATTTTTATCAAGTAAGCATTCTTTGTTTAACAATTTTGTATTAATATTGATCGTTTTTTAGGTTCGAAAACGTCCATTAAAAATCACAAATACAACTGCAATTCTTGATTGTCCAATTCGTCGAAAAAGTTGGGAACTTCGTTATCGAATGGTACAACTTGGAAAAGAATTAGGATCTGGTTCATATGGTATGTTTAATACATGTGTTTATTGGCATTGCTTATATGTATTTGTTTTTTAGGCCTCGAATGATTGCTGATTTAATGAAAGAATGCTTGGGAGAACCAGATCAAAGACCAACTTTCAAAACTGTGCTTGTATGCCTTCGACATTTTATTAAAGAAGGTGATAAAGGAAATGGACTTGGAATTTTTTAATCAATAATATTGTAATGGCTATGAATTTTAAAGTTTACTTGTATATGTTTTATATATGTGTGAAATAAATAAATTAACAACAAAGATTAAAATTGTCTAAAGATGCGATACTTATATTTATTTTGACTTCGATAGAAAAAACAGCTGACAGAGTTTGGAGTTGATGTTTTTGATATTTTGAGGATGTTGAATAGTTTATCGTGTTTATATTTCTCCATTTTTCATCGAAATGTTTTTACATTTCTGACAGGACAAACTAAAGAAGCGCGATAGGGCATCTTCTTTAGTTTATCGTTTCAAAAATTCAATTTATATTTTTGTATTTTTGGATTCTGAATCCGAGATTCTGAAGCTGGAAAAAATTTTTGAAACCCCAAAAATTATTTCATCGTAATCAGCATATTTTTTTACCCTATACCAAAACTCTAATCCCCCCATTTAACTCAAAAACAAACCAAGGAAAAAAAGCAAAAAAATCATCTCTTTCCTTTCTTTTGAATTAAAAATGTGAGTGGCGGCTGGGTGTTGTGGCGGGCTTGCAAAAAAATGATTACTAATGATCTTTAAAGATAAGACTTTCCAGAAAGAACCGTGGTTAGTTTCCGTGTTTAGGGTTCACGGGTGTGAATTTTCGAATTCATTCGTCCCCCAAAGATCGGTGTTCTCATAGAAAGTAAGCCCAATGCTGTGCGGTCGAAACCCGACCAGGGACGGAATCTTGAATGTTGATCGACGTAGCCTTTGACATATCGGCCCAACTGTGAGTCGGCACAGAAAATGAACGGTTCTTTCTAAGTTCTTTCAAAGCTGGCAATGACAAAATGGTGCAAAATAATCCTCCAAAGATATACGTTTGTGAAGGGTTTTCAAGTCCAACAAAGGCCCCAAATTGGGAGGACTTTTTTGCATATTTTTTTTCAATTTTTTTGAAATTGGACAAATTTTTGTTTTTTTTTGTTGAATAAGTCTCAAAAAACTTGCTTCTACGGCACTCTCTCTACAAATTATAAAATTCACATTTATTTTACAGCATTACAAAATTAATATATTATTTACGTTCAATAATCCGACAATTAAAAGCTTTAATATTTTTTGTAAGAGTATAATTAAATTCATATTTTGGAAGCTTGTTTGGTTCTTCAGGAAGGAATTCAAATCGATGAAAGAATGTTGCAGCAAAAATGAATAATTCCATTCGAGCTAAAGCTTCACCAACACATGCCCGTTTTCCAACAGAAAATGGAGTTAATCGATCATCTTTAACAAAATTATTTTTAGCATCCAAAAATCGTGTAGGATCAAATTTCCATGGATCTAAAATAGTTACAAATTATATTTAAAAAAAGCAAGAGAAAAAGTTTACCAGGAAATTGTTTTTCATCTTTATGAACCATTTCAAATTCTGGAATAATAATTGTATCTTTTGGAATAATATATCCATCAATGGTAATTTCTTCAGAAGTTCGATGAAAAAGATTTATTGGAGCAACAACAGTAATTCGTTGAACTTCTTGAAGACATGCATTAAAATATGGAAGCTTTGGTTGATCTGACATTGCAATAGTTTTAGCTTTTCCAATTACACGATCAAGTTCTTCATAAAGCTTCTTTTGGATTTCAGGATTATGAATCATATAATATACAAACTACAAATGTAATGTTAAAATAAATAGAAATGTAAAAAAAAAGCTTACCATTTCAAGTGTTGTGGTAGTTGTTTCAATTCCAGCAAAAAACATATCTCCTACAACTCCAATCAATTGCTTATCACTCCATTCACCTTCTTGATTTAATTGTGGATTATGTTTTCGTTGAGCCATTAAAAATGCATCTGTATAATCACGAGGTTCACCTTCATAATTGATCGTTTCACGATGTTCTTGAATCAATCTTTTATAGAAAGTTGACAATTCTTCACAACATCGAATTGAATCTTCATAAGTTTTTCCAGCCAAAAATCGAAAATATTTTAAAAATGGAAATAGAGTTACAAGATATACAAATGGATGATTAAAAGTTTTTGCAACTTGAAAAGCTGTTTCTGCTCTTTTATGAATTGCTTCATCTTCCAAAGGTTCAGAAGTTCCAAATAAAAGATGAAAAATAATATTTCCAACACATGCCTAAAAAAGAAGGGCATTATAAATTGTTGGCAAAATTGAATCTTAAACTTACAGTAAAAATCTTTTTTACACAACCTGTTGGTTTACCATTTAATTTCTTGAAATAATTACAAACATCTGCAGCTTGAATTTGAATTGCATCTTCGAGAATTGGCTTTCCAACTCCAAAATCACGTAAAACTTGTAAAAGAAATCTTCGTTGATTTCGCCAATATGAATCATGTCCAAGGCTGAAAAAGGATTACATATAGGGCAGAGTTATGTAAAATCGAAATTTTGATTTTGGACGATAATCTCGGAAACAGTAAAACACGGGTACGGGCAGGGGTTGTAAAACGCGGGTGAAATGTCTCGAGTACCATAAAAATTGCGTTCTATACGGTAATGTTTTATATTTTTTTTACCCGCGTGTTACAACCCGCTACCCGCGTTTTACTGGAATCCCGATAATCTTGGACGATTACGGGACGTACAACTTTAAATGCCATAAATCTATCACCTTGAATAAAAAATCAACTTACACAATTCCATAAGGACCATGAAATAATGCTTCTGAGGCAAAAGAATATGGACGACCAGCAACTTTATCACCATTTTTGATAAAAACTGTTCGTAATTGCTATAAAATAATATAAATATAAAAACCAACAACAACAACATTAAAGCAAACCTCAACACCACCAACAATTATTGCAGGACTTGGTAACCATAATGTATAAAGATTTCCATATTGTTTTTTAAGACTTAAAATTTGATTATCAATATCTCCAAGATTTAAAAAATAAAGATTTCCAATAAATGGTAATGGCAATGGGCCTGGAGGAAGATGCAATCGTCTCCAATAAAATTGATGAAAGATAAAAATTCCAAAGAGTGATAAAAGAATTACACCAAACATTTTTTCATTCACCACCACTTTCAAAGTTTTCAGCAACAAATAAATGTAGTAGAAATCACAAAACTTATTTCAACTTATAAAAAATGAACGAATTTGCATTCATTCAAATTTTCCTTGTAAAGTTGTTTAATTTGCATAACTGAAAAGGTTTTGTGGAAAAAATCTTTTTGCGTCAAAAAAACCAGTCTTTCAAGTATTATTTATTTTGTCCAATTAAATCAAAAAAATAGGTTTAACATCTAATAGCTCCGATGTTTAAAAAAATTGCTTATTTTTTAACATGTAAAATAAACATTTTTTTCTGCAGAAATGAGCAAAATCATTGGTACACGTTTTGCCAATTAATTTTTACAAACACAAAATTTGTGTCACAAATTACAGAGCAATTTTTGCAAATCTGTATAAACACATACTTTGGTTTCAATTTTAATGTGATACTGCGATGTCTTTTATTGAATTAAAACGTTTCAGACAAAATTAATATTATTCAGTTTAAAAAAAGCTAATTAAATTGTTTTAAAATTTTAAAAGAATTTCTTCATCAATTTTTAAAATGTTGTCGCTAATACTAAATTGAGAATCCATGTAGCCTATTTTTCCATGTTCCTTTATTTATCGAATCTTGATATCAAAAGTTTTATGTAAAATAAATACAGTTTAAAAAATATTCCAAGTTGTTCTTGCTTTGTTGGATTTTGATCCATAAAGTTTCAATGATCAATTATTAACCATAGGGTCTGCAACAATTTTTCAATAGGCTTTCTCATTTGAAAGTTTTTATCATTTTTTAAAGTATAAAAGTTTAAAATATGTGGATTTGCTGGAAATTTCGACGTACCATTCATGGCTTCAAATTTTTAAATTTATTATTAGTAAAAACTTAAAAAATTGTACATATAAAAAATTGCAGTTTTAAGAACAATAAAACTAAAAATTAAAATGTTTAAATCTTGCAGTTTTAAGAATAACAAAAAAATTTAGATCTAATTTTTTAAACAATAATTTTTAAAAAAATTAGATATTGTCAATAAAACAAAAATTTAGAACTGATTTTAAGATTGATTTCAGTTTAAAAAATATATTTTTCAATTTTCAATATCCAGATACGAATAATAATAATAAAACGCCGACACTTAAAAAGTTTATTAAATTTTTTTTACTGCAAGTTTCTTTTATTTTATGGTTAAATCAGTTTTTAATTCTTAATCAAATAGGTGTTTTAACATTTACAAAATAGAAACCCATTAAAAAGGTGCAAACTTTATGTATAAATATTTATATTTTTCAAAAGTTTACAGTGAATTTAATTTGAATTTAAATTTTTTTCAACGTGGTTTTCCACCTACCTTTTTTTATGATTATGCAACTTATTTCAGTTTTAAAAAATAGTATAAAATGTGTTGTTTTTGATTTCAGTATTGGTTGATCGAAAAACTTTTCAACCATTTTTTTGTTTTGTTATTTCGTTTCAAAGAATGGTTAAAAAATTAAACGTTAAAGTTTCCAATAGTTTTTTTATCAGGCCTGATATCAGTTACAATGCAATTGTTTACAGTTTTTACCAACAAAATGTTTCCGTTAAAACAGTTTTTACATTCTTTTCCTTATTTAGCTGTTGTCTCATGTATAAATAAATGCTTTCATATTTGGGACACACTAAATGGTGGATGGACGGGTCCGGTGGAGTGGACGTCTAAACGGTGGATGGATTGCTAAACGGTGGATGGATTTTTGAAAAAAAATTTTTACAAAAATTTAAAAAATTTAACCATGCACAAATAAGAATGTTGAAATTTTTCGAAATTTTTTTTCAAAAATCCATCCACCGTTTAGCAATCCATCTACCGTTTAGACGCCACTCCACCGGACCCGTCCATCCACCATTTAGTGTGTCCCTTTATATTTCAGTTTTATAAGTTATGTATTTTTGAGCCAGTTTTTGATGTAACATAAAATAGCGGACTCACAATTTTATTTTTGTTGTCTAAAAACTTTTTCCCACAGATCAGATTACAGTACCAACTTTGAACTTTATGAACTTTTTAAAATTAAATTACTTTCCTCAAATAATTTATACCTCACAATTTTACATACTAACTTTCTGGCTTTTATTTATGTAAATTTTACACCAAAATGTACTGCAGTTTTTTCCATCCAAAATTAAAATTCACTATTACACATTTTAATATATACAATGGATTACTACTGTACAGTTTTAAAAATCCTTTTTTACTTTACAACAATTTTTTTTCTGGTTTCTGAACGCTTTTAGCTTTAAGCACAAAAATAAAGAAAAAAAGTGATGCGATTCCCTTGTTTGCCATAAATTTTGCGTCCAAAAATGGAACAAATTCTCAATGAAAAAAAGTTGTTAAAAAGAGTTTTATTTGCCTTAATTTGTCCTCAGTTTAAAACATATTTGTAATCAAATTTTTTCACCGTTTATAAATTTATTTTGATGGTTTTATTTTTATAGCTTACTCCAATAATTAATGAATTAACAGTTTTCAAAAAATATTATTTTTATTTTTTTTACAGTTTATCTTTGATGCATTTTAAAATTTATTTAAATTACCAATTGTTTTCGGTAATCGAATAAAAGCAAATTTTTGTCGCCCTTTAGTTATTTTATACAAAAAAAATATTTTTTAATTATAAAAATGGAATTCATTTCTTTAATTTTATACAAATTTAAAAAAAATATGTTTTTCAACAACCAGATTAATCAATTTAAAATTCTTTAAACGTTGAATCGAAAAAAGAATTCGTTCATCTGTAATTCCAGTTTTTGCCGTAATTCTTTTTGTGCCGTTTTTAGACTTTTTCAAGAAACAGCCACAAGACTCTTTTGTGACAGTTTTTGTACTTTATTAATTATTTTGTCTTATCAGAAAGCAAAATTTTCCTGCAGTTTTTTATATATAAACCTATTTATTATAATTTCATGTTATTTTATATGCTTTTAAAATTTTTTTTTGATATTTTTATACCTTTTTTTGACGTTTGAATACATTTTTTTAATCTCTAATTTGGATATACAAAGTTATAAAAAGCCGGAATTAAATCTTTTTTTAAATTCTCACTTTTTTTGCACACTTTTTGCTTTTGATTTGCGTCATAAAAAACATACATTTTTTTGCTGTTGTTTTTTTACATAAAATTCAAATGTCCAAATTTAAATAGGTTTTTAATATTTTGACATTTTTCGCTAAAATTACTACTTTTTTTAAAATATATTTTTTGATTTTTGAGTTTTGCTTTTTAATAATTTTTGGAATGCAACAGTTTCTTTACCAATTTTAAGTTATTATTATTACCACAAAAATTGTGGTTGAAATTTTACAGTATTTAATATGCAAATCAGGCTTTTGTTTCAGTTTTTTGCATTTTTTAATTTATTGGAAAAAATGGTTTTCTACACAATTTTCAAATATTTTCAGTTTTTTTTTTGTGAAACTCCTACAATGCCCTTCAGTTTTAAGCGCTAAATACTATTGTAAATTAACCGTTTACAAACACTTTTTGGAAATTTAATTTTCATTTTTAACAAAACAAGTTTATTTTTGCCGTTTGCAACTATCAATCTTTCATATTCGGTTACAAAATAAAACAAAAATTTGGAAAATGCAGTTTTTTAAAGTTTTGAATATACAAATTCATGCAAGTTTCAGTTTTATAATTTTTAATTTATATATTTTTAATAGATTTAACCGAAATAAATATATTTTGGCCAGTTTAAAATTACCATTTCCAATCATTGTCGTTTATCAATCGACTCAATTTTTTTCTTTAGAAACTTATAGCGATTTTTGTCTTCCTATAGTTTTTTTGTACAAAATATATAATTTTTATCATGTAAAAAAACACCACCTTCAATTTTTCTCATTTGTGCTTAAATTACTTTTACTTTTACATTTGCATTTTCCTATGCTTTTTTATCTTTACAGCTTTTGTAGGGAGAAATACCGTTTTTTTAATTTGAGTCCAAATTTCGATATTAAAGGAGGCGGACCATTTGATCCATTTTTTGAAAAAAAGGATTTCGAAATATTTCTTTTTTTTTCCAAACCATCGATATTCTTGATCAGGCAAACTCTTGAAACGAAAATGCAGCTTCCCTTGTTTTTATTTTTTTTACAAAGGAAATATTTTTTCGTTTCAAGAGTCACCCTGATCACGAATATCGATGGTTTGGAAAAAAAAAGAAATATTTCGAAATCCTTTTTTTTTTTAAAATGGATCAAAGGGTCCGTCTCCTTTAAATTTTTTTCAAGTTAGCCTTTTATCTCCGTCATTATTGTGTGCAGTTTTTTAAAGTTTTGAATAAAAAATTCTCACAGAATTCAGTTTTGTAATTTTAAATTTCTATATTTTTAAAAGATTAAACCGAAATATATTTACTTTAGACAGTTTAAAGTTACCATTTCCAATCGTTGTCGTTGATCGATCAACTCCGTTTTTTTCTTTAGAAAATTATAACGGCTTTTGTCTTCCTGTAGTTTTTTTATACAAAAAAAATATTTTTTATCATGTAAAAAACAACTTCAGAATGCATTTTCAGTTTTTCTCATTTGTACTTTATTTACTCTTGCCTTTTTACATATAAAAATCATGTTTTTAAACACATTCGGGCATAAAAAATCCTTAGACAACCTTTCACATAACCGAGAATGCATTTTTGTAATTACATCAGCTGGAATCGTTTCCATTTTTTCCGATTCCGATCCGATTCCATCGATTCTCGTCCCGATTCCGATTCTTTCCGATCCCTTTATGAGGAATCGGAATTGGAATCGAGAATCGGGATCGGAATCGGGAAAACACTGATGAAAACAAACATGCGCTCGAAATAATAATCAATAATATTTTTGCAATGGCTCACTTTTTTAAACAATTACAATTCGCAACATTTGTAATGAAATTCAAACAATTAAAAGAATTATTAAAGAATTCAGTTTTATTTTACGTTCTTGTAAAATTGATCTCCATTTAAATTTCTTTATAACTACGGTTGTTTAATTTCCCTTTAATTCCCAGAAATTGAGGTTTTGAAAAAAGCACATTTATTACTCAAATAAGTATAAAGTTCAAATTCTGGCTCTGTAACTTAAAATTGTTTTTAAAGCAAAAATAACCCATATTTTATTGAAATTTTAGCAAAATGTTGTTTTTTCTGTATAAAAAATATCGGGAAATTTTTCTGATTTCCTGCAAAAATCAGGAAATTTCCTTTTGACAACCCTATTTACAACTCCGTTTTTAAAGCTTTTCGTTTTTGTAGCTGATGACGATAATGCAGTTTTTTTCTATAAAATTTTTCTCCTACCCAAATGACCTCACATAATAATATCATACTACCACATAAAATTAAAATGTAAAAAAACAATTTTTGCCATTATTCTGTTTTATTTATTGCTTTTACGTTAATTTAAAACTTATGTGCTACTTTTTTACATTTCTTTCTTTTATAAAATAAAAAAATTGAGAGAGCCAAAAACAAATGAAAAAAACATTTTTTCTCTTTTTTTTCTGCTTCTGAAAAAAAAGGAAGAAAGAAGTCATTGATAGCGTCATTTTTCTCTTTCTTCTGTTGTTTGTTTCTCGTGTGGCATTTGCATGTCTCTTTTTTTTAGAAAAAAAATATGGAGAAAATTATTTTCTAACAAAAAATAAAAATGAACTCATGTGCCACTTTTTATTTTTTTAAATATTATTTATTTTATCTTGTCTAGCTTCCTTTTTTATGTTATCAGTTTTATTAACCTTTAAAAAATCCTTATATGTTTAAAAATAATATACGTCATTGCTTCTTTTTATTTGGTTGTATCTTTTTTGTTTGGTTTAAAATTTGATTTAACAAAAAAAAAGGAAAAAATGTTTTAAAACATTTTTTTCCATTTTTTATAACTGTCATAAAAAAATAGAAGAAGCAAAAAAGCAAAGAAAAAAATGACAACCAAAAATAATAAAAAAAAGTTGTTACTCAAAAAAAAAACAGAGAGATGAAAAATGAGATTTATTTATTTTCTGACAGTTTCAAATCTTGAGATGTAAAAAAAACTCATAAGGAAGTTTTAGGTTCTAAAACATTGCTTTTACTAATTAATCAAAAAGCTCAAGCAGTTTCAAAGTATATTTCCGTTAATCTCTTCTTCAGTTAAATCTTAAATTAAATTCATTTATTGTTTTTGCTATTAAAAGCAGGGTTTTTCGAGTGTTGAAATTATTTTAGTTGATTGAACCCCTTTTTTTGCTGCTGTTTTTTAACATCAAATTTAAATGTCCAAATTTAAATAGGTTTTTTGTATTTCGACATTTTTCGCTAAAATTAATACTTTTTTTTATGTATATTTTTTGATTTTTGAGTTTTGCTTTTTAATAATTTTTGGAAGGCAACAGTTTTTTTACCAATTTTAAGTTATTATTATTACCACAAAAATTGTGGTCGATATTTTATATTATTTAATATTTAAATCAGGCTTTTGTTCCAGTTTTTTGCACTTTTGAATTTATTGGAAACAATGGTTTCCTGCAAAAATGTCATGTATTTTCAGTTTTTTTGTACTATTCTTGGCCCTTCAGTTTTAAGCACGAAATACTATTTTAAATTAACCGTTTACAAACACTTTTTGGAAGTTTAATTATCAGTTTTAACAAAATAAGTTTATTTTTGTCGTTTACAACAAGCATTATTAATCTTCCATATTCGGTGATAAAATAAGACAAAAATTAGTATGTGTGTGCAGTTTTTTAAAGTTATATTAAAAAAAAGATTTTTCGAATGTTAAAACTATTTTAGTTGATTGCACCACTTTTTTCTTCATAACATATTATGTTTAAATTTCTTATTTATTGAATACAGTTCAATTTTGTTGATAACATTTGATTTTTGTTTTTGTCCAACATTTTTTAAAAATTTTAAATTTTTTTCCCCTTATTTTTTTGCTCTCTCTTTTTTAAAATTGACCTTTTTTTAACAAAAATCCATTGCTCAGGCAGTTTTAAAATTCCATTTTTGGCTCTTTCATTTTCTTTCCAGTATTGATTTCAGAAAAAAAAGAACAGCAAAAAATGACGCCATTTTTTTATATAGTTTCAAACGCATTTTAATACGCTTAATAATAATAATGCAAAAATAAAAAAAAGATTTTTTTCAAAAAATATTCTAAATTTTGTCTGACATCACTTTTAAGTTTGTTTTTCGTTTATTTTAGTTTTTGTCAAGTTTTGATAAATTTTTTTTAGTTATACATCAAAAAAAACATCTTGCTCAGTTAATAAATAATAATTAATAATCAGAAAAACAATAAAATTTTTAGTTCAACTACATTGTTCTTTTTGTTTAAAATTGACCATATATTGTTAAAAGATACAGGATGGTCACGCTGGATCACCCCCAAAACAAATTAAATTTATACTCAAGGGCTGCAAGATTTAAAAAAACTGCTTGGGGGGATCGATAGCCTATATCATCGGATTTTTAAATGTGGTTTTGGAATTTCTACCGTAACGCTCGAAATTTTTTGGTCTCACAACGAAAACCTGAAAAAGTCGAAATTTTCGAATTTTGATAAATAATTTGTTTTGGGGGTGGTCCAGCGTGACCACCCTGTACAGTTTAAACAATATATGGTTATGGGGAATCAGTTTTAAAAATTAAATGTTCCTAATTTAGCATAATTATAATAACTTTTCAATAGCTTTAATTTCAAAAAAATTAAGAAGGACCAGTTTAAAAACTTTTTAGTAAATTTTGGTGCTTACACTGTTAAAAATGAAACGGTAAAAGTCAGTTTATAATTATGAATTTTCAAAATTTTTATTCGCATTTGTTAGTTTTCTTTTATAAAATTTGTTTATTTTTATTACTCATTTGAGATAGTTTTCTTTTCTATACAATATAGTTTTAGCTCTATTTAATTTTAATTTATCTTACTAATGAAGATTCCAGTTTTTGTTTTTTTAAAGGTTTCTTACACTTTTTTAAAAACGGCAAAATTTTGCTCATAAAACAAAATAAAAGAATTTGTAGCATAGTTTCTAAAAATTAAAAAATCCTATTAAAATATAATATAATTTTCAACATGAGTCAGTTTTTTTTAAAAAAATACTTTTTATGGTATATAAAAAAATTTTTTTGATATAAATAGTCGGAAGAATTTTGATAAATAATTTGTTTGTCATTAAAGACACATTGATAAAGACACAGTTTAAACAATATATGGTTTTAAACAAAAAATTATCTACTGAAATTCAGTTTCAAAAATGAAATGTTCTTTATTTAGTATAATTGTAATAACTTTTGAAAAGCTTTAATATCAAACAACTAAAAATGGTACAGTAGAAGCCAGTTTATAATTATGATTTTTGAAAATTTTTTATTCGCATTTGTTAACTTCTATTTATGAAATTTGTTAATTTTTATTACTCATTTGCGATAATTTTTTGCATGCATACAATATAGTTTTAGCTTTATCTACTTTCAACCTATTTTTCAAATAACAGTTTTAGTTTTTATTTTTTTAAAGGTTTCTTACACTTTTTTAAATAAGACAAAATCTTATTTAAAAAATAAGTAGCATAGTTTCCAAAAATTAAAGAATCCTATAAAAATATAATTTTCAACATTATTTCAATAATTTTAATTCCCAAAAATAATTGGGTCAAAAGTTAAAAAAATTTTTTAAACAAAATCATTCCACAGTGTATGTGTCAGTTTTCTTAAAAAAATACTTTTTATGGTATGTAAAAAATTTTTGATATAAATAGTCGGAAAAATTTTGATAAATAATTTGTTTATCATTAATATTTTTGATAAAGAAACACAGTTTAAACAATATTGCTGCGAATTCTTGGAGAAGACAACAATATCAGAATCTCTTGGAATTAACCTGTCTACGAAACACAGCGTGTTCACAACGGATTAAGATTTTACAAACTTTTGCTTCCCATATAAGACGGTAAAATATAAAAGTTTTCATTTTTTCCCATTTACAAAAAATCATCATCATTTTTTGTAAATGAATTCAATAAGCTCGTCTTAGTTGCTCAATAAGACTCAAAAAGTGTGGACTTATTGAGCAACTAAGACGCTCTTATTGAATTCATTTACAAAAAATGATGATGATTTTTTGTAAATGTAAAAAAATGAAAACTTTTATATTTTACCGTCTTATATGTAAAATAATTATTTAAAACACAATCTGTAAATTAAATATGTTAGTTAACATACTAAACTAAGTTTTGCACGAAGGATTTTTTGATAAATTGTTTAAGAGTTGTTTTACAGGTATTTGTAGTTAAAAAACTAACACTTTTCACAAAAATGACTTTAAAGACCTGTAAAACAACTCCCAAACAATTTATCAAAAAATCCTTCGTGCAAAACTTAGTTTAATATGTTAACTAACATATTTAATTTACAGATTGTGTTTTAAATAATTACTTTACATATGGGAAGCAAAAGTATGTCACAAACTCAACTTTTTGCGAACGCGCCGTGGAAATCGTTCTTCGTTTTTTCTTTGAAATTGTCAGTTTCCTTTTTGTCGTTCCTTTAATTTTATTCACAACAGTTTTATTGAAAATTTTATTGAATACAATTTAATTTTTTTGTTGATAAATTTTGATTATTGTTTAAACCCGTGATTTTAAATTTTTTCACTTTTCTCAATAATCTCACTTTTTGCCCTTTATTTTAAAAAATGACCTTTTTGACAAAATTCTTATCTACGAAAAAATCGTTTGTATACAAAGATTTTTATTTCATATCTTATGGTTTTTGTATGGATAACAGTTTTTTACAAATTAATTTGTAAAAAATCTTTAAATTATGCTTTTCAAAAATTAGCTTACAAAAAAGTTTAACACAAATGTGCACGTGAAAACTCAGATTAAGAGAAATTTTCCAAATTTATGAATTTTTGGATGTTCAGTTTGCAAATCAGATTTTTAATTGCCCAAAGCACCAAATAAATAATTTAGAGTTGTTTTATAACTTTTTTATTTTTGCAATTCATGCTTTTTTGAGCTAGTTTACAGCAAAAATATATTTTGTTTTGCCAAAAATAAAACAATATTCACGAAACAACACATGTCTATCTTCTTCGTAATCAGTTTAATAATAATTTATATCAAAGCAATCGTTTTTACTGGCTTCTCGAAAAAATTTAGATATTTATTATCAACAATATTCCTCATGGCAATTATATTGTAAAAAGTTTTCAAATTTTGGCAATTTTTGTTAAACAAAAATAAATAATTATAGTGAAAAAATAAGATTTCCAACAAAACAACGCACATAAAAAAATCTCACCATTTTCTTTCGTTTTTATTCTCTCCAAATTTGTAGCTTAATCTTTGTTGCACTTTTCCCTTTTTTTTCGTTTTCGTTTTCTCATTTTTTATTTCAATGAAGTGTAATTTTCTATCCGCTTTAGTTTTTTTTACTCATGTTTTTTTTTCCTTTTTCCTTTTTCCATTTTTAATACATATATATATTATTTTGAGCCTATAGTCATTTTGCCTCAAACGTGTACTTACGTTTTTCTTTCTTTCTCTTCGTTTTTCATCCTTTTATGTATTTTGTGTATTTTTTTTTTCTTTCACTCAATTTTTGGTCGTTTTTTTTTTCACTGCCATTTTTTTTTTGTTCTGCTTTAAAGGTTCTATTAAAACATTTTTTTACTCAATTCGGGCAACACAAAAAAAAGTGTGAAAATAAAGAGAGGAAATTCTTTGATTTTATCCAGTTTTTTACAGGTGTTTCGCATTTTTTTTGAACTTAAAAAAATGTGAAAAAAGAAAGAACAAAAAAGGAAAGAAAGACACACAGCACGATTTTTTTTTTTGAGTTTTTTATTAAAGTATATTTTTATCTGAGATTTTGGTAATTCTTAAATTGCTTTGTTCTAGAAAATACAATTTGTTGTTGTCCTTTCAGTTACCTTAAAAAATATATTAGCTGTTATCATTAGTAAAAATTTTTTATAATTTTAAAGTTAATGTTTGAATTTTTGTTTTCCTTGCCAAAACTTTTTGTTTTATCCAAGAACTCCTGTTTTGTTTCTTTTTAAACCATAATTTTTGCTTTTTTATGGTTTAAAAATGAACTGACAAATCTACCAGTTTTTTTAGGAAATATTACCTCATCCCCAGTTTTTAAATAATTAATTTTTTCTATTACTTAAAATTTCCAGTTTTGCTTTTTGTTCGTTATAAATTATTTTATTAAACAAAAATATTACCATTAAATTAATTTTTTTTTCTTAAATTTCAAATGCGCCACCCCATTAAACAGTTTTTTCATAAAACCAGTTATTGTTTAGACCTATTCTTTTGAGACTGTTAAAATTTGTCCTGCCAGTTTTTTTGCGTGATTTTTCTACTAATTCAGTTTAAAATTTTAAAAATTATTTATTTCTTTGTAGATCCCACAACGAAGATTACTGAATTTTTTTTTATTGCAGCCCTGCATCGGCTGCCTGCTTTTTATTCATAGTCGTCATGAATGAAGATTGTAATTTTCAATTAGTACCATTAAAATTTAAATAGAAATAAGAAATATATCCCCAAAACTAAAAATATGATGCATTGTGATAAATTTTCAATGCCAAGTTGTTCCAAAGATTCTCCAGATGAATTATTTAATGCTGGAAAACTTGTTCGATTATGTGCAGAAAGTTTTGGTAAGATTTTTATTCCATATGGAAAAATCATGGAAGTCAGTTTTTAAAAATTTTTTTGTAAAAAAAAGCCTAAACTAAGAAATTTACAAAAACTTTTTTTTTTCGTTTAAAACTAATCCTTTGTGGAAGATTGTTTTGGAAATTTTTTTATAATAGTATTTTTCACATAATTCATACAAAGTTTAAAATCATCTCAGTTTAAGCAACTTTTTAAAACAGTTCCAAGAGCATTGCAACTCTTTGGATTACTGGATGAAAGAAATCCTTTCAGTTTAAAAAACTAATTTTAACTTAAAAAAACATTTACAAATCACAGCCGTTTACATACTACAGTTTTTAATTAATAAAATATTTGCTATTATTTTTTAGATGAAAACGGTGAACCACAAAATGATTTTCCACATTGCTTATTTATGATTGGTGAATGGTTAATGGAAACAACAGAATTAATGGCACAATTTATTGCACTTTATCAGGTTTGCAAGACTTTTTTTATTTATAAATTTTAATTTAAACGTTGAATATGATGTCCCAGTTTGGTTTTTTTATTTTTTTAAAATAATTTTTTTTTATCAATTGAACAAAGAAATCAGTTTATGTTAATTCTATCCTAAAATATTCATGCTAGATATGAAGAAAGAAACACGCGCCACAAAATGCTATATAATTTAGTTTTCTCTTTGTTCAACAAGATAATGCTCAGTTCATAAGAATTTATTCTAAAAACTTCAGTTAATTTCGATAATTAACAGCCGTTACAAAAGCATAAAATTCAAAGTTTCACAAATTTTATTTTATAAATGTAAAATAGATTACATTTTGCAAATTAACAATGAATCAGTTTAAAAAAAGCTTCTTTTCATAAAACTTTAGATAAGTTAAATTTTTGTCTAACATTAAATAATAGTACAGTTCTTACGACCTGCATCAGTTAACAAGTGTTTCTTTCTCCATTTCATATAAAACTAACTAATTAATTGTTATAATGAGTCCGTGTTCCAATTCAGTTTTTTAATTTTTTTAAAATAATTTTTTTTTTATCAAAAACAAAAAAACAAGAAATCAGTTAATGTAACTCTATCCTAAAATATTCGTGCTAGATACGGAGAGAAAAACATGCACCACAAAAAGCTTTATAATTTATTTTTATCTTGGAGCAAACAATTTAATGCACAGTTTATAAAAATTTATTCTAAAAACTTCAGTTAATTTCGATAATTAACAGCTGTTACAAAAATATAAAATTGAAAGTTTTACAAGTTTTATATAAATGTAAAATAGATTACATTTCGTAAATTAAGCACGAATTATCAGCAAACAGTTTAATAAAAGCTTTGTTTTTCTTTTGATAAGTTAAATTTTTGTCTAACATAAAATAATATTAAAGTTCTTACGAGCAAACGAGCTGCATCAGTTAATAAAAAAACTTTTTCTGTATCAAATTTTTTGTGACTAATTATTTATCATTTTTTTGATAAAATTACAGACAGTTTTTAGTTCATCCTTTCAGATAGTGTTTGAGGAAATGTCAGTTTTTCTTTCATTAAAAATACTTAATTCTTTAATCTATTTATTTGCAAAGTCATATGTTAATTGAAGGAACACATTTATATTTATTTTTTTCCTCTTCCACAATTTCCTGTTGTACAAAGATACCAAATATGTCCGATATCATTTTCATATCCAACATTTTGATTTATTGCTGCCGGATGAATCCAATTTATTGGTTGATATCGATCCGGAGATTGATAGGGTCGATCTTTTGGAATTTCACGCCATTCTAAATTAGGATTTTGATAATTTATTCTTCTTCTTGGTGGTGAATGATCATATCTCCATTGAACGGGTGCCATAGCTTTTGCAGGTGGAATAGGGGTTAAAGGGATTGGGGGTGGAGGAGTGAAAGGGGGTAAAGTATGAAATGTTGGCATTGGAAGTGGTGCCAATGTTACTACCATTGGCATTGGCATCATTGGAAAACGTGGAAACTGAAAGGCTGTTGCTGCTGCTGCTGGAGGTGAAGGCATTTGAAGTTGCGGGAATGTTGGAGATTGAAGTTGTGGAAGTGAAGGAGGAGCTGCTGCAGCAGGCATTGAAAGAAGATTTGAGAATTGTTGTTGACCTAAGGTTTGAGCTGCCAAGGATATGAGAATAATAGAGGAAAAAAGCATTTTTATTCTTTGTCTGAAATACAAAGAACCATTAACAAAGTTCTTAAACTTTTTTTTGAAGAAAAAAATTTTTTTGCAAAAATTTCGATTTTTGCGGATTCAGAATCCATATTAGGATTCTGAAGTCAGATGAACGAAAACTGAGTTGAAATTCGGCGGTTTTGGCCCCAAATTAGTCTATATAAAACGATAAAATATAAAAGTTTTCACTTTTTTCCATTTACAAAAAATCATCATCATTTTTTGTAAATGAATTCAATAAGAGCGTCTTTCCGACTTAATAAGTCCACACTTTTTGAGTCTTATTGAGCAAATAAGACGAGCTTATTGAATTCATTTACAGAAAATGATGATGATTTTGGTAAATGGAAAAAAATGAAAACTTTTATATTTTGTCGTCTTATATGCAATGTTTCAGCTTTCTAGCTCAAAAGTAATTTTTTTTCATCGTTTTTTTCCGTTTTTGCACAAAGTTAAAAAAAATGGGTTTTAAAACCAAAAAAAAGAAGGCAATCAAAAATGAGATCAACAGTTAAAATTACTAATATTAACATATCTTTCTTCTATTATACTGACAGATTTACAAAGATTAATTTTTATTATTTTTTTAACTTCTTAAGCTGTTAAATTAGTAAAAACACGAAAGCTTTGTGAAGCAGTTTTAATAATGAATAAAAAAATGGTTCAGTTTTTAAAGCGACTAAAATTTTTTAAATCTTTTCCGCAAAAGAATTATCAGTTAAAAAAACTTCCTTAAAAAAAGTCACACTAAAATTCTCTCTTGCTTTTTCACTTTTCAAGTTTATCATTTCACTTTTTATACTTTTTTTTATCTTTTAAGATTTATTACTTGAACCTTTTTTTGACTTTAATTAAATCTGGTTTTTTTCTTAAAATGGATATCTCTTTTAACCTTTCTTTTCTTTAAAACGAAAACATTGACTTTGATTTATCAAAAATAACATTGATAGGATTAAATAAATCTCGAGAAAAAAAATATGAATCACGTCTTCAGTTTTTTAAATAAATGGTTTTACTCATCAGCTCGCGAACAGTTAAAAAGTATACAATAATATTTTTCGATACATCAGTTATATTCCAAAAAAAGATTTTCGTTTATTGTAATAGTTGCAAGAAAAACTTTATTGAATAAAATTGTCTCCTGCTGAATTTTTTTTTCAATGCAGTTAATCTGATTTTAAGATTATGATTTATGACAGATTTTTAAACCTTTTATAAAAAAGATATCTGCAAAAATGGATTTGCATAAACTCCAATTTAAATATCAAATTTTAAATTTTTTGTTGTTTATGTATTACACGATGTGTCGACCGCCTGCAAAAGTTGTCGTCAGATAAATTAAATTTTTGATCCCTATCTCTGAGACATCCAAGTTGTTTTAGATATTATTTTTTATCTTTAATAAAAGTCTACTACCCCAAAAATATAATCCAGCTGAAATATTGCAAAAAATATATTATAAAATAGCTCAAATTTTCAGTGCAAAAAAGGTAGATGGCCAATGTGTGTCTCTCTCTTAAGCACGACGACACAGACACACGACGACACAGCGCAACACACCAAAAAATTTTTAGAAAGCAAAAAATGCTGCAGTTTTTCGAAATAGCATTGACGTTTTAATCGGCTTAACCTTTACCTAATCTTTTTACCTCACAAACTTACACTTACAGTTTAATTTTAACGTTTTAACATCAAATAAAGAAACCTACAGTTTAAATTAACATTAAAAAATGAAATGAGATAAAAAGATTTCCCTAAATTACTGCCAGTTTTAATTCAAAAATAACCTTTTTGATTATTTTTTAAGGAAGAATGTGAAGAACTTGGAATTCGAATTTGTTATTCAATTGGATATTGGATTCGATCATTTCCAATACATTTTGATGCGCATACACAATTATGCAAATTAGTTGAAAGACTTAAAAAGATGGCAATCGATGATGAAATTGATGAAGCGGCTGTAAATGAATTGGATGTTAGCTCTGTGTAAGCTATTTATATTATTTTTATATTCAGTTTAAAATAAGTTTTCAAAATTTTTTGCCTAATTTTGGTGATACAAGTTTTAACTTTTCTTTTAAAGAAGAGGATAAACAATAACGCTCAGTTATGTATCAGTTTATATCTCTCATAAGCAAACCCATTTATTGAACAGTTTTATTTTAAAATGTTTAAGCCGCTTGTATCAGTTTTAATCATTTAAATTAAAATTTTATCAGTTTTAAAAATTTTAGACCATCATATGCATGGCTTCGAAATGTATCAGTTCGAAATCCTGTTTCAAGACATGTTTCATTATGTTTTGAACAATGGAGTCCAGAAGATATCTCAAATTCTATGAGTCATATCGATTACAAAGCATTAAGTCGTGTAACAATTCCTGAAATTAAAAAATATATTAAAGCTGGAAAATTAAATGGAACACCAATTTTGGAAAGATCCATCACTGTTTTTAATGTAAGTTTCCTTTTCAATTAATTAAAAATACCGTTTAAAAAAAAAGGTAAAATGTAAGTTGTTTAATTTTTTTTGCAAATAATGAACTTGTAATCAGTTAAATATTCCAAACAGTTAGCACAATTCTGATTTTTTTGTTTCAATTTTTGGGTATTTTTTTGCTGTACCCTCTTCACTTTTTTCATTCACAAAAAAACCGCTTGCTAGTCCCGACCGCTAACCCCAATGATTGATTTAAAAAAAAGAAAAACTTAATGCTAAAAAAGTTATTATATTCAACACAACATTGCGACAGTTTAAACTTATTACGTTTTTTAAAATTTAGATGGCTATGTAGAATCAAGAATTTTTATTTCACTTTTTTTATAAATCTACAAATCCATCAAATCCAGTTTAAACTTGTGTATCAAAAAAAAAAAAAACACTTTTTTGACGTTATTTTTCGCAAAAAATCAGTACGAAAATTACTTTAAAAGATATATATTTATATTATCAAACCAAAAAAGAGAAATAACGCTTTCAACATTATCAAATTATTATTTTTCAAAACATCGTCAAAACTAAAAAGCTTAATCAATTAGAAGTTGACAGTTTATTTATCAATAACTATTTAAACAAAAACAAAAGTTTTTATAATAATGTAAAAAAGATAATTATTTTTTAAATACACAAACAAAAAATGTCAATTAATGAAAGTATGCAAACAGTTTAAATTTCACCCGCCAACCAAGATAGCGTCAGTTAAAAATATAAAATTTTTGGTGTTATAAACATTCTTTTTACTATTAATGTTAATGTTATTCAGTAAAATATACCAAAAAGTTAGCAAAAATGATAGAGCATTTCAAAAATACACAATAGCACAATTTAATTTTCTGTACTTTTAATTCACTTTAAACTTGTGTATCAAAAATCAGAAAGCGTAACATTTTTTCGACGTTATTTGTTTTGTAAAAAATCAGTACAAAAACAACTTTAAAAAATATATATTCATATTATCAAACGAAAAGAGAAATAATGCTTTCCACATTATCAAATTATTATTTTACAAAACATCATTAAAATTAAAAAGTTAGAATAAGAAGTTGCAAAAGGTCGATCAATTAGAATCAGCCAGTTTATTAATCAATAATTATTTAAACAAAAATAGTTTTAATAACAATGTAAAAAAGATATTACTTATTTTTTAAATACACAAACAAAAAAGTCAATTAATCAAAGAACAAACAGTTTAAATTTCACCCACCAAGCAAGCGATCGTTAGTTAATAATACAAAAGTTTTGATGTTATAAATCTTTCTTTTTTTACAATACTTTAAAACTCAAATTCAAAAAAAAATTTTTTAGAGCATTTCATCATGGGTTCAATGTATGATTCTTTCAAAATCCCTTCCAAAACAGAGAGCAGAAATAATAACAAAATTTGTAAATGTTGGAAAACATTTAAAAAAGTTGAATAATTTTAATACTTTAATGGCTGTAATTGGAGGTGTAACACATTCAAATATTTCTCGACTCTATAAAACTCATTCATTTTTATCCCATGAAACAAAAAAGGATTTAAATAATCTCACACAACTACTTTCAAATCATTCAAATTTTGGTTTATATCGAAAATCGTTGCAAGAAACAAAGAATAAATTTAAAATTCCAATTATGGGTATACATTTAAAAGATTTAATTGCATGGAATGGAAATGGTCCAACCTTTGACAAAACTGGAACAATAACATTAAAAAGATTTTTTCAACTTGCAAATTTACTTAGCTATTTTTTGGGTGTTAATCGTGTGGCACATAATTTAATGGATCCAAATATGGATTTAATAAATACCCTTAAAGTTTCATTTGATATTTCATATAGCGAAAATGATATCTATGATTTATCATTGAAACGTGAACCAAAAACTTTGCTAAATTTTCAATCATCAAATTCGAAATCTGTTGTATTCGCAGATTGGGCATCAGGAGTTTGTCAGCAACCCGATTCAGATACTGTAAATAAACATATCGCTGCAATGGTTGATGCTGTTTTTAAACATTATGATCATGATCGAGATTCATATATTTCAAAAGCAGAATTTGAACAAATTGCTGGAAATTTTCCTTTTATTGATACATTTGTTGCAATTGATGCAGATCGGTTGGTTTTTTTTTTCAAATTTAATTTTACTAAAATCTAAAATATTTGAAATACAAGCTACTCCACATCGAATTCAGTATCTCTTTTTGCGTTCCTTTTGCTTGGAAAAACAGACAAAAAAAAAGATAACAGAAAAAAACGAGGGAACAGAGTTTCAAAAATTTTTGAAACTACGTTCCCACATTTTTTTTCTGCGCTCTCGTGGTACTTCTTCAGTTTACCCCACCCCCCAGTTTTTTTCATTCGCAAAAGCAACCGCTCACTCATTTTTTTTTTTCAAACAAAACTCAATAATTTTATGCAAATTTTTGTGATTGAAAAAATGGGGGTGGGGTAAACTGAAGAAGTGCCGCTCTCGTTTTTTTTATTTGTCTTCTTTTTTGTCTGACCCGTCTTTTTTTTAGTTTTTGGAACGCAAAAAGAGTTCGATGTGCCTCGCTTATGCGAGTACTTTTTCAAAAATAGATTTAACACCGGGATTTACAAAAGCTTAAACATAAATTCACAAATGTTTTTACATAGAAAATATCAGCCTACATTGGCATTTAAAGCATCCATTTTGGATAACAATATATTTATTTATATTGCTTCCCAAAATGTCAATTTGTTTCCAAATATTTAAAGAGTTCAAAAACACACAGTTTTGTTAAATATTTTAAAAACTTTTACGTCGAATTTTTATAAATTTTAGTTATTTATTTGTCATATTAATTTTCATTATAAGGTAGAAAAACTTTTAACATGTGTTTTTCATTATATTTTTTTGTTATTGTACGTTATTCTACGACGGCTTATCATATAATTTAAAAAAAAAATTTTTAGAAAAATATCAGTTTTTTACTTGAAAATTTTAATATTTTTTTACATTTTCTCATTTAAAGTTTAAGAAAGTGTATTGTTGTTCTTGTAATTATTTATAAATTATAAATTTAAAGAATAGATTTTTTTACAACAGCTAAAGCATGTCAGTTTTTATTATCACTTGCTTATAAAAAGCATTTTTTATTTTAACAAATAGCTATTTTATTTTGATTTTTATCATTATTCTGGTAAACAATCATCAGTTTTAAAATTGTATAGATTTAGTTAATATTTCTTAAATATCGTTGTAAAAAAAGATTTTACTAGTTGCAGTTAATATAAGAGAATGGAAAAATTAAACTCCTTTTTTTGTAAACATATTTGTTGCGATGGAGAGCTGTCAGTTTTTATTTCTTATTTAAAACTTTTATTAGATAAGTCCGTCATTACCACAGTTAAAGCTTAAAAAATGGTTTATGAATTTTTATCAGTTTTAAAATTATAAATTAAAATAAAAGTTTCTTAAAACGTCTTGGATTTTTGTTAAAAAGGTAAAAATGTCAGTTTTTACTATCTTTTGCTTATAAAAAGCATTTTTTAAATTAGCAATTTTTTTGATTTTAATCGTTCTACCAATTACCATTGATTGTTTTGCTACCCAACATTCAGTTTTAATATTATTTAAATTTAGTTAATTCTAAAAAATTGTTTTAGAATCGTTCTGAAAATAAAACTAAGACAGTTATTTTTGAAGAACTTTCAAGATTACTCAGTTAAAAAATAATTTTTATTTAAATTTTAGATAAGATTACCCATAAAATGAAAGAGTTGAAAATCAATGTCGCTATTTTTTAACATAAATTAAAACAAAAAAAAATAAAAATATAAAAGCAAATGAACGCAGTTTTTTTATACCGATCAATTTTTTTAGTGACGGACAAATTAGTAAATCCGAAATGAAAACATATTTTATGAATTTAAATAAACAATCAAATGAATTTCGACGAGGTTTTAAACATAATTTTCATGAAACAACATTTTTAACTCCAACTCTTTGTGTACATTGTAATAAATTGGTACGTGTTTTATCAAATCTGTTAAAAATATAAAACTTTCAAAATAAATTTTTTTTAGTTATGGGGATTAATCCGTCAAGGACATAAATGTAAAGATTGTGGATTAGTTGTACATGAATGTTGTAAAGATTCAGCAGTTGCAGAATGTCGTAGAAAACGTCCAACTGCAACTGCAACAAGTTCATTTTCATCATGGTTAAGTAGTCCAAGAACGATAAGTGCATCATCAACGGGTTCTTCAAATGGTTCAGTAACAACTCCAAGAAAAGGAATATTCTTAAATTACAGGTATGTTTTGATTCTTTTATGTATCAGTTTTTTGCTTAAATTTTTTGTTTTTGTCCCTGTGTTTTGTTGGATGATCCCACAAATAACAGTTATAATTAAGAGTATGAAAAAACGAGCTCGTTGAGACAAAAATTTTTTTCGCAAATTTTAAATTATATCAGTAAAAAATTTTTTAAATTTTAACAAAAGTTTTCGCAATTACTTACAAATCTTCAGTTTTAATTTTCTGAAAAAATACCGATTGTGTTTTGCAGAATTTTCAGAACTCGAAAAAATTTCAAATTTTAACAAACCCTTTTAATTAAATTGTTAATCTTTGAAAAAATAAAAATTTTTAAAAAGTTGATGACCCTGACGGTACAGTTTAGTAATGAAAAATCTTCAAACCAGATCAGTATTCACAAAGGCTTAATTTATAAACTTCAGTCTAAATTTTTTTTGAAAAAATACCGATTGTGTTTTGCAACATTTTCAGAGCTCGGAAAAATTTCAACTTTTAACAAACTGTTTAATTAAATGGTGGTACAGTTTAAAAATTAAAAATCAGAAAAAGATTGACATACAACAGTTTAGTAATGAAAAATTTGAAGATCAACCAGTTTTAAAAAGTAAAAAACAAACGTAGTAGTGTTTTTTCGTACTCTTATCATTTTATAATTTTAAGTTTCATATCTAACTTTTTGTCCCTTCGCTTTCTTAATTTATTCTTTTTTTGCACACATTTTTTTCGTTTTTTTTTTCTTTTTTATTTTCAGTATTTGCTTTCATCCAATTTTTCTACAAATTTATCATTTTCAACTTTATCACAATCACAATCAAATAAATTTAAACACTGCAAAAAATTTACAAAAATCGCGTCGAAATACACTTCCACGAGGGTTCGTAAAATTTCCATATACTTTTGTTTGGTTTTTTAAATTAACGCTTTAAATATTACTTTTTTTTTTGGGTTTTAAAATAATAATTTAATCAATTTTTAAATCCTTACTATCCGTTAAATATTATTCTTTTTATTTTTTTTATAGTTTTCGTCCAAAAAATCGTACTGTCAGTACTGTATCAGAATCTCCATCACCTGAGCCACCAATGACAGCAACCTCAGAGCCATCTGTTCCTGTGGTTGTTGGAAATACTTTAAGATCATCATTTCATCGGCTAATACGTTATAGAAAAAATCGTGCAAAATCTGAAACAGTTGATTATTATCGGTAAGAAAATATATATTATTTATATGCGTTGGCGCTAGGACAAAAAAAATAAAGACAAAAAAAAACCGGACAAAAAATAAATTTATCAAAGTGCCGCTTTTTTGCCGCCTTTGATAAATTTATTTTTTGTCCGGTTTTTTTTTGTCTTTATTTTTTTTGACCGTTCACCATATGCATTTTTGTAATCTCTTACAGAGATAAAAAAATTAAAAATTTGAAGCGCAAATGATGGAATAATTTAGTAATGAGGAATTTGTCAGACCAGATCAGTTTTAAATAGTAAAAAACAAACGTAAAAATATTTTTTCTCTGTGACAGTTTATTACCCTTTAATTCATTATAATTGATTAAAACCCTTGTTTGGTCCAGTTTATATGCAGTCAGTTTTATAATTTTTTATATAGAGTTTTTGGAAGTTTTTAAATTTTTTGGATTCTTTAAAACTTTTGAAAATTTAATTTTATAAAAATATGAAAAAATACAGTTTAAAAAGTTTTTTGTTAACATTTGTTACATACAATGCTCACAGTTATTTAAAAATTCAAGCATAAACCTTTGCTTTAAGCAACTTTTTTAAGCAAAAAACAATTTATTAGCGATCCATCAATCTACAGTTTACCATGCAACCATTAAGTTTAGACAAATGCAATTTTCAAATTGTTTTTTAAATAAATTTTACAATAACTTGTTTAAACCACGTGTGTGTCAGTTTTAAAAGGTTGCAGCCTATCTTTTAAAACTTTTATCTAAAAAATAGTTAACCATCAAAGTTTGTTGGTAACAGTTTATACATGTGCTTTTTGGCCAAAAATGTCCTTCTTTTTTCCATATGTTTGAAAAGCGTCCATTTTTTGTCACATTATTTCTAAAATTAATCAATTAATAACCATTATATATTTTTTTAGTGAAAACAATAATGCCTCACCAGAAGAAGATGAAAATCCAGATACGGATAATATTGCTTCACTTGCATGTGAAGAAGTTTTTGAAGATGATTCATCCATTTCTGAACCGTTAACATCAGAAAAATCATTAAAAATTTCACCCAATCGATCTCCAAATTCTCAATCACATCAAAATCATCATCATTTGGGAACAAATAATTCAAGATTTTCGCGAAGTTTTGCACATCATAAAATTTCAACAACAACTTCGAATGGTACTCGTTTATCTCCAACAATGGAAACGCATCATGAAGTTGCAGAGGTTCGATAAAATACATATTTATCAAATGGCAGTTAAAAAAAAATTTTGATAATAAACGAAATTCCTAAAATGAAAAAAAGTAATGATCTCAAATATAATACGATATTCTTATGCTTTTATTATTTTTTCTTGTCTTTTTACCTTTTCAGTTTTAAAAAACGCAAGAATTCTAACAAGGAAACCGTCAGACATGATTATGGAATTTTTGAAAAATAGGTATTTCATCGTATTCCCCATATATTCAAACCTATTCCTGCAAATTTTCAGCGGCCCATGGGCACTTTTCTATTTTTCATATATACTACATATAGAGTTGATCGCCTGCTACTTGAAACTTAATATTTAAATTTTAAAGGTATTTTTGAACTTTTGGCATTGTAAATAGTCCCAGATAATTTAAAATGCTTATCGGAATGTTTTCCAGACCAAAAAAAGATCTGCCTTAAAAAATTTAAATATTAAGTTTCAAGTAGCAGGCGATCAACTCTATATGTAGTATATATGAAAAATATAAAAGTGCCCATGGGCCGCTGAAAATTTGCCGGAATAGGTTTGAATATATGGGGAATACGATGAAATACCTATTTTTCAAAAATTCCATAATCATGTCTGACGGTTTCCTTGTAAGTTATGAAAAAATCAGGAGAAAAATTTTTTTGCAGTTAAAAACTTCAAATAACATTTTCTGTTGCAAAACTTTAAGGTTTTATTATTTTTTTACTTAAAAACAAACATACTTCAGATAACAAAAAACTTTTCTTTATAACACTTTTAAATTGGATTGCAAATTTCTATGGTGACTTCTATATTATATGCAGTTAAAAAATAAAAAATCGAAAAAATTTATTTTAATTAAACATGGTTGAAAAAAATATAAAACCACTATTTCCACAAATCCAGTTTTACCCTAATTTTCGAAAATAATTCTTGCGTTTTTTTCGTTTCTCAACTTCGACTTTGTTAAAGAACAAAATTTAGTTAATCCAACAATTTTGTATAAAATTGTAAACAAAATTTTTAAATGAAAAATATTTTTAAATAATCTTATTTTATTTTTTCCCTGCTTTTGAATTAAAATTTTGTTTTTACATTCCTAATATGAGTTTTCCTTTTCATTCAGTTTATTTCTCAATTTTGAAACTTTTTTTGTCACATCAAGAAAATGTGACAGTTTATATTGTACGTGCAATGCACTGGCTAATACGCTTAAAAATTATTATACTTTTATATGTATTTTTTTAAAATAATCCCTCATTTAAAATGTTCCGGTTTTTTTTTCAAAAATAATCGCGGTTTAATTTTTATAAAAATGCTTTCGGTTTTTTTTTTAATAAAAAGTTTTAAATGAAATTGTTCAATTTATATTTGGTTTTCATCAATGACAAACATGTAAAAGTGCAGCTGATAACTTTACAGTTTTGATTAATAAATTTAGAAAAATATAAATAAACTTTCTTCAGCTACAGTTTAAATTAAATTATTTTAATTATAATTTATTCTGCAAGCCCGAACACTTGCTGATTACATAAAAATAAATAACATACAGTAAAAATAAATTAAATTAAATACAGTATTTAATAACACAACAAAAAAATGAATGAGATGTCATGATTTAAATGATGCAATCAGTTTAAACTTTTTTTGTGTTTATGAAATTACAGTGAAAAAATTTCCAATATTAAAATGATGCATTTCAATAAATTTTCATTCCAAGCGGCTCATATACTTTTATACTCAGAAAAGCTAATACTTTTTTTTCTCATAATTTATTAGTTTTAATATTTTTATTTAATATAATACCATCTTGATGCTTTTTTTGATTTGTTTCTTTCTAGTAGAAAATGTTTTTGAATGCTGACATTTTTAAAAATAAAAATTCAGTTCGATATTAGTCATTTCAACATTGCTGTTTTTTATTGTCTCCTAAAGCCACTTTTTTTAAAAAATCAATAATATTGCATCATTCATTATTTTTTAACAAAGCAGAGATATGCTATCTTCGATAAACACAACAATATTTTAGAAATATGAGATGAAAGATAGTGTTTTGATTCATTTCTTAAAAAATGTACAACAAGTGTCTAGCCACTTTGCTTTTTTTCCATTTTGTTATAGTCATCAAAGTTATTTTTTTAAGTATCTGCTTTTGTCGATTATCAATTATTAAGTGTAATAATAATTGGCTAAAAATAAATATTTTAGATGATAACCAACGATGGTTTTGTGGTATTTAAAGAAAAGCCGCAATATTTTGCAAATGATAATTCCCAAACAAATCATCAAAATCAATATTTCAATCTAAATTTGAATCAAAGTTACAAACGTTCAGTTTTAATTCCTTTTCAAGCTTGTACCAAATCATATAACGATAAAAACTGGGGTGATAATCTCGCAGCAGTTCCCAAAAATATGAAGAATATTATCGTTATTTTTTAATGAAGCATTAAAAAGAAAAAAACTTTTCAGCAATTATCCAAAAAATTTATTTTTTTGACCATAAATTTAGAGACGTGCAGAGACAATTTGCGACTTTTTGTTTTTCTATAATAAAATGTTGATCGCTCACTTTCGCGCATTTATTTTTTATTTTATTTGACTCAGAAAAAAATTCTGCATCTGATAGGCACAATTTCAAATTGGGGAATGGAGGGGCACGAAAATAGACAGAAAAAATTACGGTTGTTTCATTGTTTCTTTATCAATTATCATTTTTATCAGCATTTAACCTAATAATTTTTTTTATCTATTCGTATAAATATTAAGATTCTGCATTTTTTGGTACCAAAATTATGTTTACTGCACAACTTTGAAAAAACGGCGCACAACCCTATATTTGCAGCAAAACAGATGCCAAAAATTTTTTGCGGAGGGAACTGCAGCAACAGCTAAATCAACAGATTCTAAAGTATCTGACTATTGTAAAGAAAGAAAAAATTTATTATTATCGGATAAACCTTTAAAATGGTTGAAATACAATAATAATGCTGAAAAACAATCAGCAAAGCAATGGAAGAGAGATTGCAACTTTACAGTAATCAAAAAAAGCACTTTATCTCTTCGTTAGTTTTATAATTGCCCCTATTATTAATTATAATATTATTTCAGATATTTCTGCATATGAAAGATCTATTAAAGCTTCTGCATATGGTTCATTTGATGGAAAAAATAAGGAAGATATGAAAAATGGTATTTCTGAATCAAGTAAAAATGGAAAACGGCTTTTAACTTCAACATTTTTTTTTCAAGTAATATTTCAAAAGAAACAAGGAATTGGTTTTTAAAAATTAAATATTACAGAATCCATTTGAATTTCCAAGACAGCAAAAAAGTGATAAAGAAGAATTACCACCTTCTGAAGTGTCTGAATTTAAAGCTTCACAATCTTTACTGAATTCCAATGAAACAACAAAAAACGATCAACAAGTCCAACAACAACAACAACAACAGCCTACACAAAATTCTGATGTTTTGCAACAACAATCCAAACATGATTCTGAAGAAGGAATGCAAGAATGTCCAAATCAGCAAGTATTAAATCCTGATAACCAAGTTCATAATCCTCTACAAGTTATATCTAATCCATTGGTAAGTTTTTGAAAGTATTGTTTACGAAGTGCTTTAAAAAACCCGATTGAAATTTTTTAAATGCATACTCAGTTTTTTGTTGGCAAAAAACAGGATTAATATTTATTAGAATAAAACTACAGAAAAACTAGGGTTGGTCGGTGGTAAATTTACCAAGTAAATTTACCACCAAGTAAAATTTACCGGTAAATTAAAAAAAAATGTGTGTAGGAAAAATGAGAAAATTTTTAGAAAAATGATAAAAATTTTCCAAAATTGATTATCATAAAATTTTTTCGGAGGCGGATATACTAAAAATTTAGCTCTTTTTTCTTAAAAATCATGTTTTTTACGTTTTTGAAGATCGAAATTGTATTGAAAGCGACAACGAAAAATCAAAAAATGATCTGTTTCGTCAAAAATAAGTTATTTTCACTTAAAATTTAATTATTAAGCAAGCTTTTGACTTTTAAAGTCATTTCCAAAGCTAAATTTGGGTGAATCTGGAGGCTGGAGGCATTTTTTGCATTTTCGGTAAATTTACCATTCGACAGCTAAATTTACCTTTAAATGACCAACCCGAAGAAAAACATTTCTTACCAATAGATATTTTGTAGGCAGCTGCAACAAAATATCTCAAAAAAGGCACAATAATTGAATCATCAAATACTCATAGAAAATATGAAGTTCTTGAAATTGTTAAAAGCGGAAATTTATGTGTAATTGTAAAAGTACAAGAGAAAAATGTTCCAGTATGGCAAAAAAATAAAATTTTTTCGATGAAAACTGAATGCGGGCCAATTTTTAACGAAGAAATTGGACTAAAAATTGAATTAAATATTTTGGCAAAAGCTGCAGAAGCACGGCATTTGCGTCCAGCAATGGTTGATAATATTGTTGAAATATTCGATCGTGGAATAACTGATAATTTTCGATTTATAATTGTTACTTCACTTGGAATGAATTTATCAGATTTACAAAAAAGTGCTAAAGGATTACCGTAAGTTTTTTTTTGCTTCCAAAGTAGAGTTATAAAAAGTTTTAATTGTGAGAGATGACGGCTTTTGAAGGAAAAAAAATTTAAGGAAAGATTCAATGGAATAGATTGTGTTAAAAAAACTGTTTGAATATAAACAATAGGAATTAAACTGTAATTATATTTTATTCCTTCTAAAGAAATATTTAATCACCTTTTTTTTCTTATTTAATGTGATTGTGGCTAATTTTTTAAAACTAAAAATTGCTAGTTTTTATATCCTTGTCTTATATTTGAAAAAAAAAACTGGATTTTGGGATTAAATTGAGACCCATGATTATTAAGGATTTAAAAATTTGAATAAACTGTCGTTTTCTTTATACTCGCTGTTTTGTTGGCTCTCAAAAAACTAATTATAAGCAAAATAAATTTAATTTTTATCGTTTTTTAAAAAATTGTTTCCCTTTCGCAAATTTTTAAACTGATCGATACAACAGATTGTGTTAAAAATCTGATTTAACATAAACAAGAAAAACTAAACTGTAATCGCAAATGAATATTTTATTCCTTCTAAAGAAATATGTAATCACATTCATTTTCTTATTTAATGTGATTTTAGCTGATTTTTTAAAACTAAAAATTGCTAGTTTTCTTGTGATATTTGAAAAAAACTGGATATTGGGATTTAATTGAGACCCATGATTATTAAGGATTTAAAAATTTGAATAAACTGTCGTTTGCTTTGTACTCGCTGTTTTGTTGGCTCTCAAAAAACTAATTATAAGCAAAATAAATTTAATTTCTATGTTTTTTAAAAAAATTGTTTCTCCTTCATTAACGCAAATTTTTAAATTGATTGATAGGACAGGCTGTGTTAAAGAAAACTGTTTGAACTTGGACCGTAGCAATTTTATATTTTATTCCTTCTCAAAGAAATATGTAATCACCTTTTTTTCCTTATTTAATGTGGTTTTAGCTGATTTTTAAAACTAAAAATTGTTAATTTTTTTGTGATGTTTGAAAAAAACTGGAATTCCATGATAAAGCCATATGAGAATAAAATAAATTTTTTTGTAATAACCTGATATTTTCTCAGCCCAGAGTTTTGTTATAGCTTATTACAGTTTTTTAACACTGTTACTTAAGAATGAATATTTTTTAACTGCGTACATTTGTGCTAACTCATTTCAGGTTTTTTTTATAGAAACCTGAAGTGAGTTACCATTGTTAAATTTCATTTGATAGAGTATATTTGGGATTAAATTAATGTCCTTGATTATTAAGGATTTAAAAATTTGAATAAACTGTTGCCAATATTGCAATCATTGTTTCGTTGGCTCTTAAAAAACTAATTATAAGCAAAATAAATTTAATTTCTATGTTTTTTAAAAAAATTGTTTCTTCTTCATTAATTCATTAACGGAAATTTTTAAACTCATTTTTTTTTATGTTTTTTAGAATGCAAACTGCTGTTCGAATAAATAAGCGAATGTTTAATGCAATTCGAAATTTGCATACCCTTGGATTTATACATCGAAATATTCAACCATCAAATTTTGCAATTGGTTCTCAAAAAGCTTATACTGCAATTGTATTCATAATTGGATTTAGTTTAGCTGCAAGAGTTGAATTAGATTCAAATGGCTTTGAAATTGATGTACCACAAAATTTACCATCCCGAAGAATAAATACTTTAAATTCAATGTATATGTCAAGGAGATGCCATTCAACGTTAAATTTGACAAGAATGGATGATATTGAATCATGGCTATTTTCATGTTTAGAAATGTGTATGATGGATTGTTTACCATGGAAAAAATGTTTTATTGCTTCTGAAGCATTTGAAATGAAAAAGGAATTCTTTTTTCATCAACGTAAGCTTTTTTGGGGGGGGGGGGATTAATGAGGGTATTTAGAGTTGCACAAAGGCACTTTTCTCGTTTTCGCCCCCCTCAAAAAATTCATTCACAAATTTGCATAAATTTAGTGAGTTAACGTTGAGAATTCAAAAGGGTGGGCGGGGGGGTTGAGTGAGCGGTTGCTTTTGTGAATGAATTTTTTGAGGGGGGCGAAAACGAGAAAAGTACCTTGCACAAATTTCATTATCTTTAAATAAAAAAAATTTTAAAATTGTAAAAACTGCTCGCTAATTCTGAAACATTTTCTGTAAGTAAAGTCAGTAAAAGCCAATAAGAACTGAATAAAAGTAAAATAAACTGAAAGCAAAACGTTAATTCAGTAAAAGCCAATAAAAGGGTTAAACTGAATAAATAAAAGCAAAATTTTCTTATATTTTAGATTTGAGTTTGAAATAAACTGACATGAAGTTTGTTTTCGCTAATTTTCTTGTGAAAATCCTTGAGCATTTAATTTATTGAAAAGAAATCAATCAGATATTACAAAGTTTTTACTTTAAAAGTTATTTTTGAGGAAACTGTAACTTATAATGAATTTTTTAAAATTTTTTTATAATTTTGTTTTCACGAAAATTTATGAATAAAAACGATTGTTGTTTTACATTAAAAAAATACGCATTCTTATATTTGATTACCATTTTACGTTTAATTGTAACCAAAATTATCAAAATAGTTGTTGCCTTTTGCTGAGATTAGGTAACTGCAGTTGCATTATCAAATTTGTGTTTTTTAATAATTTTTTTAAATCGAACTGCATCCATTTTAACTCGCCGTTAAAAAAAACTGGATCCATTTTACGGCGCGCTATTTAATAAACTGCCGACGTCTACCCATGGAGCTTAGTAAAATCTAATGCTTTTGGAAATATTTTGTGATAGGTAACTGCAGTTGCATTATGGAAATGTGTTTTTTAATAAATTTTTTTAAATCGAACTGCATCCATTTTAACTCGCCGTTAAAAAAAACTGGATCCTAAAACTAACCATTATTTAATGAACTGTCGGCGTCAACCATAGAATCGTAGTAAAACATAACGCTTTTTGAAAAAAATTTGAGATTAAACTGTCAGAACGTGAAAATATTTTTGTAACATTCGTCTACAAATTTGTTAAAATTTAAAATTTTTTTTCAGATACATTTGAATTATTTTTTGAAAGAATTCCGGTTGATTATCGTCGAATAATTGATATAATTAATTCATCACTACCAAAATCATCGCCAGATTATTCAAAGATTTCAGAAATTAATGATAAAATTTGTAAATTATATCCAACAATGCATAAAAAAAAGCCATCACCAACTGCTGCTTCACCAGTAGATACAACTCGATCATTAATGCTTCCAACAATTTGCCTTCCAGTTCAATCAAATCCATCTGATGATACTCATAGCTTTTATGGTAAGAAGTGAAAAAAGGGGAACTGTATTTTTGGGGGGAAGAGATTTCAAGAGATAAAAACTGACGGATAAGATCTTAAAATTTCAAACCGTTGATAATAAGTCTTGGGCAGTGTTGTGCTTTCGAATTTGAAATGACTCCAGCGGTGACTACGACTCCGGAGTCGGAGCCGGAGTCACTGGAGTCGACTCCGGGGTCATTTTTTTAAGGTTGAAAAAAAATTTTCAAAAAATTTCAAAATTTTTTATGAGAAATTTAGAACACGTTTTAAATGTTAGTTTTAACATAACAATGTTAGAATAGCTTGATATTTATTACGTTAAATAACAAAATTAGAAAAAAAAAATTTTAAAATTTAAGATTTCTTTTTCTTAACGTGCTCCCCCCTTTGAATTTGAAAAATCTGAACGGAGTCGACTCTATCGCCGTGACTCCGACTCCGACTCTGGAGTCGGAGTCGCAACAACACTGGTCTTGGGTTAAAAAACTGGAAATTTTTTTCGATAAAAAATTTGTCGCCCCATATTGAACTATATTGACTTTTTAAAATCTTTATAACAGTTATCGAAATTATTTTTACGTATTCAAATTAAACTTAAATTTTTTTCAGGTGTTCCAGGAGGAAAAGATGTCTTTCCAATGAAAGGAAAACCAAAAGATGCAAAAAGTAAACATGTAAAAAAAGCTCCAGCTTCTGCACCTCCATTGTTACCAACACCAAAAGACGAAAAAAGTAAACATGTTGAAAAGGCTCCGACTTCTGCACCTCCACTTTTATCAACACCAAAAGATGCACAATCTAAACATGCTAATAAGGCTCCAACTTCTGCACCTCCACTGTTGCCAAAACCAAAAGATGCAAAAAGTAAACATGTTGAAAAGGCTCCAACTTCTGCACCTCCACTTTTATCAACACCAAAAGATGCAGAGAAAAAATCTAATAAAGCTACTGTAACGAAATAAATAAATTTTTAGTTTTGAAACTTTGTATAAAAATATTATTTTTATAAAAACTGAAGCAGGTTTCTGTTTAATTCAATAAAGAATAGAAGTTTAAATCACTGTTTAAGAACAAATTTACATAAAGAAGTTTTTCTAGGAATTTTAGCTAACAATAATCTTTCACGACATAAAACTTTTATTTTAGAAAACCACTTAAAAGTTTTTCATAAATTTTTTTAGTAAAAACTGTGTTCTTCTTTGCCATTATATTTTTTGGAACTTTGTTTAAAAGTATTATTTTAATAAAAACTGAAGAAGGAATCTGTTAAATTAAATAAAAAAATGAAGTTAAAACATATTTACACAAAAAGAACGGAATTAAAATTTGAAATAATTAGTAAATTGGGGGACACACTAAATGGTGGATGGACGGGTCCGGTGGAGTGGACGTCTAAACGGTGGATGGATTTTTGAAAAAAATTTTGGAAAAAAATTTCGAAAAATTTCAACATTCTTATTTGTGCATGGTTAACTTTTTTGAATTTTTGTAAAAAATTTTTTTCAAAAATCCGTCCACCGTTTAGACGTCCACTCCACCGGACCCGTCCATCCACCATTTAGTGTGTCCCGTAAATTGTTATAAAAGCAAATTTCTTTTTTCAAAAAGAGTTTTTAATCAAAAACTTTTTTCAAAAGCTGGGGAATGAAGCTGGAATTGCGACTTTTAACAAAGTATTGCAGCTACAGTTGTTGCAGCAAAAATTCTATTCTAAAATTTGTTAAACTGCTTTAAATTGTTGATTAAATCTCTATTCTAAAATTTTTAAAATTTAAAGGGGGCGAACGTTTTGATACAGTTTCGAAATCTTAGATTTTCGTGATTTTCAGGCAAACTGGGAGTCTTGAAACGAAAATGACCCTTTTTTACATTCTTTTTATCAAAAAAGATGCATTTTCGTTTCAAGACTCACAGTTTGCCTGAAAATCACGAAAATCTAAGATTACGAAACTGTATCAAAACATCCGCCTCCTTTAAAATCAACTTTTTGTTAAACTGCTTTTTATTTGGAGCATCTTTGAATTTTTAGCCATAATTTTTCTCGTTTTTTAAAAAAATTTGTTTTTCTAGGAATTTGAGCTAACAATAATCTTTCACAACTGTAAATTTTCATTTTAAAAAAACCACTATAAAATTTTTAATTTTTTGTAAAAACTGTCATCTTCTCAATAACCACTAAAATGTTTTTAATGATTTTTTTAGTGAAAACTGACATTCTCTGTCTCTGCTTTTATATTTTTTGAAAATTTGTATAAAAATATTATTCTTATTAAAATTGAAGAATAAATCTTTTGTCTTATAAAACTCCGGCAATTGTATTACAGTTACAAAAACGAAAAAAAATTTACTGTGAAAACTGTAAAATTGAATAGTTTAAATCCTGCATAAACGGCTTTTTTTTAATAATTTTTAACTGATTTCTCTTAATTTTTTACAATACAAATTCACTGACACGATTTTCACCACATTTTTGATCTTATTGAAAATAAAAGAACAATTTTTTCTTCCTTTTTTTTGTAATTTTCTTGTTGCATTATTTGTTTACATTTTTTGTTCACCCCTTATTTACTTACGTGCTTACACATTATTTGTTGACAAACAACTCAAAAACGCGAAAAGGACAATTTTTTTGATTACAAAAGAGATAAAAGAAAGATGTAAGTGTCAAGTAGGTGATTTTTTATATGACACAAAACTGGATGATTTTTTTGTTCAAAAAGCTAGATATTTAGTTGACTTTTATGTAAATGTCAATAAGTTTCTTGTTTTTTAACATTTGTAAATAAAAGATGTCACTTTGAAGGGGAATGTTAAAAGCGAAAGTTGAATATTGCCTGAGGCAATTTGAGAGTATTTAAACTGAGAAATGGAGTAGATGTTATATCATTCACATTTTAACTGTATCTTCTTTTTTCATTTTGCTGTTCATAAAAATGTCTTCCAAAATGTAAGTTCTTTTTATTAAATTATTTTATCATTCTGAAGCAGGGTTGTGTGATACCGACATTTGGTATTCGATAATGCCAAAAATAAAATCGATACGATATTTCGATATCGATACTTCAGTATCGCACAACCCTGTTCTGAAGTTCATATCTTTTTATCAATACTTTTTAATCAAAAACTTTTTCAAAAACTGGGGGATGAAGCATTATCAAAAAACTAGTAACGTTTAAACAATTTTTCGGGAATTTTTTAAAATATGCTTTTTAAATCTCTTATCAATATTTATTTGAATCTTTAATCATAAGAAACTTGATATATTAGGAACAAACTATTTTTTTCAAAAATTTTTTTAAACTGATAATTTTTCAATTTTAGCATCCTTATCTGTTTCATCTTTGCATTTGCTGCTGTTGCAATTGTACAATCTCAAGTTATTTATACTCCATATGTCTATCCTTCATATGTACCATATTACGGATGGGTTTGGGGAAGTAATAAAAATGGAGATGCACCAATGCCACCCCCACCATCAAATGGAAATCAAGGCCCTGGCCCCATGGGCCCTTCTTTCACAAATAATGCTCCACGAAATTAAAATCATTTTTTAAAAACTAAAGTAAACATTTTCTTTTGACTGTAAATACAAAATTAAACTGCATTCTTAAATAAAAATTTGGAAAAAAAATGTGAAAACTAATATTCTTAAACGCATAAATGAGTCTTTAAATACAAAATGTTAGCAAAAAAGATTCTCCAAACATAAATAATGTAAGGGACCGTCCAGACTGGACGGTCCCTAATTGTAAAAAATTCGGATTAAAATAAATTTTGAAAAACATTTGTAAAATTGTATAATTTTCGAAAATTACTATTTAATTTACCATCGAAAAATTTTTTTAAATTAAGAAAAGAATGCACAATCAACAAGTTTAAGCTACTGTATTTTTCAAAATGATGTAATAGTAAAAACTGCATTCAAAAGTTTTTGACGTAATAAGGGAACATCCAGACCTTACGTAAGCACAAAATCCCAAATTTTCAACCCCACACATCCTTCTGTAAGACTATCGTAAGATTGGGCTTGACCCCACCCACCCATAAAAGTGCTTACGTAAGGTCTGGACAGCCCCTAATAAAAACTGGAGCATCCATAAGCTCTTCATTTTCCCACCATGAAAAACTTTCCTCTTTTTTATAAAAAAATTAAATTAAACGATGAGAATTTTTTTTTTTTTTAATCTGTCAAATATCATCAAAAATCGGTTTAAAAAAGAGCAATAACTTTAACTGCGAAATAATTAAATTACAAAAAGTCTTGGAAAAAATGGAGTTTTTTATTTCTTTGAAAAAACTGATTGTTTTTTAATTTTAACTAAAAAATTGGAAAAAACTGTTGGTGGTCTTTTTTTGGAAGAAAAAAGAGATGTTTTATAGTAAAATGGATATTCATACAAGAAATGGAAAGTTTAGCTCTTTTGATTTGGAAAATGGTAATATTCAACCCTATTTTGTTTCTGATTCTGAAATAATGGAAAAATTAAAGAATGAAAAATATAGGTATGTTTTTTAGCGGATTTTAATTGAATATTTAAAAATTCATTTATCTTTTAACTGCAATACCATGTTTTTTAAGGTGAGTAAAGTAACTCAAAAACAAATAAATAAACTGTTAATGAGAATTCTTTTGGCTACATTTTTGCCACTTTTAATTTATTTAAACTGAACTTGAATATTGTATAGGAAAAAACAATTTCCCTCTCATAGAACTGAAATTCCTTGTTTTTTATTTAATATTCAACTGTATATTTAAAATATATTTTTTATTTATTTAAATTTTAACTATTACATTTAAAATTGTTTTAGACGAATCTGGTTTCTGTTTCAGATATAAAATTAAGGAATGAAAAATATTTTTGTTTTCCTACTTTTTTGATATTTGCATATTTCAAAGGTGATTTCACTTTCTAAATTTTATCTACAAAGATTAACAAAAAAAAACATAAATATTTTTAAACTGAATAAAAAACGATGGGTTCCAGTTAATCACTTTTAACTGAAATTCATTCATTTTTTGCTAGCTATTTAAAAGAAAAACCATTTTTGTTCTTATTAAACTGTATTTTTATATATATCATTTGATATTTTAACTTTTTACTTTAAATTCTAATTAATAATTAAACAATTTCGTTACTGATTCAAAAATAATAAAAAAAATTAAAGCATGAAAAAATTTGCAGGTACGCTTAATTTTTTGCTTTTTATTTCTTGTAAATTTATTAGTTTGTTTTTATTTAAACAATACTAGGGTTTTTTAATTTTGTGAATAAAAAAGTAACTCACAAGGGACCATTTTCAGATGTAAACCCCAGATTTCTAAGGTCATATGTGGAATCGATATTACCCCTATAGGTATGAAAAACCCCCAAGTACTAGCTGCCCTTTCGGGGTTTTACAGAAGTTACAGGATTCTAAAGTCAAAAGTCCACGACCCGGGGGTCGTGAGTTAAGGAAAAAAACGCAGGTGTCAACTGAAAAGGTTCCCTTGTCAGAAATCAAATTATAAAACTGCAGCGTTTTTATCAGTATAAACAGCTTCTGGGTATTTTTTGGTATTTAACTGGTCATTGTAAAAAGATTTTTAATATTTAACTGTTTCTTTCATAATGTAATTCTTATCCTCATTATCGTTATGACATGTTAATAAATTTTTTCTTAAAATATTTAATATAAAAATACTTTTAAGTTCATTCTGGTTTCTGTTTCGGATATAAAATTATGGAATAAAAAATATTCTTATTTTCTTAGTTTTTTGACATTTGTATATTTCAAAGGTTATTTCAATTTTTAAATTTTATCTGCAAAGATTAACAAAAAAAAAACATAAATATTTTTAAACTGATAGTAAAATTCGTTTGATCACTTTTAACTGATACCGATTGCTTCTGGCTATTGAAAGGAAAAACCATTTTTGTTCTTATTAAACTGAAATGTACTATCACTTTATATGTAACTGTTTACTTTAAATTAAATTAATAGTTAACAATTTCGTTATTGATTAAGAAATAATAAAAAAATTAAAGCAAGAAAAAATATGCAGGTACGTTTAATTTTTTGCTTTTTGTTTCTTGTAATTTTATTTGTTTGTTTTTATTTAAACTGACGAGTGCAGTGGTTTCTTAATTTCGTGAATAAAAAAAAGTAACTCAAAAATTAAATTATAAAATTGACGATTTGCATGGTTTAATTACTTTTCGCAACGTTTTTTCAGTTTTGATTTTTTTAATTAACAAATTTAAAATAAAACCAATTTTTGCTGTCTTAAAATCAAAATATAAACTGCTTCTGGGTATTTTTTAGTATTAAACTATTTATTAAAAAAGGTTTTTTACATTTAACTGTTCATTAAAAAAAGCTTCTTAATATTTAATTGTTTATTAAAAAGAACAAACAATTTAAAGTTAAAACTATTTTTTTATTTCTCTTTAAAACTTCCTCAATCAATCAAATAAAAATTTTTGTATGCGAGCTGACACTCCTTTTAAAAAAGTGTTTTTGTAAATTAAAAAAATGATAAATTGTTTGGGTCTTAAAATAGTGTTTGTTTGTCATTTGACTGTCTTTTTTTTATTCAAAGAAAAAATGTGGTTAATTTTTAATCTGTTATAAATCGATTATAACTTTGTATAAATAGTAACTGATTATGATTAAAAGTTTTTTTAGCCAAATTTTACATTAAAAATTCTGATAAAACGGTATAAGTTATAGAACTGTGTTGAAAACATAATTTGATCCCATAATTCTGAGTATTATTAAATAATGTGCGTTTTTCCTGTATAAGAAATTGTTTGAAAAATTTTGTCAATAACTGTGACAATTGAATTTTCTTTTTTTAAATGTTGCAAATGATCTTTTTGCTTCTGAAAAAAACTGTATTTTTATTTAATTTTAACACTGTCAGCTATAGCTTTTTCAATTTTTCAAAAACTGATATAATACGGTAAAATATAAAAATTTTAATTTTTTTCCATTTACAAGAAATCATTTTCATTTTTTGTAAATGAATTCAATAAGCTCGTCTTAGTTGCTCAATAAGTGTGGACTTATTAAGTCAGAAAGACGAGCTTATTAAATTCATTTACAAAAAATGATGATGATTTCTTGTAAATGGAAAAATTGAAAACTTTTATATTTTATCGTTTTATATGTTGTATTTTCTTGAAATTTAAAAAGATTTTTTAACTAAGTTGTGGAGCGACTTAAAAGTAGCGTTTGAAAGGTAATAAAGGCGCAGAATAAACTGTGTTCAATGTTAGCATGATGGTAAAGCTTTAAAAAATTTTTGTTGAAAAACTTTAATTTAGTAGTTTATCAGCTGGATGAAAAATTTTAAAAAACTTTTTTCAAGGGCCGGGCTTGCTTGAAAGCTCGATTTTTTATAAATAATGGAAAAAATGGTGTTAATTTAAGGCTAAATTTTTCATTTTTAGTATAAAAATTCATAATAGCTATAATTCGATTAAGTATAGTTGTTTTTACTTGAAATACAACGATTTTAGTTGTAAATGAAAAAAAAGCTTTTCAAAATTAACTTTTTGATTTTCAAAAAATTTTATCGGGCTCCCGGAAAAAGCCTGGCCGCGCCGGATTTGAACATTTGGGCCCTTTTTTGAGAAACAAACGGCACTTTCAAAAAAACTGATCCTTGCCCATTCTTAATCATATAACCTAGAAATAAACGAGTAGAATGTAAAATAACTTTTTTTTAATTTATTAGGAGAAAGTTTAAAAGATTAATAGGTAAAACGGAAACTTTAACAGCGAAGGAAAAGGGATATTTTAAAAAAGTGATAATTTTGACATTGAAAGAAATGGCATTGAAATATATTTGGGTCGATAAAACATTGACCTAAAACTGCATACTCTTTTTTTGGGATTGTAAAACTTTTTTTTATTTCTTTATCAAATATCATGATTTTTAAAATGTATTTCAATTAACTGTCACCAAATATGGTTGTTTGTCAATCTCTTTTTTAATTCATTAAAATTAAAAATTAAAGCATCAGAATTACGTAACTATTAATTTTAATTTTAATTTTATCCTTTCTCACTTAATATATACATCGCCTAAGGGGGAGGGCAAACAAGAAGGAGAAGACGGAAAACTGACCGGTTTCTTCTATCAAATTCAGACATTTCTTCTTTTTTTTGCATTGTTTAAACACATGCTTTTTTTTGCTAATATCAAACAAAGAAGGCCCTTACGCAAGGCCCCCTTCTTTGGTCAGAAAAAAAATGAAAAGTAGCAAAAGAAAAAAAAATGACAAGTTTCATTTTTTTCTATAGATTCATTCCTTTTTTCTTTGTTGTCGACGTCTCGTTTTTTTTTTGTTGATTGTTGGTTGTTTTTTGATCACATCATTTTTTCACGTTTTTACATTTTTTTCATCATTCAAAACTTTATTTAATTATTGGTTTATTATTATTTTTACAGATTGGTCAGTAATTGTTTTGTTGGAATTTTTACCATGTTATTTATTGCTGTAACTTTTGTAATTTTTATTATTTCACCAAATATTAATGGTTCACCGATTTTTCATACAAATGTAAGTTTTGTTTTTTAATGGGAAAATTTTGGGATATTAGTCAAGTATTTTTATTTTTATAGTTTATAAACTGAGTTATGACTCTCACTTGCAAAAGTGGCAAGAAGCTTGCAACAGCTGCAAGAGAATATCGGATTATCTATCTTTAAAAAATATTAGGATTAATAAAACTGAATAAATTGAACAAAACTTTTAAAAATTGCGCTCTTTTTTCGTGAAAATTACAAACATTTTTCTTAAATAAAAATTGTGTATTTTGCGATCTGAAATGTTTCAAACTGTAAAAAAATTGTTGTCTTTGTTAAACGTTAAGTGAGACTTCCCTATTTTTAAATTTTTTTCTCAAAACTGACATTTCTTGAAACAAAATTTCATTGCTTTTGAATTTATTGTTAAACTGATAATTTGTGACGTTCTTTAGAGGATTTAGAGCACATCTATTGCAAAAAAAACTGAGTATACTAAATCATTTTCCAAAAAATTTAACTAAAAATTTTCATTTTTGTGTAAAACAACGAAAATTAAGTAAACAATAAACTGATTTGCTGGAAACTTTAGTCAGGATTTTACGTCCAAGGAAAAAATTATTAAAAGGCATATTTGAGAAACTGGCTTCATTTTGCTTGACTTAAAAGATTCATTTTTAAATAAAAACTTATAAGAGATTTTTTAATATTTAACTGAGCATTCATCCTGCATGACAGATAAAAGGATAAAATAAATAAAATCATTATTAAATAAAATTTATCATTTTTAGTGGCCACAAAATCGTACAGGTCGATATGATTGGGGACCTCCATCACCATCATTAATGGGAAAATTTAAAAAAGCTGCTGTAACATGTGATCATGGATTATGTTCTGAAATTGGACGAGATATTTTAATTAAAGGTGGAAATGCCATTGATTCATCAATTGCATCATTATTTTGTTTGGGTGTAACAAATCCGCAATCATCTGGACTTGGTGGCGGATTTATTATGACTTTATACAATCAAACAACACAAAAATGTTTGGTTATTGATGCACGGGAAACTGCTCCAGGTAAATCAACACAAGATATGTTTCATAATGATTCAGCTGGTTCAAAATATGGTTGGCGGGCAATTGCAACCCCGGGTGAAATTGCTGGATATTGGAAAGCATTTAGCAAATATGGAAGTGGAAAAATTTTATGGAAAGATATTGTAATGCCTTCTGTCGAATTGGCAAGAAATGGTGTACCAATTTCAGAATATTTGGGAAATGTTTTAAAAGTTAAAGAACATCAATTTTTGGTTACACCTTCAATGAAGTAAGTTTTTTTAACTGTTAAAAAATATAGAGATAAAACGAAAAATATTTATTTTACACTGTGGACTATGGGAAGTGAGAGAAGTATTTTTTTAATAGAAAACTGTCCCATATTTTTTTTTTGGACTGCTGCTAGCCCGAACACTAGCCGAATTTTTGAGGGTGGTTTTTGTGGTGCACATTAAAGTGTATTAACACAGTGCTGGTTTACAAGAAAGCCTTCATATGATTATTTTATAGAGTGTTCGAAGGGTTGGAATTCGTTTTAACCTCGGATCCACCGAGCATCCACTTTTTATGTCTTAATACTGACGGCTGGAATTCGTTTTAACCTGGGTTCCACCCATGGAATTCGTTTTAACCTCGAATCCACCGAGCACCCAGCCCCAACAAAACTGCATTTGGGTCAATAAAACATTGACCTAAAACTGCATGAATGCTTTCATTTTTATCACTAAGTTGAATAATTTGAAGCCCTAAAAATAATTGTAATAAAATGGCTGAAAATAAGCAAGATTTTCTTTTATCAATTTTTAAAGTGTTAAACTTGATTTTCAAAAAAATTAGAAAAAAACTTGGAAGTAAATTTTAAATGTTTTAAACTGAATGATTGTCAATCTCAGCAAAATCCTTGTTGATTTTTTTATGATATTTAAACTGTTACAGAACTCATAATAGTGGTTTTGTAAAAACTGTAAAGGATTAAACCATTAACTGCTCTTAATTTTTTAAAGGTTCATTGAAATGCAAAAAGCTATATATTTAGTTATTCCCATTAAAAAATTTTTATAAGTTACAGAATTCAAAAATAAACAAAAGTGTTCTAACAATTTTTCAACGGATTTTTTGATTTTATTTTTTTATTAAAACTGACTAATTTGTGGTTCATTTTATAAAAAAGAAAAAAAAAAACTGTAACAACAAAATTGTGGCACTTTCCAATTTTCTTCGTTTTAAAACTTGAGAATTTTATGACTCATGTATTACTGTTGTTAAAAAAACAAACAACTAAATAATATTTTTTTAAACTGTAAAGTATCTTTTTCAATTTAAAAATTTTTAGAGAATGGATAAACCCTGAAACTGGAGCAGTCTACGAACATGGGGATATAATTAAACGAACAAAATTGGCAAATACATTAGAAGAAATTGCAAACAGTGAAGATCCTGTAGAATTATTTTATCACGGAAAATTTGCAAAAATTATGGTAAAAGAATTTGAAGAAAATGGTTAGTGATTTTTTCTTAACTAATGTTTATATATTCTAATTCGTTTATTATTAGACTTTGATGATTTTGAGCTTTCAAACTTTTTTTTGCTTTTTTAATTTTTATACTTACTTGCAATAATCTCCTTTTAAAAATTTATGAAATAATCAAAGAAAAAATTTTTAAGCGAAATAAACGATGAAAAAAATAAAGAATAAAACTGATTTTAAATGCATTGCCCTTTTTTCTCTCTGCTTTTTAGACAATGATTTCGAATCAATTGTTATTGCTTTTTTTTCTTTTAGACAGTTGTTTCGAAGCTGTTGTTTTTTTTAAAAGAAGGTTAAAACAGTTTTGTGCCGCTCATTTTTTCTTAAAATGATTTATTTAAATAATATCTATTTAAAATTGATCATTTTTTTACCAACCAAATTGTAAAACGCTGCTTAGACAATTAATTATTTATTCAAAACTGATGTTTATTTTTATCGATATATTTTTACGAAGATACTAAATTTTTATCATTTTTGGAAAAAATCATGATTTAAAAATTGATTTCTACATTTTTTGATTTAATTTATATTATCTTAAAACGAACCATAAAAATTCTTTAATTCTTAAAAAAAGGAATCATAAAAATTGAAAAAGTTTGTAACAAAAAATTGAGCGTTTCAAATAATTTTTTAAAAGGCTTAACTGCAGTTTTATAATCCATTAAAAAAAGAATTTCACTTTTGCTGGTGAGTAACGGGTTGTTTGAGTTTCGGGTGTTTTGTAGGATGAAAAATTGTGTTAAAACTGTGAATGTCAGAATAAGAGGGAAAATATGTATTTTTTTAAATTGTGGTATAATTTATGTGCAAATATTTCTAAAAATTTAAGGACAAAAAAATTGTCTTAACAATTTATCAGCTTATTTACAACATTTTTTAACTGCAATGATTTCAAGTTTTTTTTAGGTGGAATTATTTCAAAAGAAGATTTAGAAAATTATGAGCCAAGAGTTTATGAAACTCCACTATCTTCGGGTCGATTTTATGGTGATTTGGTTATGTGTGGACCGCCACCTCCTGCAAGTTTTGCCGTTGCTCAAACAATTATTGCTTTAGGAACGAGTAAGATTATATTAATTTTTTAACTGATTATCAACATAATTATCATATTTTTAGAGAAATATTGTGATCATTCAAAAGCATGGAATCCAATAGATGCTGTAAGTTTTTAGCTTTAATTTAATAAAAGCAATCTATCAACTGTATTTAAAGTTTAAAAACGTAAAATAATTTAAAGAAGAAAATATAAAACCTAACTTACAAGGGAACCGTTTGACATGTGAATTCGCTTTTGAAACGGGGCCTATTTTAGAATACTCCCTTGATATTCAAACGTATTTTCCCAAATTATGAGCGGCCCCTTCCCCGAAAATATTTTTTTACCTAATCGACTATATTACTATATTATACGTTATCGTGTGCTACTTATACCAAATAATCACTTATTTTTTTGGATTTTACGCTTTCTAGTTAATCTATAATTAGTTATGTTGTAAAAGAATTCTTTTTGTAACTTTCTGAATCATTAAAGAACTGCAAAAATCAAAAAAATAAGTGATTAATTGGTATAAGTAGTATACGATTACGTAAACTATAGTATTACAATCGATTAGGGAAAAAATACTTTCGGGGCAGGGGCCGCTCGTAATTTGGGAAAATACGTTTGAATACCAGGGGAGTATTCTAAAATAGGTCCCGTTTCAAAAGCGAATTCACATGTCAAACGGTTCCCTTGTTAGGATTTAAAATAAAAAACTTTTAAAACTGATAATCAAATTTTTTAGCTCTATAATAATCCACAATATTATCATGATATGATTGAATTCCAAAAATTTGCATATGCTCAACGGACCCTTCTTGGTGATGGAGATTATGTTCCAGCTGCATTAGAATTAGCAAAAAATATGACAAAAAAATCATGGATTTCATCAAAATTTGAAAAATTAAAATCAACTGCCCAACCTTCAACATATTATGGTGGAATTGCATGGCGGGCACATCCTGAAGATCATGGAACTTCACATGTTTCTGCACTTGATGAATATGGGAATGCAGTTTCTGCAACAACAACAATAAATCGATGGTTTGGTGCATCGGTACAATCTTCACTTGGTGTAATATGGAATGATGAAATGGATGATTTTTCAACTCCTGGAATGGAAAATGGTAAAAAATATTTTAATTTTAAGGATTTTAACTGAAATATAAATTTTTGAAGGTTTTGGTTTTGCGCCATCTGAAACAAATTATATTGTGCCAGGAAAACGACCAATGAGTTCAATGTCTCCATTAATTATTTATCATGAAGAAACAGGAAAAATTAAAATGGTTATAGGAGCTTCAGGTGGATCAAAAATTATTTCAGCTGTTTCAAGACCAATTGTTCGAGTGCTATGTTTTAATGAAACAATTAAAGAAGCTGTTGATGCTCCATCTTTGCATAATCAATTCACTCCTGATATTACACAATTTGAAGGTGGTGTTCCACTTGTAAGTTAATTATTTTTTTTTGGAAAAAATAGAATTTTTTTTGTTTAAACCACGGCAGCCCCGTTCATTGAAAAAATGAAAGTAGGCTGCGCGCAACCTGCACCAAAAAAGCCACTCTTTTGATTTCTTTTTTCAAAAAAGAGTGGCTTAAAAAAAAAAAGTCAAAAGAGTGACTTTTTCGCTGCAGCTTGCGCACTGCCCACTTTCCTTTTAAGTCTGCCGTGAAACTGCAGTTATATCTTTAATAAGTAAAAGAAAATTAGGGCTCTTTTTAAATTTAAAAACTGGATTTTGTGATTCAAACAGAAAAAAGTTCGTGGTTTTTATTTATTAATAAACTGTAATTCATTTTTTTAAATTTTGTTTGATAAACTGAGGTAATGCTTGCTTTGAAAAACAAAGCCGATAAAAAATTATTTTTAAAAATGGTTTTTACCATTAACATTTTTTGAGCAAATCTTTTTTTAAAAATGATTTTTGATTAAAGAAGAAGTTTTAACTATAAATTTCGTTTTACTCAAAAATTACTCAAGTTAATATAATTTTTTTTTTATTCTAAAACTGACGAATATATTGGTTTGTTGAGGTCATTCAAATGATAATTTAAACTGAAAACCAGGAAAGCAAATCTTGTAATATATAAAATTATTGAGATATTGTAAATTAATTATTTAACTGCCCTTTAATATCAATTTTTTTTTTCAGCAATTAATCAAAGATTTGGAAACAAAATTTGGACAAAAATTTAAGCCTACAACTGGTTTTGAAGGAATTGTTCAAGCTATTTTTGTGGATGATAATGATGGATTTATTTATGCAAATGGAGATTATCGTCGAAAAACAAATATGCATCCCGAAGGATATTGATCTCAAAATGAAGCAATTTTTATGTTGCAATATTTACTTTATTGTTTGAAAAAAATTAATTGTCTTTTTTTAAATGCTTCTAGTCTGTATATTTTTGAGCTAAATTTTTTTTAAATAATTATGTTTAAATTTGTTAATAAAAAAAGAAAAAAAAACATTTCAAAGATAAAAAAAGAGAGAGCGAGTTGGTTGTCAAAGAGACACTTTTCGCCAACAGCAAACCTTTAAATTTATCCTCATCAAAAAGTTAAAATTGAAACATAACAAAAAATTTAGAAGATGTTAACATTTTTTGAACTGAAAAAAATGAAGGTTTCTTAAGTAAAAAACGTAACAAAAAACTTGAAACAGAAGTCAGTTATTTTAGTGAAAAGTTCTTGGATTTTAAAGGAAGCGAACGTTTTGATCCAGTTTCGAAATCTTAGATATTCGTGATTTTCAGGCAAACTAAGAGTCTTGAAACGAAATTGACCCTTTTTTAAATTTTTCTTATCAAAAAAGATGCATTTTCGTTTCGAGACCCTCAGTTTGCCTGAAAATCACGAATATCTAAGATTTCGAAATTGGATCAAAACGTCCGCCTCCTTTAAAACTTGCACAATAATTTTGTGCTGCATCAAATTTTTTTTCAATGTCCAGAATTCATTTTATTTAATAAATATGAACAATATAGGTACATGCAAGTATAAAGCACACATAAATTTAAGTTGACGGAGGTGGCTGAAGTTCAAATGGAGCTTTTTGTTCTCGTTTCATATATGCACGAATTTTTCGATCTGGTAATGCATCAAGATAAAATTGAGCTTTTGTACGAACTTTTCTCATCCATATATATGTTAATACACCAAAATATGAAAGAAATAATAAAATTTGAAAGAAAACCATTAACAAAATTTCAAGTAATGTAAATGAAGCAGGTTCATGACGGCATTTCTGAAAAATAAAAAGATTGTCAAATGTGAAATTCTAAAAGTGCCCACAAAAATAAAAAACTTACAGCAAGTGAATCACCAACAATAAATGTACCACTAGCATTAATTGGAGCAGGACCACCTTCGGCTGCAGTTAAAGAAGTGCAGCAAATTCCAATAAAAATCAAAAAAATATATTTTATTGCCAAAGGATTGTTTTCAAAAGACTTTGTTAGGGCTTTATTTGGATTGATTAAACGTTGGGATGCTTTAAATTGTGATACATCTGCTTCAAAACCTTTATCATTTTGTTGTCTTAGAAATTCAAATGGATTCTGTAAAAAAATATTGAAACAAGAATTTATATTATTTCTTTTAAATATTACTTGAATATTAAAAGCAATAACATTTTCTTTTGTATTTTTCTGTTTTTTAATTGAATCAAATTCAAATGCAACAGTTTCATTTGAATTTTCATAAACTTCAATTTGAAGGGAAAGAGTGCTACTATTTTTGGGAGCATCTTTCTTCCAATCATTTTTAAGTTTTTCTTTTTTAATTTCATCATTTAAATTTGAAATACTATAGATTTTGGATGGTTTTTTCCATGCTTGAGATTTTTCTCTTTTTTCGTAATCATTAGATAATGGATCTGGCACTTTAAAAAATATTGCTGTAGTCCCTACGATAATTATTGCTATAAATAAAACGAAAGCAAGTTTGCATTCTCTTTATGATTTTTTTAAGGACTGCATCATTTTTTTGATTTACCATAAAAACTTTTGCTACAAAATTCAAGAGGAATTGAAGATGAACATTTTTGATTTTGGTTTAAATTGAAATTTGAAAATCGATCTTCTTCAGAATGAAAAAAATCATTTTTAAAAAGTTGCTGCTTTAACTTTAAAAACGAATAATCATCCTTTGTTGTCATCTAAACATAAATAAATATTAATTAAATCAAATCATTTTTAAAAAAAACAATTAAAAAATAGTTTCTAATTAATTTCATATTACAAAGAAACATTAGCAAAAATATTGATTGGATATATTTAAAAAACGATTTCGTTTTGTTTTCGAGGTTAAAAAAATACAGTTAAATAAAAATTATTAAACTAGATCTCGCTGTCGAAAGAACATGAAATGTCTCGCCTTTTTTCTTTACAAAAGAAAAGACACACTGATAAGGGATAAATGTTTTTGCAATTCTACGATTTGCAATTGGTATGCGTGGAAATAAGAATATAAGAAAAAGTCTGGGCCGTTTATTTATGTCAAAAATATGCAACAGGGACAAATCAATCACATTTGCAAACCTTAAAACGTGAAAACAAAATAGTGCATCTTAAAATATTTGCAAAAAACATTTTTTTAAATCGTTCAATTACAGTATCCCAACACCTCCATATATTTCAACAAAAATACTTTTCCAAAAAATGCCATTTAGATATTTATTCGTTTCCATAAAAAACCAATACATGACAAAAAAAGTTTTAAACCTACAGATAATATAAACCCGATAAAAATCTAATATAATAAAAAAGTAGTAATACAAGAATATCATAAAAATTCTAGAACATAAAACAGTTTCAATTTCCACTAATCACTTCAATCCATTTTATTGTTTTGATTCTTCACATGCAGCAAGAGCATCATCACGTTCTTGTTCAAGTTCTTTGGTTGTTGCATCAAGTTTTGATTGAGCAAATTCATCAATTTTAAGACCTTGTACAATTTTCCATTGTTTTGATGAGCCATCAACTGTAACAGGGAATGAATAAACAAGTCCCTTTGGTACACCATATGATCCATCAGATACAATTGCCATTGAAACATGTTCCCCAGATTTTGTACCAAAATGCCAATCTCTCATATGATCACATGCAGCTTTTGCGGCAGACATTGCTGAAGATAGTTTACGCTTTTCAATAATAACAGCACCACGTTTTTGTACAGTCTAAAATAAAAAGTATGTAATAGCAAAGATAAAAAAAACTAAAAGAAGCTCACTGAAATAAAATCTCCTTGAATCCATGCTTTATCATTAACGGCAGAAAATGCATCAATTTCGTTTCCATCTTTAGCAACTTTTGCATGAGAAGCATCAGGGAATTGAGTACTTGAATGATTACCCCAAATAGTAACGTTCTTAACATTTCCAACTGGAACACCAACTTTCAAGGCAATTTGAGCTGCAGCTCTGTTATGATCAAGACGAGTCATGGCACTGAAATTTTGTTCAGGAATTTTTCCAGCAGCATATTTTGCAGCAACTAAAGCATTTGTATTTGCTGGATTACCAACGACAAGAACTTTAACATTTGGTTTTGAATAATTTGCAAGAGCTTGACCTTGAGATTTAAAGATTCGAACATTTGCAGCAAGAAGATCTTTACGTTCCATTCCTTCTTTACGTGGCATTGCACCAATGAGAAAAGCATAATCGATATCTTTAAATCCTTCTGGTTCAGAAGTAACTGCTTCAACGCCTAAAAAATAATGAGATTAAGAAAGAAACAAAAAAGGAAAAACGAACCATGAAGTGTTGGAAGAGCACAATCTTGAAGTTCTAATTTAACACCTTCTAATGCAACAGCGAGTGGTGGAATATCTAAGAGTACAAGAACAATAGGTTGATCTTGTCCAAATACATCACCCTTTGCAATTTGAAGAACAACAGCATAACCAATTTGTCCAGCAGCACCAGTAACGAGTACGCGAAGAGGAGCGGGAGACATTGTTGTTGAAGGTAATGGAAGAAGTGTTGATTGAAACTAAAAAACAAGCAATGTACGTTTAATATTAAAACAAGTATTATCACGGCAAAAAAACGTATAAATTAAAAAAAGCTGTAAGTATAAAATTTTAAGGTGTATAGAAAAATAAGAAAGAACCCTTGATGGAAAAAAACTCATCGATAAAAGAAAAGAAAACTTTGATTAAACAAAAAATGGACAAAATTTGAAAGACCATGATAAAAATTGTATTTTAAAACAACAACCAAAGGTCGTCGTCGCATTTGATGAATGGTTAAATTAACTCGAACCAAACTTTTAAATACTAAAACACAATTGATTGGTAATACTTAAAATCTTGAATCTTATATTCAGTGTAACTGTATATATTTTCTACAAAAAATCTTATCCAAAAAAAAATATTTACGTGCCAAAAAATATGCAGAAAAATGGAAGAATATGTTAGAAATGAAAAAACACAAAAACAAACAAAGCAAAGAGAAAGAACAACAACAAAAATTGTGCAGCAATGTTTTTTCCAACTCTTGGTCGTCCAAGACGAGAGACTCGTTCGCCCTTTGCACTACACGTCCACCGGTTGATACACCTTTTGCCAAAACAGCATTTTTCGATGTTAAACATGTTGATTTGATCGTATAAAAAAAATGTTAAACATAAATTATTATTAATTAATTAAACTAATTAATGTATTTTTTTTATTCCTTTCCCTCAAGATGTACATAATAAAGATATTAGAAATCACAGTTTGCATTTAAATGCAATAACCGTGATTTTTGAGCGATTTTAAAATATCGCTCTCTTTTGAGTAATGTTTTATTTTTTGAAAAACTTTTTTTTTTATATCAGTTCAAAGGTTTTGTTATTTAAGAATGATTTGGAAGGTCCTTAAGATGAATACCTAACTGTTTTTTTGAATTATCGTGAGTTTGTTTCTGATATTTTTCGTGATTTGTGTTTTATACCGTATATTCATACACAGATACATTTATTTTTTAGATACTTTTCAATTATCACTCAAAATGATCAGCAATCAACTTCTTTTTATCAATTACATGGCTTATATTGAACAAAAATGCTTTTCAACTCCAATTTTTTGACACAATTTCCATCCAAATCAACAACATCCTCAACATCAAAAAAATCACCAAAAATGGAAGAAAATCATCAATCAATGATATTTAAAATGCTGCAATAGTTGAGAAACCTAATTCTAATGTATACGTAAGTATTACAAATATAAACTTTAATTAACTTTACTATTTTAGATTGTTTTATCCTTATCACCAAGCTTTTGCGTATATACTGTAATTTTCAATTGTGATCCATGGCACTTATTTGTTATATTTTGTAGTTGCAGATGCTTATTTCTTCATATTTGATGTAAGTTTCATTATTTCCAACGTGTTAATTTTCATTTTGAGAAAGTTTAAATGTTCTTTCATCTATTACATTTACCTCAACTCGTACATACTACTGTAGCTAAAGAACAAACTTACATTAAATATGAAGAAATAAGCATCTGCAACTACAAAATATAACAAATAAGTGCCATGGACCACAATTGAAAATTACAGTATATACGCAAAAGCTGGTGATAAGGATAAAACAATCTAAAATAGTAAAGTTAGTAAAAGTTTATATTTGTAATACTTACGTATACATTAGAAATTCCATTTTTCTCAACTATTGCAGCATTTTAAATATCAATTGATTGATGATTTTCTTCCATTTTGGTCAAAGCAGTGGTATCAACGCAGAGTACTAATATAAGCCATGTAATTGATAAAAAGAAGTTGATTGCTGATCATTTTGAGTGATAATTGAAAAGTATCTAAAAAATAAATGTATCTGTGTATGAATATACGGTATAAAACACAAATCACGAAAAATATCAGAAACAAACTCACGATAATTCAAAAAAACAGTTAGGTATTCATCTTAAGGACCTTCCAAATCATTCTTAAATAACAAAACCTTTGAACTGATATAAAAAAAAAAGTTTTTCAAAAAATAAAACATTACTCAAAAGAGAGCGATATTTTAAAATCGCTCAAAAATCACGGTTATTGCATTTAAATGCAAACTGTGATTTCTAATATCTTTATTATGTACATCTTGAGGGAAAGGAATAAAAAAAATACATTAATTAGTTTAATTAATTAATAATAATTTATGTTTAACATTTTTTTTATACGATCAAATCAACATGTTTAACATCGAAAAATGCTGTTTTGGCAAAAGGTGTATCAACCGGTGGACGTGTAGTGCCTTTGACATTTCTGTTTATCGTTTTGGGAAGAAAAAAAAGACTGGACAGACAGGCTTTTGTGTTTTCTAACGCAGTAACGCATAACGCATTGCTGTTGGCGTTATGTTTTCTTTTTGCTAATGTGTTTTCTAACGCATTTTTTCAATGAATACAAATAGATTTATTTTTAATGAATTTTTCCATTAATTTTTAATTATTGAAAATATTATTAATATTTAATTTTTACAGTAATATTATTTGTGGTAAAATCCCCTAAAAATATTTTTACAAAATGTTTTAAATAGTTTTCTGATAAGCAAATAATATATGCTCTTTACTTTATTTCTTTAGAATAAAATGATAAAAATTTAAAAAAAATGTTTTAAAAAATCTCCCAAAAAATATTAAACTTTTTAAAGTGGCTTTACAAAATCATTTTTTTCGTTGTTTGCTGTATATTTTACATTAAACTTCAATTTATCAATAGTTTTAGTAAAAAAACTTTAATTGTTTAATATAACTTAAAAAATTTCATTTTATTCTTATTTGCTTATCAGAAAACTATTTAAAACATTTTGTAAAAATATTTTTAGGGGATTTTACCACAAATAATATTACTGTAAAAATTAAATATTAGTTTAAAAAAACTAAGAATATTTTTATCAAACAATTGTGGGCTTTTTTGTTATTTAAAGTTGAATAAAAAAATTAAGTAAATTTTTAAAATTTTACCACAAATTAATATTACTGTAAAATTAAATATTAATAATATTTTCAATAATTAAAAATTAATGGAAAAATTCATTAAAAATAAATCTATTTGTATTCATTGAAAAAATGCGTTAGAAAACACATTAGCAAAAAGAAAACATAACGCCAACAGCAATGCGTTATGCGTTACTGCGTTAGAAAACACAAAAGCCGGACAGACAAACATTGGGTTTTGTTTGATGCAAACTAATGTTTTTTTTTTTTGATAAACCTTGAGGAACTGATTGTGCTGCATTGAATTGAATTGATTTTACATTTTTTGAGCTTTCAGTAAATGCATTTGAAAAATTATTTTGCTTTAAATTGAAATTTTTGTATTGGCCATTTGAATGAAAAACGAAGTCTTGTTTAGATTTAAGTGGTAAAGAATAATCTTTTGTTGCTATCTAAAAAAGTGTTAAAATTTAAAGGAAAAATCTATTAGAAACAATATACGTAATAGTGAGAGTTAAAATATAGTTCTCAAAACCGTTTTATTATAAAAAAACTCAAATTGCAAAAAAAACAAAGCCAAGGTTTTAATCGCTTTCAAAATTATTTAAATAGACTGTGAAAATTTTGTAATTTTCAAAAATCGGCAGATAATGTTTAATGTTGAATTTGATTGATCTCTTTTTTTAACGATCACTGACGAAAAATAAGAATGATGCAATCTAAGACAAAACAAAACTGCTCGTAACATAAAAATAGTTCGATGAAATTAATTTCGACAGTAATTATTAACAAAAAGTTTGGTTCGGTCGACCGTTTTTTTGTCGATTCCTGTGGCCTTTTAACATTTCTGTTTATCGTTTTTTGGGAAGAAAAAAAAGACTGGACAGACAAACATTGGGTTTTGTTTGATGCAAACTAATGTTTTTTTTTTGATAAACCTTGAGGAACTGATTGTGCTGCATTGAATTAAATCAATTTTTAAAAAATGCATACTATTATCCAAAAATAGTATGCAACTTTTTATCCATCTACAAAAACTGAATGTTGAATAAATACAAAAGCAAAAATAATTTGTAAACTGCAATTCAGGTAATACGTTCTTGGCTATTATTTAAAATTTTAATCAATAAACTGTTATTTTCTTTTAATTTCTGATTCATCTAAAATAATTTCATTTTGTTTGAGAATTTCTTTCAATCAAAGCTATGGTATCTTGTTAATTTGGATTAAATAATATCCTGATTTGATTAACTGTAATTCAAATGATTTTATTTTAATTTGCTTTCACCAAAATCGTTTTTTAAACTAATGTCGGACATGTGAAATTTGTTAAAACAAAAACGGGAAAAATTTTTTGCTACATGTTAAATTTTATTTAGTCTTTTTAAACTGATTACCGACGGCGCTATTACACAAAAAAGTATTAACTGCTTATCAATATCCGGTAAAAAAATTAAGAAACAACTATTAATACTTTTTTTAAATTCTCGATTATGTTTTTTCATGCGTCTCTCCCTGAGGCAGTGTCTTGTATTGCACAATAAATTGAAATTCAAATTGATTAACTGAGTTGCTTTAATATTTTTCCATAATATAATTACTAATATTTTTGTCACATTAGAGTGCGTTCGGAGAAAAAAAAAGTGTGTTTTAATTTTTGATTGACTGACGTTTTTTAATCAGTTGATTAAAGATAAAAATATTTTCGGATTAAACTGGATCATTTGGGAACTCTTCGAGATCACTACATTAATTGTTAAATAAATTGATCAGATTTTTTATATATAAATACTCGTTTTAACTGCATTCTTTTTTTAATTCCTTTTCAAAAATGTTTTTGCACCATTTCATTCTCATAATCGTTATTTTTATTATTTTTGTTGCCACTCAAAGACCGTATAATTATTATAATTATTATCAATATTCAAACAATTATGGAAATTATGGTAATCCCAGACCAGTATATGGATCATATGCTTACCCCTCAAGAACTTATCAATATTATAATTACCCAACTTATTATCCCCAACAAAGATATCAGTTGAGATAAGTCATTATTTATGTATAGCGCCGGTCTTGGCGAACCGTGTAACAACCGTTTATTTAGTTTTGTTGTGTTGAGTTTTTATAAAATCATCAGTTGATTAATTTGTTCGGCTGATGGATGCCGGTTTTGGATTGCTCCGTATTTATTTTATTGTGTTGTGTTAATAAAGTTGTTTGATTTAATAACTTTTATTGGATATTTTATTGGTTTGGTAGAAATTGCTGTTGCTGATTGCTGGCTTTGGTAAGTTTCTTTACGGGTTTTTATTATATTTTTGGGGAGTTATATCTTTTTGGGTCAGATTTGATTCAAGTGTTAGAGTTATAATCTCTATTACCGATGTCTGGAGCTAAATACCCCAAGTTGGAGGGCCCGCGCCGTCATCCTGATTCTTCTGATAAAAGGTATACCACCTTTCTTGATGAAAGTCATGGATGCGTTGGAGAAATATGCAGCCGATTGAATGAAAATGTATATGGATTAAAGGATATACATGGAGTATATACCGATACATATGGATTGAATGAAGATATATATGGATTGAAGGATATATATGGATTATATACCAACACATATGGATTGAAAAAAGATAATAATGGAAAGGATAATGGAGATAAATCTGCAAAGCAACCAAAAGGTGTAAGACTTGTTGAAGGTGATGCGGTTAATGCTTATGGTGATTGTAAAGGTGGTTCACGAATTGTTGATTTTCCACAACAAAGTGACACAGATATATATGATAAAGCTATTTTTGTTAATTGTAAAGCTGGTGGTACTATTGTTGAACAACCACAACAATATGAGCCAAATAAAATTAAAGTTAAATCTGGTAGTAAAGGTAATAGTGGTGATATTTTTATTGGTATGCTTTCTGATTTTGAAGATTTTGCTCAACCACTTGTTGCACATACACAACAAGATGGATCGGGTCATGTTACAGAAGAGAATGGAAATCCAAATGAAGAGTTTAATGTTAATCAGGAACAAGTACCTGAAGGAGTTAAACGTGCTCGTGATATTGTGCATCATGCAGAAGAACTTTATAATTCCCTTAGCTCAGCTATAAAAGGTGCAAATGAAAAGCTTAAGGTGTTAAATAATCCTCGTTCTGTTGTTTCGGATGATTTGATTGATGATCTTCGAAAAATGCTTACCCATCGTGTAAGATTTCTATACGGTAGCATTGAAAATAGAGAAAATGTTCTTGAAACTTTGCGGGAAAGGGAAGCTGAAGCACAAGCAACGATTGCTGAACTTCAGGAAGAGCTTGATCAAGTTTCTAATGCACAAAAGACGGGATTAAGCGATAGCATTAAGAAAGAACTTAATGATTTGGGATGTACAGATGTTGAAGATATGATTTATAAATTTATACTTTTACAAGATCGTGTACAAGTTATTGAAAGAAGTTTTAAGGAATCGACAGTATCTCGTGGAACATCTCGTGTTTCACTTGCTGAAGAAGATAAAGGTCGTAAAGCAAAAGCGATTGCACAACCAAGATCAATTTCTGTTAATTCAAAAGAGGTTACTGTTCCTACACCTAAAGTATTGCTTCCAATGCCGGAAAAGTTTACTGGTAAATCAAGAAAGGATCTTGAACGATTTTTCAAGTTGTATGAAGCTAGTACAACAAGCACAGGCTGGGGTGATGAAGAAAGAGCAATATACTTAGGGAGCTATGTTCCAAATCTCCTTGTATATCATGATAATTTAAGAGAAAGAGGAGCAACTTATCCTCAAATGAAACGTGAATTGCTTGGTGCAATGGGCTCTGATGGTACTATTTCAACTTTTTATTTGCGTACTGAACTTGATAGGATTAAAAAGCCACCAAATAAACTTTATAAATCTTTATTTGATGAGGTTGAATTACGTGTAACGGAAGCATTTGGTAATGATGTTAATGCACGGGAAAATGAACTTAAGAAAATCTTGCTTCGGTTAACAGAGGAAGATTCAGATCCTGTTTACCGTAGTATCGTTCTTTCGAATGTTACTGCAAGTTACTATCAACTAAAAGAGCTTGTATTAGGTCTTGAATCTTCACAAGTATTCAGAAATAGAGGTGATAAAGCTGAGGTTAAAACTTCGAGCAATACAAAGATGCCCTTTTATAAAAATCGATCAGATAATCATGTAAATGCTGGAGGTTATCAAGGGAGATCAGATAGTCGTGAAAAGGTTGATGAAAAAACAAATCTTCGGGGGTTTGGTGAATCACAACAACAACGAGAATGGAATCCAAATCGTACTGGTAATGGAGGTTATGAGAAAAATTCTTATCATCCACCAGTTGTTAGAAGTTGCTTCATTTGCAATAAACAAGGACATATTGCAACAGATTGTACAGAAAGGAAAACTGGACATTCTAATGTTGTAGATCTTGAAGATGCAAAGTTGTATGTTTCTGGCATTACTGAAATTGGTAATGTTGGAGTTGAAACGGATAATGTTGAAAGTGAACCAATGTTTGGAAAACAAGCTGTATTGGATGTATGGCTTGATGGTGTAAAAACTAAGGTTCTAATGGATTCGGGTGCAAGCACCTCGGTGATCAAAGATACTGTAGTTGGTCATATTCTTCGAGCACGTGATAAAGATGGAAGCTCAATTGTCCAATTACCTCAAGAAAGTTATGTTCATAAAAGACTTCTTGGTGCTGATGGAAATCCGTTGATGGTAGTAAATTGTATTAGGATTCCAATTGCTTGGGGAACAGGTCCTACAAAATTTGCAAAATTTTTTGTTGTTAAAGGTTTACAGCAAAATGCATTAATTGGTACCAATGTTATTCAAGGTGATGATAATTGGATTAATGCTTTGACTTTCTCTTTGAAAAGAAAAGAAGTAAATGTTGCTCATTTAGGAGTTGTTTGGGAAAGTCAAGAACAAGCACCACGTGTTGAACAGGTTGGTCATAAAGTATATGCAGAAACTACAGATATACCACCTCGTACAGAAGCGTTTGCAAAGGTAAAAACTCCAAGAATTGGTAGTACATCAGTTATTGAAGTTAAAAAGGATACATCAGAAACTGCTGATTTAAGTGGGACACATGATGTTACTGCAATGGAACATAAAAAGACTGGTATAAAATCAAAGGATAAATGTTTATTTGAAGTTAAAGCTGAAGAGAAAAACATTAGTAATTCTGTTGAAGCCCATCCGAAAACACCATTTGGATGCGAAACTGTTGTTATTGGTGGAAAGAATGCCGGAAAATTTGCTCGGGCAAATGGCCTTAAACATTGGAGTTTAAAAGCTTTGAATGATTATCGCATTCACTATAAAGCTATATTTGGAACTGCTGTTAAGCGATTGATATATTTTCCCAGTGGAGAAATCTTCTTTCGTCGTGAAGTTAAATTTGATTCTATTGTTAATCGTGAACTTAAACTTCCTTCTATTGTTAATCGTGAAAGTAAATTTGATTGTATTGTCAATTGTTTATTAAATGATGTGAATCGAATGTGTGAATTTAATAATATGGAAGTGATCGTGCTACCAATATTTCGCCATTATGGATATGCAAAACTTAGTGAACAACTTATGTCGTGGTACAACAAATGGAATCCTCCTCTTGTTGGAAATAAAGAAGCTATGAAACTAAAACTCTTCAAGTGCATGAAAGCAACTCTTGGTCAAGATTCAACTACTCAATTCGTTGATGGCCAGGGAATTATTACAAATGAAGGAGTTCGAGCTCTTGGTGAATACATTGAAAACCTTGGTTACTCATTCAAAAATCGGGTCAATGTTATTGTGGAAAGAAATAAGAATGCTCCACATCATGCTGAATCGTCAAATCGTGCTTCAAACGCTCAATTGTTTGCAAGTCATCGAAATTTTCAATCAAATGATCGACGTCGAAAATGGTCTTCAAAGCCGCCTTTCAATTATCAAATTCGTGAAAGACGTCAAAATGGTAAAAAAGAATTTCGTGGATGCCGCTCATTCAATAATGGTCCAAAAGAAATTTGTGGAAAAATTCAAAATGGTCAAGAAGAAGTTCGTGTAAAGCCGGCGTATTATGGTCGTCGAATCTTCTATGGTCGTGGAAATGCTCAAGCTCGTGGAAATTCTAATGGTCCTGGAACTCGTAATCGCCGACAAAATCAATTATCGGGGACGATAATTCGAGGGGGAAGGGGCAAGTTGAGATAAGTCATTATTTATGTATAGCGCCGGTCTTGGCGAAACGTGTAACAACCGTTTATTTAGTTTTGTTGTGTTGAGTTTTTATAAAATCATCAGTTGATTAATTTGTTCGGCTGATGGATGCCGGTTTTGGATTGCTCCGTATTTATTTTATTGTGTTGTGTTAATAAAGTTGTTTGATTTAATAACTTTTATTGGATATTTTATTGGTTTGGTAGAAATTGCTGTTGCTGATTGCTGGCTTTGGTAAGTTTCTTTACGGGTTTTTATTATATTTTTGGGGAGTTATATCTTTTTGGGTCAGATTTGATTCAAGTGTTAGAGTTATAATCTCTATTACCGATGTCTGGAGCTAAATACCCCAAGTTATCAACCATATTCAAATTATATAAATACAAATCCAACAAATATTGCCTATCATTCAAATGAAGGAAATGTTGGAATTGGAAATGGTATTGCATCATTTTGGCTTTCATGTTCAAGTCATAACTGTCAAGGATAAATTTTATAAAAGAATTAATAATTTTACTAGTTTCAAAAAAATATTTATAAATTATTAACTTATTACTTTTTTTTTAAATATTAATTAATGTTTAACTGTCATAAGGATTAATTTTTTAACAAGTTTCTAAAAAAATTTATAATTACTTTTTTTTGAATATCAATTGAATCTTTAAAAATTTAACTGTGCCATTAAAATTTTCCATGTACATAACTGAAACCAACTGATGTTTGTAAATTTTTAAAAAAAAGTTGAACATTACCAGCAGTGTCTCCACCGTTCCGTTCAGGAACGTCCGTTCTTCCGTTCCGTTCCGGAACGGACGGGAACGTATTCTTTTAAATTTAGGAACGGAACGGACGGACGAGTAATGCCAAAAAATGGAACGGAACGGACGCGCTCTTTTTCGTGATTTCAGACGTTCCGTTCCTCAACACCTTTTTGTAACTTTATTTTAAAAATCCATCGAAATCATGACTTTAAAAAATGTAAAAAGGAAACTTTTTATTATTTTTTGCTGGTATATTTGCCATAAAAACACGATTTATTTAAAAAATACCCTCAGAATTTTTTATAATTTAGACAAAAAGGTTACTTTTATATTGGACTTTGAAGACTTTTTAAAAATTTACAGGAACGGGAACGGAACGGGAACGTATACCCGTTCCTGACGTTCGGAACGGACGGGAACGGGTCTTTTAAAAAAGAGGAACGGAACGGACGGAACGGGTAGTGCCCAAAAGAGGAACGGAACGGATACGTTCCAAAAAAAAGTGGAACTTTGGAGACACTGATTACCAGTTAAAAAAAAAATAATTTTGTCAGTAAAATAATGTTGTAATAATTTTTTTTTCGACAATTGTAATTTTAAAAAATAACTGTAATTGGTTAAAGATTGTTTTGTAACAAAACTTTTGTTTTAAAAAATATGTCGGAGAAAAAATAAACTGTTAAAAATACTAGGAATATGCTCTAAAAATCATTTTCGATGATAAAAGGTTGAATAAATTTAAAAAAGTTTTTTAATTTTTAAATCCAATTTATACAGATTGGCAAGGGTTGGGGGCGCGCCCGGCTTTTTTTTTGTAAGGATTAACTAATGTTACAAAATTAATCCTTACAATTACCTCTACTTTAGCCTTATGCCAATTTTATTATTTTAAATGTGAAAATTTGTATAAATTTACTTTGTTTTTTTTAAATAATAAATGTAAATATTATCCTGTCAGTATCAATAGGAAGCAAAACCTATTGCTTTAATAAATTTGCTTTTTTTTAGTAATTTTTTCACCTATTTTTATCGATTGATAATCACAGAATATTGAAAAAAAAATTTTGTGTGCCGCTCGAATATTAAAAATTGAAATTTTCTGGTGCCCCGTCTCTTAATTTGTTTTAAAAATGTTTTTTAAAAATTATTTAAAAATAATAAAATATTTTAAAATTTAAAAAAAACGTAAGCAAAAAAGTATCAAAAAAATCAACTTTTTGCGCCTGCACTTGAAAACATTAAACGTTTCTTTTCTCCAATGCAGTCAAAAACAACCGGGATGAACACAGGCAGCAGCAATATGCAAGCAAAAAAATATTTATTAAAAAATCAATAAAACTTTCGCCACTTGGATGAAAAAAGGAACTTACACTTTTATTAAAAATACACATATGTGCTGTTGAAATTTTATTTGCAATGAAGAAAAAAATAGTGCAGCTTTTTGCACAAACCTTTTTTATTCTTTTTCATTTTTGAATAATTTGCTAATTTTTACTCACATTATTTTACTTTTTTGTTATTTAATTGAAAATGTTTTAAAAACAAAACAGAATATGTATCAAAAACATGCAAATGCTGTTTATATACTTATGGATTCAGCATTATTTATGCAATAAACTTCCAGTTAATTTTACAAATGTAAAAATAGAAAATAAAATAATTTTTTTTACTGTTATAATAAAATCTGAAAAATGTGAAAAACAATATTTAAAAATTTGAAAAAATAAAAATTTAGCTGTAATTAAGTTTATCACTTTTTTAATGCTTTTTTTGTAAATTTAATTGATAAAAATAGAAAGAAAATGGAAATTTTTTCTTTAAATGTTTTACAAAATTTAAAGTATTAATTTTCTTTAGTGCATTAAACATTTCCAAAAGCCATCAACGAAATTTCAGGTTTCAAAAAAATTTGTTTTGGGTTATATTATTTTTGGTTCCCGGTGCAAAATTCAGGCGCGCCCGGGCGTGCCATCCCACAGCATCCCTACTGATTGGGCTTTGTTAACAATAAACAGTAAAAAACAAATTTTTCACTCTTACGCTAATGTATTTATGTTGTTTCAGTCAACACAAAAGCGTAAGGTTTTTTGCAATAAAAAAATTGTATTTTTTTTTTGCAAAATGATGAAAGCGCACTGAAACGTTGAAAAATTCCTTTTAAATCTTTTTTCGTAAATTTTCGTGAATCTTCGACGATGTTTGTCAAATACCAAAAAATTCAACAACTTGTAAAAATATATTATTTTTGTACATTTTAGGTAAAAAACTCAAGTACTTGAATCCAATTTAAATTAAAAAGAATTCTAACCTAAACGCAGTTTTTTGTCCCACAAATGGAAATCAGCCTATATTTTACATTTCTTCAAAATCGTTTTTGATTACAGTTTAAAAAATATTAAAAAAAATATTCTTTGCAGTTTTATTTCAACAACCTTTTTTTAAAAAAAAGATTTAAACAATAAAAAAATTTTATTTTCGTTGACTATTATTATTATTATTCGTTGAAGTTTTTCTAACAGTAACACTTTTAAATGCAGCAACAGTTTTTGCACGAATTCCTTTCTTTGATCTTTCACTTTTCTTTTCTTCTGGTAGAATTGGTGGAGTTTTGCATGTTGGAGTTGATGGAGCTGGAGACATTACAGATTTCATCGTTTTTCCAGATCCAATCATTCCAGCCCGTTTACTATCATCTTCTTTTCGATTTGTTTTTGTTGAATTTTCCATATCTGTTCCATCAGGAAAATTGACATCATTTGTTCCATTTTGTCCTAAAAATTTTATCATAGTTATAAATCTAAAAAACTTAATTACCAAATCAAAAAACCTAAACTTTAAAATCAACTCAGTTTTACTTCAAAAAATTAAACTTTAGTTAACCAATTAAAAAAATACACATTACCTTTCTTCTTTTTACTTGTATCATCATCTTTTGGAATATTATTTATACGACTTTGAATATTTTGAACTGATGGTGATTGTGAAAGAATGAGTTTTTCTTTAGATCCAAGTGTTTGAGTATTTGCTAAAGATGATGTTGCAGTATTTGTTCCAGTTGTTGAATTATTTACTGTTGATGATTGTTGCTGTTGTGATTGTGATTGTTGTTGCTGCTGTTGTGTTTCACCACGTTGTTTAACTTTATGAAAGAATAATGGATTATATGGTTCACAACCAATTGTATATTCTTCTGATTTTGAACGCATTGCTAAATGTGGTTTCCTAAAAATTAAAGATTACGCAGTTTTTAAAATAAAAAAAGCTCAAGATTTTACAGTTTTTGTATTCAGTTATACGAAATAAAATAGGTACAAGTGTATATTCGCTTTTACAAAAAAATGATATTCCTAAGTTAGGTTAGGAATCCTAACCATCAAAGTTTTTAGTTAAATCCCCCAATCACCTTAACAGTTTTAAAACCTTTTTACATTAATTACGAAACCAAATAACCTTATAAAGTTAAAACTTACTCGGTACCATAAAAGCTAAAACCAGTAAGTCCATCACCTTGAGATTTTAAAATTCCTTTTGGTGCAGCAGGAACTTTTCCAGCTTTAATTCTTCCAGCTTCTTGTTCACCAATTTTTTGTGTATCTGTTGCAAGTCGGGGATCAATTGGCATTGTCTTTTCTGCAAATAGCGCACATCGAACTGCTCGAATTGTCATTGGTGTTGCAGCTCTTTCAATTGTTAACATTACCTAAAATATATCAAGTGTCAGTTTATATTATATATATATATATATATATATATATATATTAAACCAGTTTAATACTAACAACTCTAGAAAACACTCATTCAGTTTGCATAAAAATATATTAATTTGCCAGCATTCATTACATATACACTTTTATTACATATACAAAAATAGAAAAACAGACTTCAATCATAAAAGTTCAAACCAGTTTAAATTAAAAAGAACTCTAGCTCAAAAGCAGTTTTTTGTCCAAAAAATTGAAATCCGCCTATATTTTAAATTTCTTCAAATTTTTGTTTTTTAAAAGTTTGATTTATTAAAAAATTAATTGCAGAAACGTTTAATGAATACAAACTTGAAGCCACAATTTTTCCTCAGTTAAAAAAACTACCGTATAAAAAGCATTCGAATGCAATTAAAAAACCAAAAAAAGCTTACGTATTTCTTTTGTTTTAAACCTTTAACAATTTTTTCACTGCAATCATTAACAGTTGTAATTGGATCTCCATCAACATCAACAATACAATCTCCAACCAAGCATGTATTTACTGCAATTGAATCACCTTCAACTCTTACAACATATACCTAAAACAATTATTAAATTAGAAATTATATATCCAACTCTATTTTTTTACCAATATTTTTGCTTACATCCCAAAAAGATAAACTAAATGCAGTTGAAATAAAATACTTATACAAAGATCTTTGTATTAATAAAAACTTTTATAAAATATATCTTTGCAAAGATTAAATCCAGTTTAAACTTTATAAAATAAAAAAGCATACCCGACTGCAAAAAGCTTTAACATTTAATCCAACGGTACTATTTGGATAAAGAACCAAAAGACCAGTAAAATATTCATATCCTGGAGCTAAATCATATCCTTTTGGAACTGTCATTGTTGCAATTAACCATTTTGGACGTTTTACAGTAAATGTAAACTAAAAAAATAAAAAAATTAATAACTTAATTAAAATTTTAAACGATTTTGATCGCACCTGCGTGAAATTCGATACAGTTTTTTAAAAGTCGTAACTTTGTTTTACTCAATTTAAACAACTTTAATGATAAAAAACTTTCCCAACATTTACAAAAACTTTCCCAACATTTTAAACAACGCCAGTTAAAAAATAAAAAAATAACCAACCTTTTCATGACTTTTTAAAACTTTTTCCAAAAATTCATATATTTGTGCTTTAGTTGTTACAGGAGTTCCATTAATTTTTGTAATAAAATCACCATTTGTAAGTTTTCCATTAAATGCCGAAGAATAAATTTGAATAACCAAAAGAGATTTTGATACAATTAAACCAACCTAAAAAAGACAAATATATGAAACAAGAACAGTTAAAAATAAAATAATTAAAAATAAACAGTGATAAAAAAATTTAAAAAATATGATAATCTTATTCTCCCAAAAATTGCAGTTTATAAAAATTCAATATTAAATTTTTGTTAAACAATTAAAATTCCCAAAACATGTTCTAGAAGCTCATTATATAAATAAACAATCATTTAATTTTAAAAACACTTTTTAGCATCATCAACAATGCCAATTGCCAGTTAAAAACCCTTAAAAACATATTTAAAAAAAGATTCACTTTTTTAGCTTTTTCTTTGTATCGAAGTTCAACAATTTTTTCTTCTAATAAATTTGCAGGAAATTGTGTGCCATAACCCAGTTGCATTTTTTCATTCGCAGGAGACGGTGGAGTTGAAGCATGTGGAGTTGAAGCGGTAGGCGTATCAGCACTAAAACAAGATAACAGATAAAAATTAATTATTTTCATAAGACCTTGTTAATGCTTTATTTGGATTGATTAAACGTTGAGATGCTTTAAATTGTGATACATCTGCTTCAAAATCTTTATCGTTTTGTTGTCTTAAAAATTCAAATGGATTCTGTAAAAAAATATTGAAACAAGAATTTATATTATTTCTTTTAAATATTACTTGAATATTAAAAGCAATAAAATCTTCTTTTGAATTTTTCTGTTTTGAATCAAATTCAAATGCAATTTTATTTAAATTTTCATAAACTTTAATTTGAAGGGAAAGGGTGTTACTATTTTTGGTAGAATCTTTCTTCCAATCATTTTTAAATTTTTCTTTTTCAATTTCATTATTTAAATTGGAAATACTAATGATTTTGGATGGTTTTTTCCATGCTTGAGATTTTTCTCTTTTTTCGTAATCATTAGATAATGGATCTGGCACTTTAAAAAATATTGCTGTAGTCCCCTACTTTACGAGTTTACGACAATTATTGCTATACCAAAATAATATGTAATTATAGCAAGCTTGCATTATGTTTATGATGTTTTAAGGAACTGCAGCATTTTTTGCATTTACCACAAAAATTCTTGTTTTTATATGTTTTGCTACAAAATTCAAGAGGAATTGAAGATGAACATTTTTGATTTTGGTTTAAATTGAAATTTGAAAATCGATCTTCTTCAGAATGAAAAAAATCATTTTTAAAAAATTGCTGCTTTTCCTTTAATAACAAAGAATCATCCTTTGTTGTCATCTAAATATTAAGAGATAGATTTTTATTATTTTAATAATATGAAAAAAAAATGAATAAAAGTATTTTATAAATTAAAAAAACACGATTAAATCTACGTTTTGTTTTTGCGGTTACAATAGATAAATCAAAGTGATTGAACATGATTTTAGTGTTGAAATAACTAAAACTGTCACGCCTTTTTTGCTTTTAAAAAAGAACAGAGAAACAAATACGAGAGATAAAGATTTTTTTTAATGCAACGGTTTGTGATTGGAATTTGTCGCATAAGCAAAAAATAAAACTATGAAAAATATCCGATTTTAAATGTTAAAATATGCAAAATCGAAAATGTATCATTTTATATAAGTTAGCTAATAAAACATAAAACAAAAATGGGAAGTATAATAACAATATTTTAAGGCTGAATTTGAAGTCATAACTCTAATCACTAATTTTTATTAAATTATAAAATCTACTGATGAATTTTTTTAGATGGTTTTTTACTTATTTCAAACGGCTTTAAAGACAATAAATCTCGCTAAATTTATAAAAATACCCCCTTATGAATTTTAAACCTTCAGTTAAAAATATAAAAAGATAACCAAGTTTTTTATGACTTTTTTAAACTTTTTCAAAAAATTCATATATTTGTGCTTTTGTTGTTACAGGAGTTCCATTATAGCATAAAATTTTATTTAGATAAATAAAATTGCCACAAAGCATCCTGCTTATTCAGTTTATAAATTAACATTTTCTTTATATGGAATGTTGAAAATAACAGTTTTATATATAAGGGGTAAAACCCTCTCCTTCCCTAAAAATTAAATGTAAATGTTTTGAAAGCTAAATTTACAACATATTACCGCAAAAAATGCACAGTATTAATTAAATCAGTTTAATTATTAACATTTAATTAACAATAGATTAATTAGCAGTATTAAACCTACAGTTTGTCTGATCAATTTTTAAAAAAATTTTTATCATTAAACTTTTATTAAAATGAACATTTATGGGCACCGAAAAGTATAACATTTTTGCGAAAACCCTTGTAACGTTTGAATGAGAAAAAAGGTAGGATTACTTTTATTTTTGGTATTTTTTGCTTTAAAAGTCAGTTTTTTTCCTTTGTCATACTTTTGTTTGTAACAAAATTTATGCACAATGTTTTAGTTTTCTTGAAGAGAGGCTTGGAGCCAGCACACCTTTTTTTACTATCTAACAAACTTTGCTAATTTAAATAAAAGCTAAACTCAACTGAAGAATATTTATCAGTTTTATCACATTTTAGAAAAAAAATTTGCAGCAGTTTTGACAGCTTTTTTTAAAGAAACTTCACCAACTCTACCTTTTGCAAACCTTTTACCAAACAGTTAAACAATATTCCGAAAAAAATTTTGCGCTAAATTAAAAACGGTGTAACAAAAATAAAATTTCAGTTTATATATTTCATTTTTTTACTATCTAACGAGCTTTGCTAATTTAAAAAAAAGCTGAATGAACAATACGTCACAGTTTTATAAAAAATTTGCAGCAGTTTTGACAGCTTTTTTTAGAGAAACTTTGCCAACTCTACCTTTTGCAAATCTTTTGCCAAACATTAAAACAATATTCCGAAAAAATTTTTGCGCTAAATTAAAAATCTTTTATTGAATAATAATAATAAAATTTTAGTTTATTGCAGTGCCGCAAATAGGTCGACCGTAAGGGGGTAGAGGTTTGCCAAAGGGGGTGGAGGTTCCTTGGAAGGTTTTCAAAAAATCTCATTTGTCCTAGTATAAATTTAATTTTTTCACCGTAAATTTGGCACAAAGGGGATGGAGGTCTCCCCAACCTCCCCAAAACAGTTGCGGCACTGGTTTATCGTTTTTTTCAGTTATTTTAAACATATATGTATCAGTTTTCTGTAAGAACATCAGACTACAGTTTTATATAGATTTTATTAAATTTTTAAGGTAAATTTGAATGAATTAACAACAGATTTTTATGCTTACAGAAAATTGCTGCTTTGACATTTTTTTTCAATTTCAATTTTAGTCCCATAGAAACATTGTAGTAGCGTTTTTTTTTATAAAAACATTGAATGTAAAAAAATGGATTACTTTTGTTTTTAATATTTTATCAGCTTTAAAAACATTTTTACTTCATTGAAAAATTTTTATTTTTTTGTAACAAAATTTGAACATAATGTTTTCGTTTTCTTTCAATGTATACTCTTGCTTCTCAGTTTTTCTCAAATATTTATTCTCTGATTTTTATCAATCGTTGTTGTTAGCTTTTTTTTATATTACAATCCTTTCTTTCTCGAATGATTTCGAAGAATCTTACTTTTTTCAAGATCTTTAGTCTTTTAAAAGCTAAAAACTTTTTTAAATTTTTTTCCTGTTTTTATTGTAAGAAAAAAAATGTTTTACATTTAAATGGACACCATCTCTTTCCCATTATAGAAGGTGCTGCAGTTTGTATCTTCTTGTAATAAATAAAATATTTTTTATTTTAAATCACAAAAAAATGCTTAGTCTAAAGTAAACGAGCTGCAGTGTTCTAATAGATTATTTACAAAGCCAAAGTTAACTTTTATCCAGGGATTGAAAATCGGGCCGAAAAAGTCGGCCGGCCCTGCCCGGGGCCTAAAAATTGACGGCCGGCCCGGCCCTAAAATATTTCAAGTTTTTTTTAAAAGTTTTTTAGAATATTTTTCGAAACCTGCAGCTTGCAAAAAATAGTTTTTTGCATCTTTTCTCATCAATATGAATTAATATAACAATGATTCATAGTGATGAGAAAAGAAAAAGTGCGTACTGCGCACACCACAAACATAAAAACTACCAAAAAACAAAAGTTGAAAAATATGCCGGGCCGGCCCGCGGGCTTCTTAACGCGGCCCGGCCGGCCCGCGGGCCAGAATTACTAAGGCCCGCCCGGCCCGGGGCCGGGCCGGCCTCATTTTCAATCCCTGCTTTTATCCTTGAAATGGTAGTTTTTTTTTCTTCTTCTTTTTTAAGTGATATAATTAATGACACTAAGAATGAAGACAGTTAATCATAAATAATTTTTAAGCTATACGGTGGTATCTTTCTTCATTCATTTTTTAAACTTGAAATTTCGTGTTCAAAAAAATTTAAAGTTAGTTTGATTTTGTTATTCAAGAAATAAATCAAAACAACAGTTTTTTCAAATAAATTATTAAAAAACCTGTATCGCATAATTTTTAAAAATTGTTTTTGGAAGTGAGGAGACCATGAATTTTAGTACGGAGACAGTTTAGAAGCTTGTAAAAATATTTGATTCAGTTTAAAAAGCTATAATTGTACGATTTTTAGCTTTTAAAAGCGATTTAATCTCCAAGAAGTTTTGAACATTTTAAACCATTGAATCACAGCCAAACAAATGAATCATCAGTTTTCTTTTTTTACCATAAAAATTTTTCCTTTTTCTTTTTCCAACCTTGAAGATTTACATTTTCTTTCTTTCTTTCGTTGAATTTTAGACTGGCACGCTTTTCTATTTACCTTTTTTCTTTCTTTCTTTTGCTAATCGTAATTTTTCTTTTACAAAAAAAATTCCCCTATAAAAAAGCCATACCTTTAAAAGGAAATATATATTTTGGTTTACTTTGCTTTTTTACAACCCTCAAATACAATCCCCCCCCCTCACTCATTCCATGATTTTGCCGAATTCTTCAAACAAAAAAAAAATCAAAAAGCAAACTTTTTTTTATAATATTTAAACTTGCGCTCAAAAAAAGAAAGAAAGCAAGCAAAACGGAAAAAAAAGAAACACGTCATGTTTCGGCTCTCCCCTTTTCGTCCTTCTTCTTCTTTTCCCCCGCCCCCCTTTAACCATAAGAAAAAAATTTTTTTATGCCTTTTTTCCTTCTTCGACGATGATTTTTTTTCTTCTTCCTTGATTGCTCATATTTTTTTTATATATTTGCAAAGAATTTTATGTGCGGAGATTTTGGTCAAAACAAAAAAAAAATACGAAAGAGCCGAAGTTTTTTTTAGCTTGCATTCTTTTTCGTTCGCTTTCTTCTTTTACACATTTTTTTAAGATTTTGATTTTCTTTGAAAAAGTTTTGGAAAAAATGGCAGTTTGGAAAAATTTTCTCGTTCTTGCTTTCAGTGAAGTGACTCCCCCGCCCTTTCCCCGCCCCGGGGGTCCCCGCCCTCCCCTTTAGAGGGGGAAAGGGGAGGGGGAAGGGGAAGATTTTAAAAATGGAGGGGAAAGGGCGGGGTGAAGGGGGACATTTTGAAACATCAAAGGCGCCGACGTCCCCTTTTGTCCCCCGGGGGTCCCCGCCCTCCCCTTTAGAAGGGAAAAGGGGAGGGGAAGGGGAAAAATTTAAAACATGAGGGGGATAAAAAAGGCCGAGTCATTTCACTGCTTGCTTTCCTACGCTTTTCTTTCGATAAGCCTAATAAAGTTGCAGTTTTTTAAATTATAACTTTTTAAATTTATTATAGACTCCAGAATTCTTTTAGTTTTTAAAAAATCATTGGTTCAGTGTCTCTAATTTTCAAATTTTAGTTCCTAAAATTAAGAATCCCACAATTACATAAGTCCAAAAACTAAACGCAATGTCTCAAAATCAAAAAAGCGAATTCTTATTAGTTAATTTCGTTTATCATTGCGCTAACTGGAATTATCCACACCTGTTTTAAATTAATTATTTAAAGCGTTCAGTGAAAATTTGGTTTTTTTTTCAAAAATAAACAAAGTAATCCAGTTTTAAAATTAAGTTAAAAAAATTGTACTCTTCCACCGCACACACTTTAACAATTTATACCGTTTTCTTAAATTATTAACACAAGTGATTGTTTGTGTTTTTGTACAAAAACATGGATAACCACAGTTTAAAAAAATTAAATGCAAAAGAGCCAACCTTTTTTGCTTGCATTCTTTCTTTTACGTTTTTTTACATTTTTGAAGTTTCAGATTTTTTTTTGAAACACGTCTATTTTTTCAGAAATCAAGAAAAAAAAGAAATTGCTAGAAACTTCTTAATAAAATTGCAGTTTTATGAAAATTTTTTTTCTCGAGAAATACTGACTACAAAAAATTTTATAGTTACAACCTTTTGATAATATCAAAATATTATTTTTCAGTTTTATTTTCTAAAATTTTGAAATAAGTTCAATGAGGAAGGATTTTATTTAAATCTCTATCGAAATCATAGAGGAACACAGTTTTTAAAGGCAATGTCTAAGACAATACAAACTTTTTATTCTTTCTTTGCGACCACTCTTCCCACCACGAAAATTTACCAAATCCTTAAATATAAAATATTACTAAATTTTAACCATTTTTTCTGTCTTTACGATAAAAATTAACCCTAGGCCATATTTTGATATCAAAAACTATAAATAAATTTACTGAATTTGATGATTTTGTTGATCACTCAAACAGCGATTGTGATACGTATTCCCAAAAAATGTATTTACTGTTAATATTTTTTTAAACGGAGCATATCCTAGGGTTTATTTTAATCATAAAGATACACTACACAATGAAAACCCACGGCAGACCCGTTCAAAGAAAAAATGAAAGGGGGCTGCGCGCAAGCTGCAGCAAAAAAGCCACTCTTTTTATTTCTTTTTTCAAAAAAGAGTGGTTTAAAAAAAACAAAAAGTCAAAAGAGTGGCTTTTTGGCTGCAGCTTGCGCGCAGCCCACTTTCCTTTTGGGTCTGCCGTGAACCAAACACAGTTTAGATCAAAATTTTTCCTTTTCTTCAAAAGTGTTCGGGCGGATCCTGTTGAAAAAATGTGATTGTAATGAGTAAGCATAATAAAAACTTTAATGCTACTCATTAAAGTTTATAACTTTTTACTTTATATTTTTTATTATTTAGGATTTATTTAAAAAATTTTTTTCAAGCATGTGCTTTGTTTTTTAATATCTCATCAATAAGTATCAGTTTTAATACAGTAAACTACTTGAATCTTTCAGTTATAGTTTTTACAACAAAAAAAAATTGCACAAGAAGCCTTCCTTTTTTGCTTGCATTTTTTCTTATTTTTTAGTTTTTAAAGTTTTTAATATTCTTTGAAAAAAATCGTGTTACAACAGTTTGTGTTCTTTTCTTTTATTCTCTTTTTCGCTTTTGTGCGTTTTTTGTTAAACGACAATTTCAAAAAATGGTTGGATAAATTTTGTAACAGTAGCTATTAATTCTCAATTTTTTTAAATTTCTACCACTTTTATTTGATTTTATTTTTCAGTTGTTACAATAAAATTCTTTTTGCTTTTCCCTGTTTTAAAACTTTTACTTTTTTAAATTAAAATTTTGAGACGTGCTTTCAAAAGTCTGTTTTTGCTTTTTCTAATTTTACAAATAGTTCATCATTAACTAATTCTTGAAACTTTATTTACTAATGTTTGCAGATTTTGATAGAGATTAAAATAAAATTTTCTTACCAAGTTAAAAACAGTTTCGATAGTCGAAATTTGCATTTCTTTTCACTTTATTGCAGTTACTTTGGCAGAATGAAAAAAATGAAACCTATTCAGTTTTAATAATTAATTTTTTGTTTACAATATTTTTTAAATAAAAATCAATTCATCTTTCACAGTTTTCAAAAATATTTAAAATACCGCGAAATTTATAATTTTTTTTTTGATTAAATGTTGGTTCCAGTTTTTACGAAATGAATAATTTTAATATTTTCAAAATAATTACTTTTTAGGAAATTTCTCAAAATTACCGTTATTTTCCAACGTTTTCATGGTTTTTAGTTGTACTAATAGAAGCTTTAAACAATTTGTAATTAAACACCTTCGAACATTTTGCTACAGTTTTTATATTTTATAGTCTGCTAAAAAATATCAAGGATAAACGATGCGTGTGGAAATACATCTTATTTTTGGAGATAAATCACGTACGTTTTCATTGATATTGGATAGCAACTATTTATTTTATGTTTGTTGGAAAAACAGTGAGTTTATTTATAGTTTTTTTCTTGTTATTAATCAGACCAAATGTTACAGTTTAACTAATTCATGTTCATTTAACATTACTGTATTTGTCCACGTTTTTCAAAGATAACAAAATTGTTACAGTTATTGTTCTTCCAACATTGACAGTTATTTATTCTAACCCTAAAAAACTAATGTTTTTATAAAAGCAAATCTCAACCATATACATGCGATTAAATAATTAAAAGTTACATTAAATCAACATTTTTATAAAAAGTATGATAAATTGTTAACGATAAAAATTTCGCAAGTATTTGGAAGGGATTAGCTTTTTTAACATTTGTTTGTCCGTTTTTATTTATTGTTAAACGTTGGTGTTATTTGCATTGAATCAGTTTAAATCACATATTTATTTTTCGCTTGCAATTTTTTGGTCCGCTATTAATTAACACTTGATGGAAACAATATAACAATTATTAATCTGTGTAAGTCTCTTTAATTTTTTTTACAGGTTTTGCGGTTTTAAAAATTCCGGTACTGTGTTGAAATTTATAAAAATTTTTATCCCAGAATCAGAAGAATGAGAAATCGAAAATTCTTTTTTTGATTTGTTGGATCTCTTCCAACCTTTTAATACCTTGTAAAAATAAAAAAGTTTTTAAGTAATAAATTAAAATTTTTCTACGTTTTTTAATAATACATTTTTAAAGTTTAATAAATCAGTTAAAATCTATATTATTCATGGTGTAAAAATAACAAGTCAAGGTTTTTGTTACTTCAGTTTTTATACAATGATAAAATTTATTTGATTTTTTAAAATATTGAAAAGTGTTGACAGTTTTCATTTAAACTAAAAAATGGTGTTTTGCAATTTTTATAATAAATCACAAACGTGGTCATTGTTTTACATACATTTGCATGTTAAAGAAATGCTCAGTAAACGAATACCACAATATCTTCTCGTACAGAATTCCAATTAAAATTTCTCCAAAAAAATAAAATCTTACATTTCGAAAAATCAATTTACAATAATATGAAAACACGCTAATTCAAATCGTAAAAAATATTAAGATTGATTGATAATTCAGTTAATAAAATTTAAAAAACGTAAAAATAGCAGTTTTGGAATTTTCAAATTGGAACAACGAAAAAATTATACGATTTGAAGTTTTGTGAAAATTACCAATTGATTTTTGAAATAAAAAATAACATAAAAAAAAAGAAATACTTAAAGTATTATTTTGTGCTAAAAAATTACCTTATGTTCTTGTGTCGCAGTTTCTGATTACCGCAATCGTGTTATCGAATTGCAAAAATATTTTTCAAAAAATGTCTGTACATACAAATCATACAGTAACAAAAAATTTATAATAAATCAGTATAAAGTTACTTTTTAAATAAATTAAATAAACATAGAAAAAGGTGAAGTTAGTTAAATATATTAAAAAAGGAATTAAGCTACAGATTCATTGAGTTTTTTTGGAGTGACATGAATAATATCTTTAATATTTTCACTTACAATCATATTAGAAGGAGCACGTGGAATTTTATAATCATCAATATAATTTGTCCAATCTGGTAAAGTTTTTTTTATTTCAAAACAATTTTACTAACAAAAATTTGATATTCTTTTTCAAGAGAAATACAAGGTGGCACAAGAAATTCCCCGATTTTTATTTGGCTGGCAAATTGTTTATATTTCAGATGAACAAAAATGGATGGCACCATTAAATTCAGCATCAGATGGGAAATTTTTTTCAATAAAAAAATTTTTTTCGAAAAATGTCGAAATTTTCAAAATTTTAACTGGGTCCCCCTGTAAAAATGAAAACCATTAAATACGCTTTCACAGTTAAAACTTTTTATTAAAATTTTAAAGTTTACTAGATTATTTTATACCTTTTAAAAATTATTAATACAAATGATCGTTTATACACTCAAAAAATTGTCAGTTTATAAAAAATTAAATGCAAAAGAGGCAACAGTTTTTTCTTGCATTCTTTCTTTCATTTTTCCTTTAACATTTTTTAAACGCGATCAGAGAAAAAAAATGAGAAAGGCAGTTTACAATTTTTTTTCTTTTCTTTCTTTCCATTTTTTCTTTCGATAGAATATTTTTTTAATATTGCAGTTTTATAAACTTTCACTTTTTCGAGAATCACTGACTTCAAAATTTTTTTTAGATCTTACTGTTAAAAATTCTTTTCTTATCATCCCTCCAGTTTACAACTTTAGTTTCATCCAGTTACAATGGTTGAGGAAAAAGAGGAAGGATTCAATTTTCAAGTATCAAAAAAACTCTGTTGATTTTGTCAGCTAAAAGCAAAAGTTCTTCAAAAATTTTAAAATCACTTTAATCAGATAACTTTTTTAGAGGTAAAAATAAATTTTTTAAAAATTGTTTAATTGGTCAAAATTGACCTTTTACATCTATTGTTTCGAAATGATCCAGTTTAGAAATTGTGATGGCAATGATTGATCCTAATCAAAACGTTATTGTTACTCATCAGAGTACCCATCTTCAGTTTTAATAAAATAAATTAATTAAATTTTTGTTTCACTTTGTACAAAAAACAAAGAATGAAAAGAGCCAAGCTCTTTTGCTTGCATTTTTCCTTTCACTTTTTTTTACATTTTATATTTTTTTGATGTTCTGAGAAAAACGAAACAACAACGACTACAGTTTACAACACTTTTTTCCTTTTCCTCGCTTCTTCCTTTTACTTTTCAGCATCTCCTTATTTCCAGTGATAGCTTTAAAAAATAGTTGGACAACTTCTGTAAAATTTCACAGTTTTCTAAATTTTTACCTTTTTTTTTGAAATTTTTTTTGTGTTTGCTTTACCAATAATTACTTTGCTGCACCCTTTATTTTTTAAAACTAAAACTTTTTTAAACAAAAAAAGTTAACGTTTTTCAAAAGCCAGTTTTTGCTTTTTCCAAACTTTACAATTAGTTCATTACCGTTAAATAATTCTTGAAATTTATAAAATATTTGAAAAGAGTTTAATGCAGTTTTAGAATTAAAATGAAATTTTCTCAAGTTAAAAATATTTTCAAATTTTGACCCTTTTATTTGTTGCAAAGTGCTTTAATAAAATGCGAAACAAAAACGACAGTTTTAATAAAATAGTTAACAGTTATTTCTTCCTTATTTACAGTGCTTTAAAAAAAATACCCCAAAAATGTTTTTTTTTTTCTTTAACAATTTTTACAGCAAAAATGTTTTAAATTCCAGATTATTTTGTTTAAATATTCGCGCGTTCCAGTTTTTATGAAATGAATAATTTTAATATTTTCAAAAAAATTAATTTTTAGAAAATTTCTAAAGTTTACAGTTATTTTCCAAGATTTTCATGGTCTTCAGTTTTACTAATAGCAGCTTTAAACAATTTGTAATTAAACACCTTCGAACATTTTGCTACAGTTTTTATATTTTATAGTCTGCTAAAAAATATCAAGGATAAACGATGCGTGTGGAAATACATCTTATTTTTGGAGATAAATCACGTACGTTTTCATTGATATTGGATAGCAACTATTTAATTTATGTTTGTTGGAAAAACAGTAAGTTTATTTATAGTTTTTTTCTTGCTATTAATCAGACCAAATGTTACAGTTTAACTAATTCATGTTCATTTAACATTACTGTATTTGTCGACGTTTTGAATTTAGCAATTGTTGCAGTTATTATTGAACGATTTTATGTTTTTAACAGTTATTTTTTCTATCTCTGAAAAAACTAATGTTTTTATAAAAGCAAATCTCAACCATATACATGCGATTAAATAATTAAAAGTTACATTTAATCAAATTTTATACCTAAAAAATATGATAAATTGTTAACGATAAAAATTTCGCAAGTATTTGGAAGGGATTAGCTTTTTTAACATTTGTTTGTCCGTTTTTATTTATTGTTAAATGTTGGTGTTACTTGTTTTAATTATTTATATGGAAGATGGTATAGTTTTCAGTTTAAATTATTTATGTTTTTTACCAATCCAGTTAATTATTTCTTGGTTGAAAATGCCTTTTAACAGTTTAACAAATATTAATCTTTGTAAGTCCCTTTTAATTTTTTTACAGATTTTTGTAGTTCAAAAATTCGAGTACTTTGTTTCTGCAGTTAAAATACTGTGGTGAAATTCATAAAGTGTTTTTTTTTGCAGAGTTGGAACAATAATAACAAAATTAAAATTCATTTTTTGATTCGTTGGATCTCTTCCAACCTTTTAATATCTTATAAAAATAAAAAAGTTTTTAAGGAATAAATAAAATTTTTTCAACGTTTTTTGACAATCCATTTTAATAATTTTTAAAAAATCTATTATTTTCATTTCGTAGAAATAACAAGCCAAGGCAGAAGAATTTAAATTTTTTATGTTTCATTACACACGTTTTACCAATCCAGAAGATCTCAATTTTTTAAAAATAGAAAGATAAAATTTGTATGGTTATATCACTGTTGTCAGTTATTATTTGAACGAATAAAATAGTATTTTGTATTGAGTTAAAAATGGTATAATCCTTAACAATTTACATAAATTAAAACATTGTAGTTTACAATTACCGTAATATATTCTCGTACACATTTAAAATAAAATTTATTTGAAAATTCCAAACATCAATTTATTAATATATGAAAACACACTAATTCGAATCGTAAAATAGAATGTTTCGAAGTTCAGTTTTATAATCTGAAAATAATTAAAAAAAGATAAAAGTTTTTAAATAATTATAAAAGTTAAACCATTTACAGTTTTACAAAATCTTCACCTGATTTTAAAAATAAAAAGTAATTAAATATAAAGAATTTTTTTAAATCCTATTTGAATAAAACTTGGTTGCTTTGTTTACATCCGTTGTTGACTGCACAGTTTATGATTACTGTAACATTGTTATAGAAAAGTTTCTCCCAAAAACATCATATGAAATTTAAAAAAATCCCAGTTTATAAGAACATCAAAAAATCATACAATAAGAAAAAATTTGTTATAAATCAGTATAAAGCTACGTTTTAAATAAATTAAATAAACATAGAAAAAGGTGAAGGCAGTTGAATAAAAAGGAATTAAGCTACAGATTCATTGAGTTTTTTTGGAGTGACATGAATAATATCTTTAATATTTTCACTTACAATCATATCAGAAGGAGGACGTGGAATTTTATAATCATCAATATAATTTGTCCAATCTGGTAAAGCTTTCTTATTTGCCCAATCATCTTTTGTATAAACTCGATGAATTAATTCATCTTGATCAGCAAAAAAGCTACCTAAAAACAATAATTTTACATATGTCAGTTAATTCGAAAACCTTACCTCCAAGCCATAATGAATATCTTTCAATTTTATTTTCATGTGGTAATTTTACGAACATTATTTCATCAACAAGTTTTGGAAATTGATTTTTTAGCAATTCTTTAAGTTCAACTTTAATTCGTCCAAGCATTCCTGGTAATCCTGCAGCACTTCCAGTAACCAAAATATTATTTAGCAAAACTCGACGACTATCAATTGGAGATTTCATAAGACTTCGCATAACAAGTTCTTGAATTGGTGCACTTCTATGAGGATCTTCACTTTCAAATAAACATTCTGCAGCTGCTTCACGCAAATACCCAGGAATAACAATTTTTCGAGTACCAAATGGAATTTCAACATCTGGAGCAAATTGTATTGAGGATTCAGTTCCAGGATTATCATCTGAAAAAGATTCATTACTCAGTTTAAAAATGTAATTAATTAAATAAAAAAGCTTTGCATCATAAAATTTAAAAAGATAAAAAAACCAAGTACAGTTTAATTTTATGTTAGCTGCTAAAGAAAAAAACTTTTGTTAAACAAAAAATTCTATCTACTGTAGCTTACAGTTTCAACCAAGATATACCAAAACCTGCTGCCAGTTAAATTTATAAAAAAACCCTTACCAATTTCATGAATAATTTTAGCCCGATCCATTCGAGTTACCATAAAAAATCGTGAATTAATATCTTCTGCAGTTTTACGCTTTTCAAATTCTTCTTTTTCTTTTTCACTAAAAGCTCGAAGTGTTCCATCATGATCTCTTATCTTTCCTTTTGTAAGAAGATATTCACTAATTCGGGATGTCATTGTTTCACCTCCAGCACCATTTTCTTCATATGCATTAAAAATTACAACAAAATCATATACCTAAAGCTCATAACAGTTTAAAATTAATATATGAAGCTTAAGTTTTAGTTTAAAAAATCCTTACCGGAAATACAGTAGTTGAATGATATCCAATATCAATGACTAAAGCAGTCTTTGTACCAAATGGTAAAATATTCATTAATGGAGCAGGTACATAAATAATTGATGGAATTTTATATGTATGCTCTTCAAATAATACATTTGCAATTAATCGACGAACTTCAGAAGGTGTAAATAAATTTTCAACAATTACAACTCGGCGTTCTTGTGCAGGATTTAATAATTCTCTAAAAAGCATAGCTATCAGATAAAAACGATGTCAGTTTAATTTAAAAAAGTAAACATAAGTGTCTCAGCAAAACCAGCGTTGAACTTATTTCATTTAAAAAACATAAACTTACTTTACAATAATTTTCTTTAAAAATACATTTAACACTTTATATAATTCATCTTTCGGCAAAGTTCGATCCAAAACATGCACAATTTTATCATTTGTAGGATTTTTAATAAATGATGATATAAGTTTTCGAGGTACATATTCACCACCTAATCCATACCTAAAAAGAATCCCCTGTTTATCCAGTTTTAACAATTGTCAATAAAAGAATAAAACATAATTTGTCCATCGTGAACCAATTTCAATAACAATTGGAGCTCGAACATCAATTCCAGCAAAATGTGCTTTCACTGCACTTGCAGCATTTCGAGTTCCTCGTGGAGTTGAAATTGGTGTTGAAGTTGCAATAATATCTCTTCGTTCAACTTTTATTCGTCGTGGAGTTTCTGACATTTTTTAAAAAAAAAGATATGTTTAAAACAATAAATATTTGCTAGTTAGTTATCGATGGAAAATTTATAAAAAAAAAGTGCTCAAATAAAAAAGATATCGCTTCATAAATATCAAATAACTACTCTATAAACGCATTTTTAAAAACCAACGAAAAAAAGACTAATGCTTTTTTTGTAACAAAAATTTTGTAGAAACAAAAAATTAAAAATATTTTGATACAGTTTTTTAAAATCTTATGGCCTGAAATTTCGCCCCAGAAATAAAAAAATACAATTTTTAAATACATAGGGGCAAGGGAGTGCTCTTCAGAAGTGAAAAAATTACTACTTGCTGCACCAGCACCAGGTGGCATTTGTTGACCATTATTTCCAATTTGTTGAGATGTTGTTGACGGGCGTGAACCACGTAATCGTTGAGGCGTTCTAAATTGCATAACTTCTGGTTTATTTCTTTGATTTTCATTTTGTTGTCTTGGGAATTCAAAGGGATTCTGTAAAAAATTAGATAAATGAATTACAACCTTACTCGAAATTTTAAACCATTAAACGATCAGTAAAGCAATGTTTAGAAGTTTTAATTGACCCAAATTTTTCCTTTTTTAATCCTGCAATATTTTCATCATCAAATAAATTTGATGCAACAGCTTCATTTGAATTTTCAAAAGCTGCAATTTGAAGAGAAAGGGTGCTTTTATTGGTGGTTTTAAAATCATTTTCATTTTTCCAACGTTTTTTCAAATCATCATTATTTTCATTAAAAACTGCAAAAGAAGGGGCTTTTAAAGATTTATTCCATAATTGTGATTTTTTCTTTTTTTCACAATTATCAGATACTATAAAATCTGTTGCTGCAGTCCCACAAAAAAACTTTAAATATAATTTTATCGTTAAAGCTTTTTGATCCATGAAAAAAAAAACAAGTCAACTTTTTTAATGAACAGCAGCTACTACCGTAACTTTTTTTTACCAATTTTTCAACATAAAATTATTGTTGTTGGTTTTTTTTGAACTGCATCAGCAATTTTTTTACCACAACATTTGTCATTATTTGGTTTGCTATTTGATTTAACAAGAATTAACAAAGCACATTTTTCGCTTTGATTTAAATTCAAATTGTAATTTTGATTTTTGGAGGTGGTAAAACTTTGTTCAATAAATGAATATTTATCATTCTTTGTTGACATCTAAAACAAAAGTTTATTAAATTTTAAAAATTGGATTTTCTAAATGCAAAAAGAAATAAAGAAAACATATAAGACGGTAAAATATAAAAGTTTTCAATTTTTTCCATTTACAAGAAATCATCCTCATTTTTTGTAAATGAATTCAATAAGCTCGTCTTAGTTGCTCAATAAGACTCAAAAAAAATCATCATTCATTTACAAAAAATGATGATGATTTTTTGTAAATGGAAAAAATTGAAAACTTTTATATTTTATCGTTTTATATTAAAAATAAAAGTCGGAGAAAAATAGAATTTTCTTTTTTCCCGGCTGAAACTAACAAAAATGAGCTGTCGAAAAAACAAAAAAAAAGTAGAAAAAAATCTACAGTTTTTTTAAATTTTATGGCCAGAAATTTCGCCCCAGAAATAAAAAAAAACAACTTTAAAATACATATTTTTTCGTTTCTAGTTTTACAAGATTTTGGGATTATATTTAAATGCAAACAGCTGCAGTTTTTAAAGTTCCGTAATATTTCTATTTAAATTTTTTTCACACCATAACCACAAGTGTGGTCCACAACTTTGTGTTTTGCTATTTTTATGAAAATTTTGAATACACGCTTTTAATAAACCATGGGTCAGTTAGCATCCATTACTGTCAGTTTTTATAAAGAACTTTTCTAAAATCTCGGCTTAAGTTTTTTATTGATTTTCTAAAAAATTATTTTTCTTAAATCTGTCAGTTTTTTTACTATAAAATGTGTTTGATAAACAAACTTTCAATACCCTCAAAACAAATACATAAAACAATTTTGATAATTTTAACAATAAAAACATTTACTACAAAGAAACACACATAATAATAATAAGAGTAAAATATGTAATAAAAACTTAACAATTCAACATAAAAAGATGGCAACAATATTTTTTACAAGTATTTCATAGAACCAAATGGTAATAAGAAAATTTCATTCTTTAAGGAAAATTCTTTCACTTCGACGTTCATAAATGCTTTTATGATCAATTTTTTTAGGAGTTTTATGCTTTCGAGGTCTAAAAAGGAAGCAAATTTCAGTTTTAAAATACCGAATATACAGGGTGGTCACGCTGGACCACCCCCAAAACAAATTAAATTTATACTCCAGGGCTGCAAGTTTTAAAAAAACTACTTAGGGGGATCGATAGCCTATATCATCGGATTTTAAAATGTGGTTTTGGAATTTCTACCGTAACCCTCGAAATTTTTTGATTTCACAACGAAAACCTGAAAAAGCCAAAATTTTCGAATTTTGATAAAATATCATTTGGGATGGCTAGAGGACCTCTTTAGAAGACTCTATGCCAAAAACCTCGAAAAATAATTTTCTTTGAAATTTTATCAAAATTCGAAAATTTTGGCTTTTTCAGGTTTTCGTTGTGAAATCAAAAAATTTCGAGGGTTACGGTAGAAATTCCAAAACCACATTTTAAAATCCGATGATATAGGCTATCGATCTCCCCAAGCAGTTTTTTTAAATCTTGCAGTCCTTGAGTATAAATTTAATTTGTTTTGGGGGTGGTCCAGCGTGACCACCCTGTATGAAAAAAAACTTACGGTGTATCCTTTTTTACTTTTTCATATTTTTCCAAGAATGCACGCAATAAATCAGGGCAATCCTAAAAAGAGAATAGTGTTAAATTTTAAAGTTAAAAAACATGCAATATACATAACAGAAATTATAAACCCAAAAATATGTAGATTGGGAATACAGTTAAAAAATAAAAAAACAACTTTGAACCGAAGACAGTTAAAATAATAAAAACAAACATACTAAATTCTTTTCTAATTCCCATGTATCAAACCGTGATGGAAAACCTTTCCAACGAAGCTTGAATTTTCTTTCACCATTTTTGAATACTCGCACTTTTAAAATTTTTTCAACTTCAAAAGTATTCCCGTTTGTTGCCATAATTAATTTCTTAATAATGAGATCTGAAAAAATAGATTTTAATCATGTTAAAGCAGTTTTTAGAAAACAAAACAATATGAGGCATTAAGTTTACAAAAAAATAACCGAAATTTAACAAATAAAAATCGCGACAAAACGAAAGTTTTAAAAAAAATGTTTACCAAAAATTGTAAACATGTCGTTGAGGGACATTTTGACAAAAATATTAACAAAAGAACACAGAAAAATCTCGCGTTCAAACATGACGGGAAAGAAACAGCTTTTATGAAAATAGCAAAAATATTATACAACAAAAAAATTATTAAACAATTTTTTAAACAAAAATACTTTAATAAAGTCAAAAAATGGGTATAAAAGTTTAACAGACAAAACTGAATAAACAAATCTGAGATTAACAAAAAATGAAATACTTTTAAAAATTTTTTAAAAAAATATTACTGCTAAAACAAACAAAATAACTTTAAAAAATTTGATGATGAAATTAAATTAACAGAGATGTATGTGATGGATATATTCAGTTTTAAAGCTTTAATAAACGCGAGTCTTTTTCAGTTTTTTTTACAAAAAATTTTGAAACATTTTCTCTCGAAAATTTACGAAAAAGAAAATAGATAATAAAAAACCGCCAAAAAAATTTTGCCGGCAAAATTGAATGCGGTGTTTAAAAAAATGAGAAAAGCAAAGGTGCAGATTTTTTACTCCAGCAAAAAAAAAATCATTGCTGCGCTTTTTTATCTCTGGCAGCAATCTTTAAAAGTTTTTATAAAAAAAGAAAGAGCTATAAAATATAAACAACCATTTTTAGTTAAATAAAAAAGATCAATAAAGGGAACAACAACGACAAAAAAAGAAATAAAAACTTGCAAAATATAGAAAAAAAAATCAATATTGATTTAACAAAATAATTATGTGAAGAAATCTATTAACAATTAAAACAAGGGATTTTTTTTGGTACAGTTTTTTACACGTTGGAAATATCTGTTTTTTTGTTTATAAAATTTAGAAGATTTCGTTGCAAGTGATTAACATGCCTCTGTTATACTTTTACACATTTGTTAAAAATACACAGTTTTTCAAAACTTTTCTTTTTTGTCATTCCAAATAAACAAATTTTTTTACGTTTAACCGTAAAATACCGGGTGTCCCATTTTAAAAAAATTTTTCACAGTTACTATCATTTTTTTTATTGGTGCGGTTTTTCAGAAAACCGCTCCAATAACTGACGGTTTTTTTCTGATAGTAATGAAAAAAAACAATAGCTAAAATTTGCAGTTGCTATCATTGCTGAAAAATTTGCATATCCGAAATCATTAAAGTTTTTATTAAAAACAAAATCCTATGATTTAGCGAACATAACTGTGAAGTCCGTGTTTGATTATCTTTAAAAATAAAAATTTGCCAGCCCAATGAAATCGGGGAATTTCGTTGGGACACCCGGTATTTAGTACTTAAATTTTTTATTTTGCAATTAGAAAAAGAAGAAAATTAATACAGTTTACTTTCTCTTTTTATCCTTTGAAACACTCATAATTTTATGAAATTATTCATTTTCAAATTTAAAAAATTAGAAGCCAAAATAAATTTGTATTATACAGTTTAGAAACTTACTTCGTAGATAAATCTGTCAAAAATAGTTTTTTTCAAATTAAAACTTTAATTTTCATTTTTCTTGTCGTCAGTTTTTTTTTCTAATTTTTGGGGAGAAAAAAAGTATTTACAAAATTTATCGAGAAAAATTAATCATGTGAAAGGTTAGTGATGTCAGTTTTTCTTAAAATATTGTATTTGATAGCTAAAGTTTTTTTTTTGTATGGATTATTACAGGACATTCAGTTGATCGATGTTATTCGCTTTTGTTACACTTCATCCGATTTTATTCAATTAATATTAGAAAATACGTATTGCTAAATTGCCATCCCAACGTTTAACCAGTTTAAGATTTGAAAAAAAATATTGTTCTTTCAAATCGTTTTTTTTGAACCCCAAAAAAAGATGTGAACAATATAACCAAATTTGTCAACTTTGAATTCAAATTTTTCTTCAATTCAAAGCTTATATTTTATATTTGTTAATAGCCTTAACACTTTAAAGTGAACAATTTTTTATATTAATTATTTTATTTTTGCGAAAAAACCAACTGTTACGATTAATAAAAAATCTCATATACAGGGTGGTCACGCTGGACCGCCCCCAAAACAAATTAAATTTATACTCAAGGGCTGCAAGTTTTAAAAAAACTGCTTGGGGGGATCGATAGCCTATATCATCGGATTTTAAAATGTGGTTTTGGAATTTCTACCGTAATCCTCGAAATTTTTTGATCACACGACGAAAACCTGAAAAAGTCGAAATTTTCGAATTTTGATAAAATTTCAAAGAAAATTTTTTTTCGAGATTTTTGGCGTAGAGTCTTTTAAAGAGGTCATCTAGCCATCCCAAATGATATTTTATCAAAATTCGAAAGTTTTGGCTTTTTCAGGTTTTCGTTGTGAAATCAAAAAATTTCGAGGGCTACGGTAGAAATTCCAAAACCACATTTTAAAATCCGATGATATAAGCTATCGATCCCCCTAAGTAGTTTTTTTAAAACTTGCAGCCCTGGAATATAAATTTAATTTGTTTTGGGGGTGGTCCAGCGTGACCACCCTGTAATTTACTAAAACGAATTTTTTAAATCAAATTTTCCGATTTACGCCACCGATTTTATTTTAAGATGTAAACGAAATTACGGTTTTATTTCTCTTTTTTATATTTTGTTGACATCGAAGTAGAATTCAGGTATCTAAATCCTAAAAAAATATTAATTTCTGCGGTTTAATATGCTTTTACAAATAATAATTTATCTTTCAAATATTTATTTTCTGTATAAAATTTTATTGTATCAGTTAAATACTTTGTGCTACAAATATAAATTTTTAAGTTTTTTGTTAAAAGAAATATTTAACGTGATTTTTTTTTGAAGCCAAAAGAACAAAAAATCGATTTTATATTTTAAACAATATAGACCGTTCTCCAAATTCGTTTGAATCTGCCAAAAACTGTTTTTCTTCAATTCACAGCTTATACTTTATATTTGTTGATAGCCGTAACACTTTAAAGTAAACAATTTTTCCATTTCAAATTTTATTTTTACAACTCTGAGCAAATTCGTTGTCCAAAAGTCAGTTTTCTTAATCTAAAAAAATAAAATTACGTTTTTTATAATGTTTTTAAATTTTTTTCATAACCAGCTGTTTAAACGTTTAAAAAAATCTACCTAAAAAATCATAAAAACCATTTAAAAAATATGTTCACCTACACACATACATAAAAAATATGTGGGAAGAAGCACCTTCATTCAGTTTTTTGTGAAAAAAAGCTTGTTTGCTTTTTGGAAAAAAGGGTTTGTGTCCCCGTTTTTCCCTCCATGAATCATTTGATACGGACACATTTATGTAAAAATGTGCAGTTAATTGGTTGATAAAAAGGAAAAAATTTTTTTATGATAAATTTTTTTCTCATATATAAGTTCCTGATTTATTGTACGAACCAGTTTTTTTATAATGTAAGATTCCATACCCTCATTCAGTTTTTTATAATATTTCTTTATTTGAATCTAATTAGAATAGCTCTTTTTGTACACAGTTGTTTTTTTATCAGAAAAATTTAGTTTCAATCAAAATGTTTAATGGTATACATATTTTTCGGTAGAAAAAGAAAATCTTTTTTTTTAATGATATCATTTTTTAAATTATTTTTGTTCGCATAAGTTCAATGGCAAAGCTTTTTTTTTCAGTTTTTTTTTGTTAATAATTTTTAATATAAAATCAAGTTATATTTATTTGTAAGTTTTCTAAAAATTTATCTATCTTTTTGACGATATCAACAGCAAATTAGTAAATTTTGTAAGAAAAAATGAAAAGAGGCTTTTTGGTAAAATACTTTCTCCAAACATCTGCAGTTAAAAAATAATATTGAAGAAATTCTTCAAGAAATTGATATGACATCTTCGTCATCATCCCCTAAACAATTTTAACCCTTAAAAAAGAAAAGCTTTTTTACAATTTTATTTTCAGTTATAATTACAAAAGAATTACCATAAAATATACAAAAATTCGGTGTACAAATACGTTTAAAAATTTTTTATTTTAATATAACCACTTCTTTAAAACTATTCAGTTTTGAAATTTGTTTTTTCCGCAAAATATTATTGCACTTATATGATTTAACTTTCCTTCATTCTTACTTGCTTTACCTCTCTCTTTTTATTTCAGCAGCTTTTTTCTTGATCTATTTTTTATTAGAAAAAAACTGGTCATTTTTAACAAAAGAAAATAAAAAAGAAAGACCAAAAAAAGGTGAAACACCGGTTATAAGAAAAGAAGAAAAGATGCAGCAGCAAAAAAAAAGATTGGACTCTCTTTCTTTTCTTTATTTTTCAACATTGAAAGTTCCCATTGGCGATCAAGAAAAAAAAAGAATTAGCAAAGACTCTGACTCTTTTTTTTTGTATATTTCTTTCAAGTCTTTTTTATTCTCTTTTTTTTGCATTCCCGGTTTTCCTTTTTTTGTGACGGTTTTTAAAAATTTTATTTTATTTTTGAGCTGTTTTGAAAAAAAGAAAGAAAGAGAAGACCGATGGGAAACAGCAATGAAAGAGAGAGAGAGAAAAAAAAGGGTCAATAAAGCGAAAATGCAACAAAAATACTTTATTTATTTTTTTTTCACTTTTTTTTGCTCAAATTTATGAGGATTTTTTTTCGTGTGTGTGAAATGGGATCTAAATGAGTTTCAGTATTGTTTTTTCAAATTAAAAAATTTTTTGTCTCGTTTTATTTATTTTTTTATCAGTTTTTTTAACATTTTTTTTGAGTAACAAGATTTTAATCTAAAAATAAGTTTTAAAAAAACTTAGCTCCTTTTTTTAAAAAAATCGTAACTGCAGTTTAGTTTCGAAATAACTTTGTACAGTTATATCCCAATTTATTTTAAACAAATTTTTCAAAAGTCGTTATATATTATCAGTTTTTATTGCCGCAAATTTTTTGATCGCTAATGTTAATGTCAAAAATTTGTTTTGGTTTACTCAGTTTTATTTTTTTCTTTTAATTCATAATAGTCTGATTCGATGGGATTATTCGTTATTGCTTTTTTTCATCACTGATAAAAAAAACTAATACTTAATTAACATAAATTTCATTATTCACATTATTACTTTTTTCCTGCAATTGCAGTTTAATTTCGACATAACAAATTTCTTTAAGCATTTATATTCCCGTTTATTATTTATCAGTTTTTATTGCTACAAATTTTTTTGATCGCTAATGTTAATGTCAAAAATTTGTTTTGGTTTACCCAGTTTTATTTTTTACTTTTAATTCATAAGAGTCTGATTCCATGAAATTACTCGTTATTACTTTTTTTCATCACTGATAAAACTAATAGTTAATTAACATAATGAATAATAAATATTAAAATGAAAAAATGTATATTTTGATATTTATTATTCACATTATTACTTTTTTCAAACGTGAATTGTAATACAAAATCAGTTTATGATAAAACCTAATAATAAATTGTGTTGAAAAATTTAACAAAAAAAATTTTTTCTATTTTTCTAAATGAAGTCGTTTTCAAAAATTACTGGTGCTCTTGTGAATTAACATTCAGTTTTAGAAACCCCACAAAAAATGTATTTCAAATTAAACGAAACATTATTTTATATTCTAATTTATTCATTTTTAATAAATATAACAATATGTCAGTTGCAAGAATCTTCTGGTAAGTTTTAATTTAATTTAATTTAAATTCTATATTTAAATATTTTTGAATACAGTTACACCAGCACCGCCATCATTTTTCTTTAAACTTTTATATCCAATTATGCCTTGGAGATTTACAACTGTACAACCGTTACCTTCATCGACACAACCTTCGTCAACAGTTACAAAAGATAATCTTGAAGAAATTCTTCAAGCAATTGATACAACATCTTCGTCGACATCATCCCCAGCATACAAAATTAATAATGGTTCATTATCTTCAAAGTTAAATGATACCGAAGTTGTTGTAATTGAAAATGGAACAGAAGCTTTTCGAATAATAGATGATGAAAATGTTATTCAAAAAAATAATGAAACTTTATCAACATTAACAACTGAAAGGACAACGGTAAGATGACGAAAAAGAATTTGCAGTTTGAGATAAATAAAATTTATTACATACTTAAAAAAACTTAAAAAAATTATATTTAGAAGAAAAAGAAAAATCCGTTTAAAGATCCTTAGTTGCATTATTGGCAACAGTAAAATATATGTGTAGATTTAAATTTTAAATTTTAAATTTTTTTGAAATCATTAAAAAGCAAACAATTATCCAGTTTTAAATAAAAAAGACAGTTAATTATGCAGTTTTATTTTTTCCTTAACTTATTTGACATAAGATTTTCTTAAAAAAATTGTATTTACATTTTTTATTCATTTAAAATTTTATCCATAGAAAACATTTTTCCTTCTTCAACATCTTTTTTAAAGTTTCAGAACTCTCGATGAGCACAGTTTAAAAAATTATTTAATCACTTAATTTTTATAATTACGTAATAAATTTTTGCAGCTAAACTTAACTTTCAGTTTTAGAAGGATGCAATTTTGAAGGCCAGTTTTAATGTTTACACAATAAATTTATCAAAAGTTTTTCAACATAAGTCATTTAGTTTTTTCATTTTACAAACATTTAACTGATTTCTTTTAAAATTTCTTTTTTTATCTCAAAAATTTTTTCATAAAATTCATAGAACTTTTTAAAAATGTCCCAGTTTATAACCATTAAAAAACTTTTTAGACCCCTTCAGTTACCCCTCGTCCAGTTTCAACACCCGGTTCACCATCGAAACCATTTCATCGAAGGCTTCCAATTTCAACAACTCCAAAATGTGAAAAATTGTCAGAAAAACAAAAATATGCAAAATTGGAAAGTATTGGAGGCAGAAATCAACAATTCATGGCAAATACTCCAGAAGAAGCTTCAAAAAATTTTCCACATTTAATTCCAAAAACTGAAGCAGCAGAACCACCAAAAATTAAACCCAATTCTAGAATTATGATGTCTGATGCTGCAGGACAAGTAAGATATACTTCTTTATAATAAATCAGTTTTTCTACCATTTTTAACCTTCAAAATATTTCAATGGATCCAGTTTTTAAATTTTTTTTCTATAATATTAAACCAGTCTAAATTTTGTAAGTAAACTAATTTTTTCCAGAGAGCATATTTGGAAACAGAATATTGTGATGAAACATGTGAAGAAATTCGTACAAAATTATATGAAGCAGTTGATTCACGAAAAAAACCAATGAGAAATTTTATGAGATTATATGATTCTGGGCCGGCAGAAGTTCAAGAAGGGAAACCAGAAAACTGGAAAAGTGGATGTTATTTGGGTAAGGTTTTAAAATTTGAAAATATTACATTCAGTTAATCAGTGTAAAATTGTGATAAATATTAGATATCAAAAAAACATTTGTTTAACGTCCATGAGACAGATAATTAACAATTTTAATTTTTATGACTTGTCTTTAAGCTGAAAAAATGTTTTATTTTTTTTAACCCTTTTATTGTCTTTTTCAACAGTTTTTTAATAAGAAATTTATTAATTTATAATTTTTTTGAATCGAGAAAAAACATTTTAGCCAGTTTTTTATATTAATAATTCAAAAAGTACTTAAATGAACGTCTTCAAACTTTTATCAGTTTATTTCCTTGCTTTTTAAAATCGATTTCAAAATTTTTGCATTCCGTTTTAAAGCATTTTCGTTAAATTCTTGAATTCAAATTAGACCATCTAAAGATGTGTGTTTAAAAAAAATGCGATGCACTGAAAATAATTTCAGGAATAAAAAATGAATAAAAGAATTAGAATAAAATTTTTTTGAACCAGCTACATTACCAGTTTTTTAACCCTTAAATATTCAGAAATGAATTAACAGTTACTAATTTAATTTGATACTTTTTTTTTGTGTTAAAACACCAAAGTATCAAATTAAAAAAGTAAAAAACAATTGCCGACGCCATCAGTTTTTAATTTAAATAAAAAAAACATAAAAATTTTTAACTTTTTTTATATTAATAAAATCAAAAATCAGTTATTATAAATTTGTACCAAATGACAGTTTTTAGAATTTTAAAACATAAAAATTTTTTTAGAAAAATTTGTACCTGTTGGAAATTGTACTCAAAGAGGAGATGAAGAAATTTGGGGATATGAAAAATTATGTACAGCATGTCAAGGAGTTTATATCCTTAGTGAAGATTGCTTTCCAGCATTTTTTAATTCAGTTGTTTGTGATAATTCAGAAAAGGATTGCATTTTTGATCAATATACAGCAATGGGTTTGTTTTTTAATACTATTTATATATGCTTAATTCAGTTCTTTCTTTATCTTTTTAGCCCATGGAAAATGTCAAGCAAAAACCCTCAGCTTTAAAGTTATGAGAAATAAAGGAACTCGAGAATGTGAAGAATGGATATTTGAATATTTGGATGTTCCAATTGCATGCGAATGTTTTTTGAGTAAAACAAGCTTTTTGCATGCTGTTCCTGAACTTTAATTCATTCAGTTTAAATTATTTGGCATTTATAGACGGGTTATTTGTAATGATTTTATTTATTCAATGATACATATTTGATCTCTTTTTTCCCGGTTTTAAAAAAACGTTATTTTGAATCTTATATTTATTATTTATTTAATTAAGTATTAATAAAATACAGTAAAAAAAATCCGAAAAGATAAGATTGATTTTAATAAAAGCATAACAAAACCAATTGACTTGAATCGAAAAAATACAACTTTTTGCCATTCTGTTTTTTTCTTTTTTCTTCTCTTTAAAATCGAACTGAATAGAATATCAATATTTTTTTAAGAGGAAAGAGAAGAAATAACAATTTCAATATTCTATAAAAACAAAGAAAAAGCAAGAAAAGAAACTTCTTCTAAAAATATGGCTGTCATTCAACACAAAGATAAACAGCATTGAAACAACCTTAATAATAATATTGACAGAAAATGAGAACTTTTGATACTTTTTTTGGTATATCTTTGCTAGGCTTTATACTGTGCTTTTTAAAACTCTATAAAAATATCGCTTGCGAATTTTTTTCGTTTCATTTATATATTGTTTAAAAGGTTCTCGGGATTTTTCAAACTGTATTTGCTTAACATAGAATTTGTAACATTAATACTGAACTCTCTTCCAATTACTGCTAAATAATGAAACTGATTTCATTTGTCTTCATTTAGGACAGAATTTTATTTTAAAATTTTTATTTTTTGTTTTTTTGTCTAATGATCAATGTTACATTGTTAATTCTATATTTATCGTAAAGCCAATTTTAAATTACAAAAAAACTGCAAAAGCTTATAATATCATTCCGCATTATGGATAAACTCCAAAACTATAAAATAATGTTTCATTTGAAAAAAATTATTATTGGAATAATTATAATTACATATATGTATGACGGATAAATCATAATTAATATTCAGAATTAAGTGTGCCGATCTATCCTATACGATGTAAGTACAACTATACGATATTACTTACATCGTAAAGTTGTACTTTTTCTTTCCCTTTTAATTCATCATTTTCCCGAAAACTGATTCATAAAATTTTTCTTTTACATTCTTCTCTGTTTGTTTTCGTATAAATATGCTTCAATTTTAATGTAAAATCACCTTTTTCGTATTCTTTTGCAATAAAAGCTAACGATTCCATTTCGTTATATTAACTGAATTGAAATACATAAATTAAGTGGGGTAAAAAAATTTATATGATAAAAATAATACTGAAGTATATAGTTTCAAATGCCATGCCAAAATTTTTTATTTTGAAAAAATGAATTTGTTTTTTGATTGCTTTTTTAAAATAATCGTTTAAAACTGATATGCATTGTAATTCTCTGGACATTTTAAAAAAATTTTTTAACACAAATATCATTCATCAAATATGCTGTTGACTAATGAAGATTTTTTAAAAAATTGTATTGATAATTTCAGGCACATAAAAACTGTAATCCATAGTTTGTTAGATTTAAAACTTTATACAATTTTAACTTTAGAAAAATTATATAATTAAAAATTGAATTTTGTAGTTATCAATTTATCAAACATTATAACCCATTGTTTGCTAACTGCGTATATAGTGTTTCGTAAATTATGAAAATAATGTAAAATCTAAAGCTATAAAAATATCGTGGAAAAGATAGCAAAATGAAACTGTCATGAAACGTTTTAAGTTTTGGTAAAACATAAAATCGAATTGTAAACAAAATGAAACACTCCAAATATGTAAAGGTTAATTTTTTATTACAAATAAACTGCAGCAATATTTTGCTTAAATTGGGCATAAACCAACTATGATTTGTTTTATATTTATTTTGGCATTACAGATCTGCCTTTGTTAAAAAAGGAGTAGTAAATTTTTTGGAAAACAGAACATAATCTAAAACTTAAAAACAAAAAATGGAATTTTTTTCCAAATTCGATTTTTTGTTTTCACAGCATTTTGTAACTGAGAAAAAAAATTTTAATAATGTAACTGAGGTATCATAGTAATTTTATCGAAAATGGTTATTAAACTGAAATTTATAATAATTGTCTTAATAAAACAAATATATAAAACAAAAAATGAAAAAACTGTGATAAATTAAAACAAACTGTTTCATCGAAAAAAAACCAAGTGATAAAATTTTACAAAAAAAATTTGTAAGGATGAATTTTTGAAATAAAAATTAGAATAAAACTGCTATCAGTGAATGAATGTTTTAAAAATATAAAAAATTCTTCCAAATGTGACATTTTTGTCTGTCACAAACATAATCAAATGACTTTATTTCAAATAAACTCAAACGTCAAAAACACAAAAACTGTTTTTTTTTTCTAATTCATTGTAGTAGTTTTTTTTAATTGTTACACATTTATTTCTGTACTTAAAATGACCTTTAATTTTAAACTTTTTCACGTATTGTAGTAAAAATCATTCAAGAGTAATAAAATTGTTTGAACACATAAAAATTTATTGTGTAATATTTTTTCTTTCGTAAAAAGAAATTAAATGGAGAATGAATGACACTTTCTGCTCTGTACAACAAAACTGAAGTTATAATTTATCTGTTTAAAACCCGGAAGTTCGACAAAAAAAACTTTTTAAACTTTTAACTAAACTGTACCCCTTTTTTTGTTAAAAATACAAAAATTTTGATATTAAAAAACTGAAAGTTTAAAAATTAAAAATTATCCTGGCATAAAAATGATTAAAATTGTTTTTTTTTCCACATAAACGACGTTTTTTTAACGGTGATTGAGTTTAAGGATTTTTTTATCTTATATTTAATACAAATATTAAAACTGAGCTGATAGAAATTATTCTGGAAATTTTTAAATTTTTTGACCTTATTTATTTTCATTGAACAGGATCGTGAAAATTTTTCATTAAATCAAAAAAACTTTTTAAACTTTTAAATAAATTGTGCTCTTTTTTTGTTTTACTTAAAAATACAAAAATTTTGATATTTAAAAACTGAAAATTTAAAAATTAAAAATAAAAATTATCCTGACATAAAAATAATTGAAATTGTTTTTATTCCACATAAACGACTTTTTTTTAACAGAGTTTAGGGATTTTTTTTCCTGAATTTAATACAGATTTTAAAACGGTTATCATTAAATAATTATGGAAACTTTTAAACTTTTTGACCTTATTTGTTTTCATTAAACTGAATCAACAGCAGTTTTCGTTAAATCAAAAAACTTTTTAAACTTTTAATTAAACTGGCCCTTGTTTTACGTTTTTGTTAAAAGTACAAAAATTTTGATATTAAAAAACTGAAAGTTTAAAAATTAAAAATTATCCTGACATAAAAATGATTAAAATTGTTTTTTTTTCCACATAAACGACGTTGTTTTAACGGTGATTGAGTTTCGGGATTTTTTTATCTTATATTTAATACAAATATTAAAACTGAGATCATAAAATGGTTATGGGATTTTTTAAATTTTTTAGCCTTATTTATTTTCACTAAACTGGATCATGTATGATGAAATCAAAAAACTTTTTAAACTTTTAAACAAATTGTGCTCTTTTTTTGCTGAAGTTAAAGATACAAAAATTTTGATATTAAAAAACTGAAAGTTGTAAAATTAAAAATTATCCTGGCATAAAAATGATTAAAATTGTTTTTTTTTCCACATAAACGGCATTTTTTAACAGTAATTTCGGGGTTTTTTTTATCTTGTATTTAATACAAATTTTAAAACTGTGATCAGCAGATGATTCTGGAAATTTTTAAATTTTTTGACCTTATTTCATTAAACTGGACCATGAAAAGTTTTTATTAAATCAAAAAAACTTTTTAAACTTTTAATTAAACTGTGCCACTTTTTCGTGTTTCTTAAAAATACAAAAAATTTTGATATTAAAAAACTGATGAATCCAAATCAATAAAAGTTCAACAATTTAAAATTTAAATTATCCTGGCTTAAAAATGATTGAAATTGTTTTTATTCCATATAAACGACTTTTTTCAACAGTGATTGAGTTTCGGGATATTTTTATCTTGTATTTAATACAAATTTTAAAACTGAGATCAAGAAAATGGTTCTGGAAATTTTTACCTAATTTATTTTCATTAAACTGGGTCATGTATGATAAAATAAAAAAAACTTTTTATTGTATTCAAAGTTATACTTTTTTAGGCAAAAAACAATTAAAAGTGCAAAATTACAAATTTTATAATACAAAAAAAGGAAGTCTGTTTAAAGGTTTTTTAAATTTTTTTTTAAAAAATAGAAAAGTTATCAGATTTTCGAAAACGGATTTAATATTAAACTACATACATTGAACTTATATGAAACTTATTTTGAAAAATATTCGTCATTTAAATTATTTCAAGTTTAAACTGACGCTTTTTACCAAAACGTTGATAAGAAAGAAAAAAATTGATATTGTGAAATGAAAAAAAAAACAGGTTTAATAAAAACTTTCAATTTTTTCCCGGCCGAGACAAAATTGTTGAATGTTAAAGAAAAACAAAATAGTTGAACTAATTTATTAAGGGAGGTAATTTTTTTCTTCTTCTTCTTCTTTTTCTATTATGGCCATGAAAAAGGTCATAAGGCGGTTTTAAAACACAACAATAAAGTTATATAATATTTATAAACAAAAAAAAAAATAGTATAGTTTTTCATTTAAAAAAACTTTTAACACAATGAAATTGACTTTGTTTATTTTGTTTACATTTTTTGAAACATTTCAAGCGAATGGACTTGGATTTCTTGGATGTTGTGGTGGACCAGGTCCTGGGCCATATCCAGCTGGAACAATGACTCCAAGTGGGTATCCAATTTATGGTATGGCCCCACATGCATCTGATGCAGTTGCATATTCTTCTCCTGGGAGCAGCTATGGATATGGATCATCTGGGGGTTATGGGTCGCCTGGGGGCTATGGTTCCAGTGGGTATGGATCACAAGGCGGTTATGGTGGTGGTGGTTATGGTTCTGGATATGGATCATCTGGTGGTGGTGGAAGTTATGGTGGGTCTGAATCTAGTGTTGGTGGAAGTGGAGGTGGAATAGATTTTGATTCAATCCCTTATGGTTCTGCCCCACCTGGGAGTCAACCCATTGCAATTAGATATTTTAAAGAGGCTATCCCCGTTGATATTGACCCTGCAAGACTTAGACCCCTTGGTTAGATAAATTAGATTAAACTAGAATTTGCAATTAAATAGTTAAAAATTTTTAGGACCAACACAATTAATTCGTATGCCAGTTTATGGTATTTCTCGATCACACCAAACTGAATATTCCCCCTCATCTTCATATCATCAACAACCATCAAATTATTATCAATCAACACCAAATTTATATCGTCCTGCAATGATGGGTGGTGAAGGATATACAAGCAAATATAATAAATTTGCACATCCAGTTGAAGTAATTTTATTGTTTACAATGTTGTTTCATTGCATTTTAAAAAAAATTGTTTTTTTTAGTCAGACATTGCCCGAGGCTATCAACCTGCATACAGCAACTGGAACCGACAACCAATGCAAGCAGTTTTTCGTCAATCAGAATCTCCACCATCAATGGGTGGTTCATCAATGGGATCAGGAGGAAGTCAATCATCATCATCATCAGGATATTCAAGCAGCTCTGGATCTGAGAATATTGCACCTGTAAGACCTGCACCTGCAGAATCTTCTGGATTCTCTGAAATGTCATCAAGTTTTTCATCTTCTTCAAGTGGATCAGATTTTGGTGGATCAAGTAAATCAACTGGTGGTGGTAGTGGAAGTGGTTCAAGTGGATTAGAAATTAGTCAATCACATGGATCTGAAAGTAGTGGATCAAGTCCATTCCCAGGTGGCACAGGTGGTGGAGCAGAAGAATCAAGCAGTAGCAGCAGCAGCAGCAAAGGTACTTCATATAGTGCTTCAAGTTTCCCTGATGTTCGAAAAAACACTGGACTCTCAAAAACTGGTTTTCCTGATCTTCCATCTGCTGGATTTAAATCTGAACCTGGATTCCCTGATATTGCATCAGCAGGACCAGGAAAAACTTCTGGAAGTCTTTCAAATTCTGGTAATGCATTCCCTGATATTTCAAAGGGCGGCAAAGCTGGCAGCTTTCAAACTGCTGAAGCTTCAATGCCAAGAGCCCGGGCAGCTGCTGCAACGTCATCTGCAACAAGTTCACATGCATCTGAATTAAAACCTGTTAATTTTCAGGTATAGTATCTATTCTTTTATTAAACTGTTGAAAATGCAAAAAATTTAATTGTTTTTTTCTTACCGACTAGAAAAAAATAGCGGGAAAATTATAATCAAATCAAAAAATAAAAAAACTGTCGTTGTTTAATATTATTTTTGTCAATGAATTAAAAACAAAAAAAAAAGATGAAAAAACTCTTTTTTAAATTTTTATTTTATTTTTCAAGCTTGAGATTTTTTTTAATTTTTTTCAATAAATTTTATTTATGATTAAACACAATTTTTTTTATTTTAATGCTGAAGTTTTTAAAATTTTATTTCTCTGTAATAACTGACATCTTTGAAGCCGAAGCTTTTGTGAATTTCGGCTTCAATTCACAAAAAACTTGATTCATTGAACAACCTTATAACTGAATTTTTATTTCAACCTTTTTTTAAAAAACTGTTTTGTTAATTCTTTTATTCATTTCAGAATCTTCCAAGAAGATCAACTGGAGCAGAAAATTACAAATTAAGCGGAGAAGTTTTGGATGCTGTTAATGCTGTATTACTTGAACGTGAAAGTAAGAAGATATAAAACTTTAAATTTGAATATTTTTAACTGTTTGCTAATAATTTCAGAAGTTGCACATCCACATCATTAAAAATTTAAGCAGATCTCAAAAACTGAATATAAAAATTCCAAATCGTATTATAATTATATTGTATAAAATTGTTGAAAGCAAAAAAAATAAAATTTAAAAAACTGTATTAGTTGTTGACGATGAACTATGCATTCCCACCAAATTAGCATTATTTAATTATTTGTACTAAAAAAAATAAAAATTACAAAAAACTGCATTCTGTAGAATGCTGTTCATCAAACTGAAAAAATTATTTTCTCAAACAATCTTAATTAAAAAAATTTTATAAAAAGAAAGAAAAGGTATTAATAAACTGTAAATTGTTGTTTAAAGATAAAAATAAAAGATTTAAATCATACTTTTTAATTACGATACATTTAAAGCAGTAATAATAATTTTATTTTAACCATATTTAATTTCTATTAGAAATCTAAATATAAAATATAATTTGCCCTAAGTTTTTTTTGGACTGCTGCTAGCCCGAACACTAGCCGAATTTTTGAGGGTGGTTTTTGTGGTGCACATTAAAGTGTGTTAACACAGTGCTGGTTTACAAGAAAGCCTTCATATGATTATTTTTTATAGAGTGTTCGAAGGGTTAGAATTCGTTTTAACCTCGGATCCACCGAGCACCCAGCCCCAACGCCCCAATGGCTGCTGAGGAATCCAACCCGGGATCTTCCGGGTTTTCATCAACAGCACGTCCGAGGGGGAGTCGAACCGGGATCCTTCCGGTCGACATTCCTCAGCACTAACCACTAGGACAAGGAGGCGGCGTGGTTTGTCCATTACTAAATAAATTTAAAGAAAAACAAAAAAATGTTTTTTGAAGTTTTACCTTGAAGGAAAAAATATCTTATAAATTTAATAATTACGCTTTTTAAGTAATAAACATATAAAAAGTATTCTATAAAACTGGTGGTGAAAAAGGATAAGAGAAAAACTGCATTTAAATTAATCAATGTATGTATACATACTATATCGGATTTTATTAAGTAAGCATCGCTTTTGAGGCTGTAGCAAAAAAAATGAAATAAAATAATTAACTGATATCGTCAAATTCCGGAGTTTTCGTAAAAATAAGGTGTTACAAAACACTCCTTTTTACAATAAAACTGAGCTTTCCATAGGTTATTACAAAAAAAATATTTAAAAGTTTTAAAGTTTTAAAGCTTTGAATATTTTATCAAACTGAATATCTATTAAAAAACATTATTGAAAAAAAAATTATGAAATTGTAATTTTTTTTTCTCTGACATAAACTGATTAATTAATTGTTGTTCTTAATAGTAAATAAACAATGATTCTGAAAAAAACATAAAATTTTTTAACTGTTGTCCTCTGACATAAAATTTTCTATACGTTTATTTATATATAAAAAATAAATCACATGAAAAACATTTTGTTGTCGGTGACATTAAAAAATTTATCTTTGATAAAAAAATATTTCTAAGAAACTAATATATAACTACAAACATTACAGATGGAATATTTCCCACAAAAGTTTTCAAATTTTTGGTTTCTTGTAACCCAAAAAACATCGAACATACAATTTTTTTAAAAAAAGTTTTTTTGCTCTATTGTAAAACTTAATTAATTTAGTGGGAAAAAAAAAATATTTCATTAAACTAAAAAGTACAATGCACCTAAAAACATGTGTCCTGGAAAAAATGATTAGTCATAAACGCCGCCTCTGCTTGAAAATTTACATATAAAAAACTGTTGTTTTTGGCAAAACACATTTTTGATTGAAGAAATAAGTGTTTTAAAGGATTAAAAAACTGTTTTAAAAATAATTATTCTACAAGGAAATTAACAAAAAATTAAATTTTTGAAATTAAGTGAAAAGTATAGAACTTGCTTTAATTGTTGTAAAAATAGATAAAGCTTTTTGACGTATTTTTTAATTTCTGACTTCCTCAAAAACATGTTATTTAAATTAAAAAAAAATTTTTATTTTATTTAATTTAAAAAAATTTTGTTTGCAGTTTTTACATTGAAAAATTTTAAAAAACTGATCTTTACTTTAATGCTAGCAATTTTTAGGAAAAATGGCAGAACTTCCATATATGACATATTTGCAATTAATGCAAAATATTATTATGCTTATTTTAAATTGTTTAACATTTTGCCTTTTATTTCGGACATTTTATACAAAAATAAAATCATTAAAAAATGTAGAAATTTCTCCACAATTTGTGGTTTATCTTGTAACAGTTATTTTAATGGCAGTTATAAATGGAATTAAAAGTGGTTATGCTGTTTGCGTTTGGTTTAAAGGTAATTTGGAGGTTTTGATTTTTAACTGTCCTTCTTCTCATATTTCAAATTTTAAATATATTATAACTGAAAAATTTATAAACTTTTTCAATTTTGTTAGACAAAATTTTATTTTCTGAAAATTGTCATTTTGAGCAGCCCATTCAAAATATAATGAAAGTGGGCTGCGCGCAACCTGCAGCAAAAAAGCCACTCTTTTGACTTCTTTTTTCAAAAAAGAGTGGCTTTAAAAAAAAGAAGTCAAAAAAGTGGCTTTTTTTCTGCAGCTTGAGCGCAGCCCACTTTCCTTTTGGGTCTGCCGTGATTTGCAAAGGATTTAACTGAGATTTTAAAATGCAGTAAAAACTGGATAATATTTAATTCATATTAAATTACAAAAAATTTCAGGTACAAATGATCCATTAGTTATTTATATTACAGGAATTGTCGGTTTAATTATTGGACCTGTTGTTTCTCTTGCTGTCTTCTTTCTTGTCCTACATCGAACATTAATTATTACTCGATTCATTACACATTCAAATATTCATCAATTAATCCTATTTTTATCCTGTATAGTTATGATTGCGTTGTCTGCTGGAACACTGATCAATTATATCCTTTTTTGGGAAACTGTAGAAAAACCAGGTTTGTAAAAAAAGATATATGCCACATCGAAACGAACGTTCATTGGTTTTTTGAATGCCAACGTGCTTTTGTTGGCATTCAAAAAACCGCCAAATTTAAAAATTTTTTGCTAAATTTTTTTGTGTTTTTCTCGGATAAAAAAAGTTTTTTGCAAAACTTTAGGAAAAAACGAACTTATAGGGTGGTTAAAGATCCGATAAAAAATCATTAACCACCCTATAAGTTCGTTTTTTCCTAAAGTTTTGCAAAAAACTTTTTTTATCCGAGAAAAACACAAAAAAAATTTAGCAAAAAATTTTTAAATTTGGCGGTTTTTTGAATGCCAACAAAAGCACGTTGCCAAACATCTGATCGAAAAAAGAACAATTTATTCGCTTTCAATTAGACGTGTTCCATATTTTTCATCAAAATATTTTTTAGCCCCAAATATATGCTTTTCTGTGGATTGTGTAACTCGGTCTTCGAATGGTACATCAATATCAATTTGGTCAAAGCTGATTACTGGAGGATTAAATGTTTTAATAAGTATTTGGTTTTCTTTCGAATTTCAAAAGTCACAAAAATCTTTTACTTCAAATACTTCAGTGGATAAAACAAATAAAAAAAAAGTCAGAGTTTTTTACCATAAAATTTCAATTTTAATTTTTGAATTAATTTTAGGCAAATAAATTAACGCTTTTAACGATTACTTTGGAAATTATTTTAAATTTTTTACCAGCTTTTATCGATTTAATTGTGAGAAGAGTAAGTTTTTTTGGAATATAACTGTTGCATAAATTTAAACGTTATTAGATTTTTTTGATAAACATTTTTTAGGTATTTAATTTTTCACTTTCACAATATTTGGGAGTTTATGCAACATTTTTTGCATCAATTGATGGCATTTTTGTTGCAATTATTTATTCAAATATGTTTGGAAAAATGAAAACATCAACTGCCATTTCTGTGAGAATTACAAACACAAAAAAACAAAATAAAAGTACAACCGGAAAAACTTCACAACTTTATTAAAAATTTAATTTGTTTTTTTTAAAAAACTTCAGTTTTACTAGTTTTAAAGTTTAATTCAGCTAATTTGTTTTTATTATTTTTTTGTAAACTGTCTTGCAATGATTTGTTTTGTACTTTAATCAGTTAAATTTCATCACATTTTTTATAACTTAGTATAGTACAAAAAAATCAAGTTTAAAGAAAAAACGTCCTAAAAATAATGAAAAGGCTTTTTAACTGTAATAAAAGAAATTGGTACTACATTAGAGTTAAATATTATTTCACTGGTTTTTCGATTTCAATTATTTAATATGCAAAATTTAAATTTTTTTAAAAATATAACGAAAAAGAGAAAAAAAGGTATTAAGCAAACAAAAGATATTTCGATCAAAAAGGTCAGAGTTATTATATTTCAATAATTCATTTTTTCTATTTTATACTTTTAACTGCAACTTTAACGGAAAAACTTCACAACTTTATTAAAAATTTAATTTGTTTTTTTTTAAATTTTAGTTTTACTAATTTTAAAGTATAATTTAGCTAATTTGTTTTTATTATTTTTTATAAACTGTCATTCAATAATTTAAATCCCACAAAAATGATTTGTACTTTAATCAGTTAAAATTAATCACGTTTCTATAACTTAAAACAAAAAAATCATCTTTAATCAAAAACATTATAAATAATGAAAAGGTTTTTTAACTGCAACATCCGAAGTAGATGGTACTACATTAGAGTTTAATATTATTTCACTGGTTTTTCGATTTGAATTATTTATTTGGGCAATTTAAATTTTTTTTAAATATAAGACGAGGATATAAAAAAAATCCTGGCGAGGGTCCGAAAAAGGCCATTCAAAAGCAAAGTGCAAGCACTTGACACTTTTTCGGTCATTTCCGATTTTGGGCTCTTTTTTTTTTGCCCAACTTGAGTTTTGAAGCTAATCGTAAAATGGCGTATAGCGACTTTGCCCAACTTGAGTTTTGAAGGAAATCGTAAAATGGCGTATGGCGATTTTGCCCAACTTGAGTTTTGCAGGAAATCGTGAAATATTTTTTTACAAATTGTTGACGGTGAACAAATTTCAATACTTTCAAAATATTCGACATAAAATGTCGAAACTATAGGTGATTTTAAAGTTGACAAGTGGTCAGAATGAAAACTGAACATTTATTTGAAAACTTTCCGACTGTTGGAAAGTTTTGGTATTTCCAACCGTTGGAAATTTTTTGACATTTCCAACCGTTGGAAACTTTCAAGAAATTTAGGGGTTTTTTGAATAAAATGCAAAAAGGACGAATTGGGAATCGAACCCACGACCTCTCGGTCAGAATGTCGTCGCACTACCAACTGCGCCAAGGAAGCACGTACCGAGGGGTTCAAGAAATGCTTATAAAGAACAAGCGCACCCGCTGCTCAATTGAACCAAAGCGCATGTAATGAATTATTATTTTCAAAGGGCTATTAAAGTGCAACTTTTGTAAAGATTAAATATGTAATATTATAGTTTAAAGTTAATAAGGAAAAGCAATAAAAATGTTAGAAAAATCGCGCAAAAAATGCAATCAACATGAAGTACAACTGAGATGGTGAAGGTAAAAAAAAGTTAATTTGTTAATAAATATAAATTTCTATTGCTTTTTTAATCATAGAATATTTATTAAGAAATTAATTTTTTTAATAGCCCTTTAAAAATAATAATTCATTACATGCGCTTTGGTTCAATTGAGCAGCGGTTGCGCTTGTTCTTTATAAGCATTTCTTGAGCCCCTCGGTACGTGCTTCCTTGGCGCAGTTGGTAGTGCGACGACCTTCTGACCGAGAGGTCGTGGGTTCGATTCCCAACTCGTCCTTTTTGCATTTTATTCAAAAAACCCCTAAATTTCTTGAAAGTTTCCAACGGTTGGAAATGTCAAAAAATTTCCAACGGTTGGAAATACCAAAACTTTCCAACAGTTGGAAAATTTCAATAAATTTTCACAAAAATGTTTAATTCCCATTTTGACCACTTTTCAACTTCAAAATCACCTATAATACGAAAATATTGAAAAATTGCATGTTTTTCGGAAATTTGGCCGTTTTCAAACTTGGAAAAAAATTGCTAAAAATCATTTTCTCAAAAAGCTCAAAACTCAAGTTGGGCAAAATCGCCATACGCCATTTTACGATTTGCTTCAAAACTCAAGTTGACCAAAATCGCTATACGCCATTTTACGATTTGCTTCAAAACTCAAGTTGAGCAAAGTCGCTATACGCCATTTTATGATTTCCATCAAAACTCAAGTTGAAACAGGGGTGCCGCATATTTCATAAATTGTGCCTTTTTCGGACCCTCGCCAGGATTTTTTTTATATCCTCGTCTTATATAACGAAAATAAGAAAAAAAAGTATTAAGCAAACAAAAAATATTTCAATCGAAAACGCGCGTTACCGCGGTAGAGTTATTATATTTTAATAATTCATTTTTTCTGTTTTATATTTTTAACTGAAAGCTTCTCCAACATCATCTTTTTATTAATCAATACCTAAACGTTTTTTTTAGTGAAGACAAAAAATTTATCTTTATCATTCAAATGAAAGAATCCAGTGTTGGCGGTCTTTCGGTCTTCGATCCGGTCCGGTTCGGTTTTTCGGTCGACCGGGACCGTGGACCGGAAAAATTTCGGTCCTGTCCAAACGGATCGGACCGAAGCCGAAGATTTTCGGTCCAGTCCGAAATTTTTTCACATTTTTTCCATGTTTTTCACGTAAAAAGCGTTAATCTTTTAATCCATTGAAGAAATTATGATAAAAAACCCAGATATTTTTAACAAAAAAGGTCTAAAAAATCAAAATCAAGGAAAAAATGTCGGACCGGAGGACCGAAGACCGGAAAAATTTTCGGTCCGGTCCGGTCGACCGAGACCGTGGACCGGAGGAGTTTCGGTCCGGTCCGGACCGGACCGAAGACCGAGAAATTTCGGGCGACCGCCAACACTGAAAGAATCTAAAATATTTTCTGTGCTGTTCGAAATTAGTTATTGTTTTTTAACTGATATTGTATTAAAGTTTTTCTTTTTTTTTCACATACTTTTCATTTCTCGTCCCTTAAATTTATAACTTTTTAAAACTTTAAACAATGGTTTTTAGGTACATTTTTAAAACACGTTTTTTTAAATTTCCGTCTATTATTTTCTTTTTTGGTGGTTAATTTTTAACGGTTAATTAAATTTTTTAAAAAGGTTAACGAATTTGGAAGACAAAAAAACTGCAGACAATATAAAAAAATTTGATTTTATTGTCTTTTTTAATTTATCACTCTTTTTTTTGAACCGTTTGATTTACATTGATGGGTTATAAATTTTTTAATGTTGCAGACAAAAATTCATTTTTTGGCGTTTCTTCTATTTTTTTTAAACTGCAGAACTTTTATTTGATGAAATCAAATAAAAATCTAATTTTGTGTTTTTTGGTTCATAACCAAATATTTGATTAATAACTGCCATACAATGCAAAACTTCTTTGAAAATATTTTCTAAATCGAAAATAATTTTTCAAAGTAATCTGCAAACATGTGTGAAACTTTAAAAAAATTAAGATTAAATTTTTGCAATTGGTGTTGACCTTTTTAAACGTAAAATTGTGTTCATTTATGCAATATGTATTTTTATGGTAAAACTGTCTGATTGTCGCGGAGATTCCGCGATTTATGCTAATTTATATATTTTATATCATTCTTTGTACTTAAATTGTCTATATAAGCTTTAGTTGTACATTTACTTTATCGTCTTTTATTCTTCATTCGCAATAAACTTTATTCTCTTATTCAACCGTGTCTTATTCGTTCTCTCTTATTCAACTCTTTATTTCTGCTACGTATCGTCGTAACACTGATATGCAAGGTGTGTTTTTTTTAAATTTTTAAACTGGATATTCCAATGCATTTTTTTTAAATTTATGACTTTTTTGATGAGTATTATATTTTTCATATCACTTTTAATTTGCTAAAAACTCAAATTAAACTGTATGTATCAGAAATTGGAGCAAGCTTGGGGTTTAGAAACTGAAGTAATATCAAAGAGTTAGAAATTCCAACGGTTATATTAACAAAATAAAACGACTAAGTATAATAAAAACTGAAACGTACTGTTCTTTTCAGAAAATAAAAAAGTGACAATTATTTAGAGATTTAATTTTTAAATGGCATGCGAACAAAAACTACAAAATTGCAATAATTGTATATATTTCGAAAATTTTTTTTTGTCAAAAATATTATAAAAGTTTCAGAATATAATTACTGCGTTAAATTTAGGTAAAAGTGCCCAAAGTTAAAATACAAAACTTGTAATTAATCAATAAAGTTTAAAAAATATTGGAATTTTAACAACAAACTGGAAAAAAATTTTTTTTTTCATAGATAAAATATAAAACTGTTCTTTAAGGTTTAAATAAAAAGTAAATAAACTGAATGTTGTGTACAACAGGAATACGATGAAAGCAAACTAAAAAATTTGTGGCATTAAATTTATTTTAAACTGACACCAGATATCGTAAAAATTATTTTTTTGATATAAACACAAAAATGTTTTCGACTGCAAAATAAAAATTACACTTTGTAATCTTTTGTTTTTGTGACATCATATTATTTTATTATATCTGCATGACTGACTTAAACAATCAATAAAGTTTAGAAAAACTGGAGCTTGGGCTAAAATCATTTATAAATTTTAATAACAAAAAACTGATGATAAATTTGTACGCACATCGAACTCAGTGTCTCTTTTTGCGTTTCATTGCTTGGAAAAACAGACAAAAAAAGATAACAGAAAAAACGAGGGAACAGAGTTTCGAAAATTTTCGAACCTTTGCGCTCTCGTTTTTTTAGTTGTCTTCTTTTTTTCTGACCAGTGTTTTTTTTTTATTTTTTGGAACGCAAAAAGAAACACTGTCTTTAAATTGAGTTCGATGTGGTATTTCTACTTTTAAAAAAAACCCCAATCATTCATAACAAATTTTATAATTTTTTTTTTATAAACTGAATCTTTGGGACGGTTATTTAATATTTGACTGTAATTTATATTTGGTAATTTAAAGTGATAAAACTTCAAAAAAGTTAATTATTAAAAGAAAGGTGTTTCTTTTTTTTTTTTTGTAAAATGCTAAAAATGTAAACTTGCTTGTAAACTTCCAAAAAAATTTAATCCAGAAATTTACGTCCCCTGTCCCCCCAGTAAATTGTTTTGATAAAATTCTTGTTTAAAAACTGAAACAATGAAGACGCGTTCACCTTGTAAAAAAAGAAAAATAACGAAAACACAAAAATATTTCTAAAACAAAGGACAGAGGTTAGCTGCCACCGGCAACAACCAACTTTGTGTCCTTTCTTTTCCAAACTTTCTTCTTTTGCGCAAAAATGTAAAGAAAAAAGCATGTTTCCATGAAAAAATTTTTTGAAGGAAAAAAAGACACGTTTTTGGCTGCGGTTTTTTTCTCCCCTAATTTTTTTTTGGTTCAACTCCTTTTTTTCATCATTATTATCAATTGATAATCATTTTTTTGCAATTTTTTTGATAAACTCGTATTTCCTTTTTTTTCCGCTGCAATAATCACATTTAATTTTTATCAAAAAGAAAAAAGTAGCAAACGACAAATTAATATTTATGTTTAAAATTTTAGACGGCAGTCGCGTAAATCATCAATTTCTTTTTTTTGCCTGGGTTCTGGCAGTCTTGAATTTTTTTTGTTACAAATTGAAGAAAAATGGAATTCTAATTAAACTGATAGTTTATGGCCGAATGATGATGGCGGTTTTGTAATTTCTTTCATCAAAAAATTTTTCGGATCATTTTGAAGTTGTCAAAGTCACGAAAGTTATTTTGCAATTTATTAACAATGATACTTGGGAAATATTGTGTAACCGAAAAAATTTTATTTTTCTTGCTCGGGCATAACAGTTTATCAGATATTGTTAATTAATAAATTTATTTTGTATGTGATAGCAGCTATGTCCTAACAAGAAAATAAAAAAACTGTACTATAACATGCGTGCAACGTGCACTATGCAGCATGCGGAAATGCAATATTTATCAAACATTGCAAAAAAATTCCACGTGGGTTTTAATTTTGGTTTTGGTTGATTTGATTAAAAATATTTCATTTTTTTTCTCTCTTAAACAATGAAATACATTTTTAGTCTTTACTCTTTCCATCTTTCTGTTAATTAAATTGAATTTATGACGCATTTAATTTTTGTCAATGAAATAATCGGAAGAAGAAAAAACGTGCTACTGCGGCTGATGCTGCTGTTTGGCGTCTCCGCCTTCTGAAATCATCCGATCGAAAAAAAAATTACTACCTCCTCCTTTTTTTTGCTCCTAAAAAGAAAGAAATTCCATGAAACAATTTTTTACCCTATAAATTATAAACTTTTACATTTCAAAAAAAACCTCATTTCGTTTTTTACACTTTTTCCCAAAAAGATAGTTTCACTTTTTTATTCTTGGTTCACAGACTTTTGCCGGGAAGCGGCAAATTCATCATCAAAGAAAACTTATTTTAATTTTGTCTTGACGAAATCAGTCAATTTTTAAGTATGCGGATTTCAACAATCACAACAAAACAATTTATTCGACCAATTTCACAATTTCGAACAATCGGAACTTCAACTGAAAATCCACGAGGCTTTACTCCAATTGGACAAGAAGCACCAATCTCAGATCCATTTGTAAAATTTTATAAATATGCTCAAAGCTATCATGGCTCTTCACCTCCAAAAGTTTTAATTACTGGCGGTCTTGGACAACTTGGAAGATCTCTTGCTGCTATTATGAAGTAAGTTTATTAAAATTTTATTTACTTAGCACAAGCTGTTACGGTACCGTAGCTAAAAGAGCAAATTTGAAATAAACTGTGTGTCCGTTTGGTTTCCAACCCAAATTATCTTTGAGATATTAATAGGTATTGTGAAACTCCAGTTTGAAATTTTTTAAAAACTTTTGTTGAAACTGTGGATAGGTTTTTTAATTTTTGAAGACAATTTTGGGAGACTTTGATTTTGCATCTTTATACATTTTGCTTTGAAGAAACATATAAAAGAACTATCTTTACTTTTGGTGATTGCTAATAGGATACCATTTTTAAAATAGCTAGAAAAACTGTTGTCCATAAATGGTTGCATCCATAACTCCTTTATAGTTTGTTTAAAATGCAAAACTGTTTTTCGATATAAAGATTAAACTGATATTAAAATTAAAGATTACTAAAAAATGTTACTATTTGTAATCGAAATGTATGCTAAAAATAAACTGAAATATTTGAATTTGATAATTTTTTAAACTGATGAGGTGGATCGAGATTTCTTTGTCCAAAACTGAGAGCCATTAACGTCGCCTGTTACAAAATTTTTTGCAGACACAATGGATTTTTAAATACTGAAAAAATGATAAAATGACTGAAAGGAAAAAATTATAGGAAAAACTGAGCTGCCATTTTTAACCAAAAATCTTATAATTGTTTATTTTTTTAGATACATGTATGGAAAAGATTCTGTAATTCTTTCTGATATTTGCAAACGCCCTTCTGGTTTCGAACATTTATGTAAGTTTTATATATTTTTTTCTATGAATTTTATTGGGTATAAATTATCGGATATTTAAAACTGAATTCAAGTCATGGCTTGCTTATTTAAACTGAGACTAAAAAAATTATTATTAGTAAAACTTATTTTACAGTTTTACTAATAAAACTATAAAACAAAAAAATTATTAAACGTTGGTGTATAACTGATCCGTGAAATAGCGTTTTCATCTTCGTTTTGGTAATGTTTGTTGTATTTATGAAGAAAAATAAAAAAATATCTATAGTGTAAATACTATCGAATTGAGATAAAAACTAGTATGATCAGATTTAACTGTCTTGTGGTAAAGTTGATGAAAAATAAAGCTGTAGCATTCCGCCATTTTAATTATAAATGTACAATAAAATTTTATTTTTTTTATTTAAAAATTTTATTAAAAAAAAGTTTATTAAAAACTTTAAGAACAATTTTTTTATTATTTTAGCTCCATTTTGTTATGTAAATATTTTGGATAAAAGTTCAATCGAAGAAGCGGTTGTCAATAATAATATTGATACATTAATACATTTCTCAGCACTTTTATCTGCAGTTGGTGAAAATAATGTTCCACTTGCAATTTCTGTTAATGGACGAGGAGTTGAAAATGTTTTGGAAGTTTCAAAAGCACATAATTTAAAATTATTTATTCCTTCAACAATTGGCGCCTTTGGTCCTACCACGACAAGAGATGGCACACCAGATTTAACAATTCAACGACCTCGAACAATTTATGGTGTTACAAAAGTATATGCAGAATTATTGGGTGAATATTATCATGAAAAATATGGTGTTGATTTTCGATCTCTTCGATTCCCTGGAATTATTTCTACCGTTGAACCTGGGGGTGGTACAACTGATTATGCAATTAAAATTTATTATGATGCTTTATTAAATGGTAAACATATTTGTTATTTAAAACCTGATACTGAATTACCAATGATGTATGATACAGATTGTATGACTTCAGTTGTACAGGTATGAATTATTTAAAATATAACTGGCCAATTGAAATGGTTTTTCCGACTTTTTAAACACGGCAGATCCAAAAAGAAAGAGGATTGCGCTCAAGCTGCAGAAAAAAAAGCCACTCTTTTGACTTCTTTTTTTTAAAGCCACTTTGTTTTGAAAAAAGAAGTCAAAAAAGTGGTTTTTTTGCTGCAGGTTGCGCGCAGCTCACTTTCATTTTTTCTTTGAGTGTAAAACAAAATCGAAAAATATAACTGCATTCATTGATGCAAATTATTGCTAAAAAACAAAATCTTTCAAAAACTGTTTAATTTTTTTTCTATAAATTTTCTTAACTGCCACGTTTATCTTTTACATCATTTTTAGATGCTTCATACTCCATCAGAAAATCTTTCACTTCGAACTTATAATGTAACCGGATTTTCATTTACTCCCGAACAGATTGCAGAATCAATTCGAAAACGAATTCCAAACTTTCAAATTGAATATAATATTTGTCCAATTCGACAAAAAATTGGTAGATTAAATTTTTATAATTTGGGATTAAAATGTTTTTAAGTTGAGTTTTGGGTAGAAAAAACTGATTTATTGGAATGTTTATTGATTAGCCTATATATAATAGCTAATAATGTGAAAATTAAAATTAATAAGATGAGGGGGGTTTTAAATTAATTATAAATTATATTTGTTTAACTGATATAGCAATATCTATTGATTTCACAAAAGCGTTTAGTCTGAAAAATAAAATAGGTTTACATAAATTATTTAACTGTTTTAATAAAGACATTTTTCAGATAAATTTTTAAAATTTTATTAAATAACGAAAACTAAAAATAATTAAATAAAATTTATTTTTTTAGCTGATTCATGGCCTCGTTCATTGGATGATTCAACAGCTCGTAGGGATTGGGCTTGGAAGCCTGAATATGATCTTGAAGCGACAACCGAAATTATGTTAGAACTTTTAACTGCAAAACTTTTGCCACCAAAAAATGAACCAAAACTTGCAACTATGTAATTTTTATTAAAAGTAAATTTAAATTAATTTACTGCTTTCTTTATTTTTAAAGGCTTAAAAGAAATATTGTAGTAACTTTGTTTTATTATTCGGGTATTATTAATTTTTAAATCTTTGATAAATATTGTTTAAAAAAAATATAATGATATTTTTTGTTTTTTTTTGTTCAACACGTTTGAATCAGTTCCACTCTTTTTGTTCATTCAAAAAATGGCTTGGCATTGTGTTCTTTTTGTTTTTTTTTTGTTTAAAAAATTTTTTAAAAACGAAAAAGTGAGCATCATTTTTGACGACTAATTATATACATAATTAATCAGGGAAAAAAACTGCGTCGGATAGCAGCGAGCTTTTTTTAAAAAAGTATCTGAAAAACTGGCTTTGTTACTATTCTGTGATTTGAGAGATAACTTTAGCGGAAATGCTTAGCAGTGTCTCCAAAGTTCCACTTTTTTTGGAACGTATCCGTTCCGTTCCTCTTTTGGGCACTTCCCGTTCCGTCCGTTCCGTTCCTGCTTTTTAAAAGACCCGTTCCCGTCCGTTCCGTTCCGAACGTCAGGAACAGGTATACGTTCCCGTTCCGTTCCCGTTCCTGTAAATTTTTAAAAAGTCTTCAAATTCCAATATAAAAGTAACTTTTTTGTTTAAATTATAAAAAAATTCTAAGGGCATTTTTAAAAAAATCGTGTTTTTATGGCAAATATACCAGCAAAAAATAATAAAAAATTTCCGTTTTACAATTTTTAAAGTTGCGATTTCGACGGATTATTAAAATAAAGATACAAAAAGGTGTTGAGGAACGGAACGTCTGAAATCTCGAAAAAGAACGCGTCCGTTCCGTTCCTTTTTTGGCATTACTCGTCCGTCCGTTCCGTTCCCAAATTTAAAAAAATACGTTCCCGTCCGTTCCGGAACGGGAACGGAACGGAAGAACGGACGTTCCAGAACGGAACGGTGGAGACACTGATGCTTAGAAAAGAACAATGATATCTGGAGTTAAACTGAAATAAGAATAGAAAGATCATATAATTTTTGGTAATTAAAAAAGCTGACGCCCGTCATTAGGGATGTTTTATCTCCTGGGAGATCTCCATTTGACAGCCCTATCTGGCATATACGGTAATTTTACAAATGTATTTTTCTTTGTTTTAAAATGAAATAATCTTTAAAATAATCATTCAGTACATATAAATTTAGGTATAATAATTCTGTATTGCAGAGGCTGGTAAAAAAAATTTGAAGAAACAACAAACTTTTTTCTATTTTTGGTTATAAACTGTTTCTTTTTTGATGTTTTTTTTTGTTACAATTCACAAAGGAATTTGTATTTATTTTTCCTTTGATTAAAATTCTTTGTGTTTATTATTTTTTAACGGAAATCAGATAACAATGATTTACAGTAAAGCGTATTTATTTTGAATATATTAAAACTGTTCAGTAATACATACCCGGTCTTCGCTTGCAAAAAGGTGCAATAAAGCTGCAGAAAAGCGGCAGCTATAAGAAACGTGCAAGAAAAAAATGCGTTGTAAGAATCTTGCAGGATTTTTGCACTTGCCGGAATCTAATATTAAAGCTGCAGAATTCTTGCAGGAAACTTGCAAAATTTGTGAAATGTTAATGTTTTGTTGTGATTTTAACACATCCGTTTTAAAAAAAATTCAAACTGAAAATTTTTTAAATTCTTGCATTAAAATGTAATATCCAACACTTAGAGGTTTTTTATAAAAATCAAAGTCAAAAGAAAAACAAAAGAGCAAACAATCGTGTTGAGAACGGAAGCTCATGCACAGCTGTTTTTTCTTCTTTTAAATTTTGAAATAAAAATTTTTAACATTTTTATAAATTGTTTTGTAATTAATTTTATCACAAGGATTTTGGCATGTTTATTGATAATGATTTCTTTGCTGGTAAATGATGTTCAACAAATTCAACACAGCTATGCCGATGATCTACTTTTTCAACCTCAAATTCAACCTTTGGATCCAGATATTGTTAAACAAATTGCAGCTGGAGAAGTTATTCGTCAACCATGGAATGTTGTAAAAGAATTAATTGAAAATTCGCTTGATGCAAAATCTGATCATATATTATTGTATCTTTAAAAGATGGAGGATTTGAAGAAGTTTCGAGTAAGTTCTTGTTTTACATTATTCCTCATTGCTTCTTTTTTTTAAGATAGTGGATGTGCTATTCATACTGATGATAAAGAAAAAATGTCACATCGATTTCATTCATCCAAAATTAAATCTGTTAGGATGTTCATAAAATTCTAATACTTGGATTTCGAGGTGAAGCATTATCTTCAATGACTTTAATTGCAAAGATTACAATTGTAAGTAAAAGAAATGGAATAGGAGATCGACAAGGTAAAACAGTTTTAATACAATAAACGTATCTTACAATAATCACTTTTTAGGCAAAGAAAGAACAAAACAAATTGAACATCACTGTGATGCTGGAACTACGATTGTTGTAACAGATATTTTAAAAACTTATTCTCCATCAGATATCCGAAGATCAAATTATAAAATTAACAAATTTGTAACAGATTATGCATATGTAAATGAAGATATTGTAAGTGTATTTTACTACTTTTTTATTACATCTGTTATTTAATTTTTTTTTGTTGGATTTTCATTTGCTAAATAAATTAGAATTTCATATAATTGGTTTTTTTTATAAAATGTTTGAAAACATTGATATATATTTTTTAATGTTCCGTTTTATTATTTACTTGCATTACTGAACTGGCATCCATATTTTTTTGGTCGCCAGACATTGTTTTTTACATTTTTTTCAGCACTTTTTAGAAAATGATGATAAGAATGCAAAAAAGCAACGGTTTTCAAGCAATTATGGGATGTTATGATTAACAAAAAGTCTATGCTGCTGCTTTGGATAATACTGTAGGGTTTTCGTTGATATATAGCATTACCAGTGCCCCAACTTGGTAGGGGACAGGGGGGAGATGTCCCCCTCCGAAAACTGACAATTTATATTAGAAAAATAAATTCATACTTGGTAAAATGTGATTTTTTTGGATTTTTTTATGGGATGTCCCCCTCTGAAAATTTGGCGAAGTTGGGGCACTGAGCATTACATAATAATGCTTCAAATGTTTTTTTAGATTCCATTCACAACTTTACAATCATTTTTTCATCGTTCAAGGATTGCATTGGAACACAACAAATGGATGCAGATGAAGAAGTTCAAAAACTCAAACAACAATTAGATGCAGCAGAATCAGCAAGATTTGAACAGCCGCCTGTTTTAGAATGCTCTGAACAATAAACTGGTAATAATATTCGTTTAATGGAACAAAATGTTCAATGATGATACCGTAATCTTTTATAATTCTGATTATTATTGATAATTGTGATGTTTCAATGAATGTTAAAGATATGGAAAAGGTTTGTATTTTGTAATTTTCTTAATGACTTTATGAAAATTTTTTAGGTAATATATAATGTCGAAGATGCAGCGGATGTTATAGCTGCACAACAATTAAGAAAAGAAATAAGTGATAATAATGAAACTGAAGAAGCAGCACCAGAATTTTTAAAGAAGCTATTCTTTCACAGGTAATTTTTTTGTTTGAAAAAATTTACAGTAATTCATTAATAATTTTTTAGCTTCCACCAGTACAAAAGCGTGCATTTATAAAATATATCAAATGCCAGAAGTTAATGAACGATTTAAACATTTTATGGTATGTTCTATTTGCCATTAAAAATTAATTGTTATTGCTTTTGTAGAATAAACTTAAAGAAGAAGATACTGATAAAGAAAGTGAAAGATCTGATGAAGAACTGGATTCAGATGATGAAGTTTCACCTGCATGTCGAATCTCAACACCAAAACCTCCACCACCAGGAAAAATTAAAATGCGGTATATGTAATAGTAAAAGAAATATCAAAATGGAATGAGCTGATTATCATGATTATGGTATGTCTTTTTTGTTTTGATAGTTTAAGAATTTTTATAGTGTTTCACGTAGAACACGAATTATTTTAATGAAGTTTAAGTTGCTTTTTTTTTGGGGTAGCAGCATTTAACCTGCTTTTTATATTTTACAAGACGCCGCTAAAAATTCGCAAATGTTTTACTTCTATTTTTTTGCGTTTTCTAATGTTTGTGCATGTTTAATAAATAATTTTTTTTGCTTTAACACCCGTATTACAACGGTTTGATATCTTAAACACCCTTCCGATGCTGTTGTATTAAATAGTGAATCTAAATTTATTTGCATTATCCATTTTTACGGTAAAATATCTGTTGTAATTGTTGTTTTTGTTGAATAAATCATATTTTATTTGTGTCTTAAATGGTTTTATCCTTATTAATATTTTCTTTTTATTTATTTTTATGCATTTTTGCAGAAACATTAGAAGTAAAACTTTGCAAATTAATAGCGGCGTCTTGTAAAACTAAAAAAGCAAAAAATTCGTGTTCTATTTAAAAACATTCGTTTAGTTACTTTTTTGTTAAAGATATTCTAAAAATTAAGAAGGGGGCCAAAATTTTGAGTGCTTTTTTCCTAGTTTGTTCTTCACAAACAAACAAGTGATTGCCATATTTTTTTTTGCTTTTTGTTGGTTACAAAGATGATCCTGTTCAAAGCCCAGGAGTTTTTCTAACCACCAAAAAGCAGCAACTAATATAGCATTCATTTAATTATTTGTGAAGAACTTTAAGAACTGTTTACTTGATAAAGAAATGATCCTGTTAAAAGTCCATGAATTTCTGAATCAATAAAGCAGTTTTTTCTAAATCTCCGCTAGATATTTTTTGAGATGTTATTTTTAATATTTAATTTTCTGCACAGTTTTTTATTGTTGATGGTCAACTGTAAAGGTGATCCTGTTAAAAGTCCAGGAATCTTTACCGTTTCTTCATTAACTTTAACAAACTGTGCATAATCTTAAAGTTTAATGATAACATATCAATTTTTTTGCAGCGGAGATCTCAAAAATGCACTCAAGATTTTGGCACATCAAGTGTTTTATAAAATTTATGTTACTTTTTTTCTTAAAGACATTCTAAAAATTAAGACGGGGCCAAAATGTTAGAAAAATCTAAAGCATACGAGTTACGTATATTGTTAGTTCCCCTTCTTTTTATTGTTCGTCTCTCGTTCCTTTTCTCTTGCATTGTTTAAGCTTGGCATTATGTTACTTAATGTCTCCCCTAATTTGGTATAAAAGGATCGCTTGATCACTTTTTCGTGTTCATTCTGGTCGCCTTTTTCTTTTGCTCTTGTGTTTATTAGCTGTATGTGAATTATGTTATCCAATAAAGCCGTCTTGATTATCTAATTATCCAACTCCTATCATTCACTTCGTAGCCAGCACCTTAATATGGAGGGCCCACCCGGAGTGTAACAACCGATTCTTTAGTTTTGTTGTTGAGTTTGTTTTATAAAAACGTCAGTCCATCAAGTTGAACTGGTCGTTGCAACTTGGAGCTGTGATATTTTGTGTTTTGGTTTAATTATTTTATTATTTAATAAAGGTTGTTGATTTACTCCTTTGTTTTGGTGTTTATCCATTTGGATTGGATTTATTTAGTGTTGTTTGGTCGTTTGGGGTGATAGCTGATCTGTTGGTGAGTTATTTTTCGGGTTTTTTTTATATTATTTTTGGGGATTGGGTTTAGTACTTTTATAGTTTAGGATTATTAAATATGAATATTAAAACCCCACCATTACTATCACGGGCGATAGGATCCAAGTTGGAGGGCCCGCGCCGTCGCCATGACGATTCCGATAAAAGGCATGCCAACCTTTTAGAAGAACAGCATGGTTACATTGGAGATAAAGGTATATGCAGCCGATTGAAAGCAGATATATATGATAAAGATAAACCTACAATACAACCAACAGGTGCAAAGATTATTAAAAGCGATTATGATAATGGTTATGCAGATAGTAAAGGTGGTATGCCAAAAGGTGTTGAACATACACAACAACTTTGTGCAGATATATATGGGGTTAATAAATTTGAAGATACAGATGGTCCAACAAATGTTGCACATACACAACAAAATGGGGGACATATGTTTAAAGATAATCAAGGTGCTGTTAAAGCTAATACTGAATGGGCTTTGATTGGCAATCTTTTTGGAGATGATGATGAAGCAAGATTAGACCCATTTCAGCCAACAATTACTGATCCTACACATCAAGATCCATTAGATGATGATGAGGAAGAAGATGATAAAGAGCTTGATTGTAATCGGGAACCAAAACCTGATGGAATACAAGTTGCTCGTAATATTGTTACTCAAGCTGAAGAACTTCATCAAAATCTTAGTTCAGCTATTGAAGTTGCCAATAAGAAATTAAAGGTATTAAATAATGCTTGTTCTGCTGTTTCGGATGATTTAATTGAGGAGCTCCAAACAGTATTGATTGATCAGATCGATTATCTTTTTGATGGCATTAAAACGAGAGAAGAGGCACTTGAAGTTTTACGAGAGCGTGAAGAAGCAGCACAAGCAAAAGTTGCTGAACTCCAGGAGAATAGCCAAGCTGCAGCACATAAACCGGGATTAAGCAATAACATTAGTAAACAGCTTAAAAATTTAGGGTTTAATAATGTACAAGAGCTTATTAATAAATACATGAAATTTCAGGATCGAGTACAAGTGATTGAAAAAAATTTCAAAGAAACAGCACCACCATCTCGTGCAACTTCTCAATTATCAATTGGAAAAGAAGGATGTCAGAAATCGATGATGAATCAACCATCTCAAGGTCAGTTAACTTCTTTTTTACCAAATGGGGTTACTGCACCACAAAGCCGAGTTTCGCTGCCCATGCCAGAGAAGTTTACTGGTAAATCGAGGAAAGAACTGGAAAGATTCTTCAATCTATATGAAGCAAGTTCGCAAAGCAAAGGTTGGACTGATGAAGATAGAGCAATTTTTTTGGGCAGTTACCTTCCAAAATTATTAGTATATCATGATAATTTAAGAGAGCGGGGCGCAAGTTATACTGAAATGAAAAAGGAGCTGCTTGCTGCAATGGGATCTGATGGTGCTATTTCCACATTCTATTTACGTACTGAATTGGATAGGATAAAGAAGCCACCAAATAAGCTTTATAAATCAGTATTTGAAGAAGTTGAACTACGCGTAACTGAAGCTTTTGGGAATGATGTAAATGCACGGGAGAATGAGTTAAAGAAAATTCTGCTACGTTTAACTGAAGAAGATTCAGATCAGGTTTTTAAAACCATTGTCCTTACAAATGTTGCAGCTAGCTATTATCAACTTAAGGAGCTGGTATTAGGTCTTGAATCATCCCAAGCAATTAAAAATAAAGGTGAAAGAGCCGAAGTTAAATCTTCGAACAGTTCCAAAAGGCCGTTCTTCTCAAATCGTTCAGATACTCATGCATCTGGTGGTGGATACCAACATCGATCAGCTAATCAAGCAAATGCTGGAGCAGAAGTAAAGCCACAACATCGAAATTTCCCACAACCAAATTCAAATTACCAACAAAATGGTTTTGGTAGTAATCGGTATCCATTTCCCAAACATTGTTACAACTGTAATAAAGAAGGTCATTTTGCACGGGAATGCACAGAAAAGAAGCCCTTAAATGCAAATGTCGTTGATATTGAAGATATGAAGCTGAATGTTTCGGGTATTTTTGAAATTAATAATGGTGAAGAAGATACTGTTGGAGGTGAACCGATGTTTGGAAAGCAAGCACTGTTAGAGATATGGATTGATGGCGTAAAGACAAGAGTTCTCATGGATTCAGGTGCAAGCACTTCAGTCATTAAGGATACAGTAGTTGGTCATATTATGAGGGCACGTGATAAGGATGGGTGTTCGATTGTACAATTACCTCCAGAAAGTTACATTCATAAACGACTTATTGGGGCTGATGGTAATCCTTTATGTGTTGTAAATTGCATTCGGGTACCGATAGCTTGGGGAACATGTCCTACAAAATATGCAAAATTTTTTGTTGTTAAAGGTTTACAACAAAATGCTTTAATTGGCACTAATGTTTTCCAAGATGATGATAATTGGATTGAAGCATTGAGTTATTCTTTGAAAGGAAAGCCAAAAGAAGTTCAACAAGTTGGAGTTGTTCAAGAAAGTCAAGCCTTAGCTTTTATTAATCATGTTGGCCATCAAGTATATGTTGCAAAAACAATAGTTATACCACCTCACACAAAAGCATTTGTAAAAGTTAGAACTCCTAGAACGGGTAGTCCGTCATTCATTGAAGCTAAAAAGGTTGGAATGGAAAGTGGAGTTTGCAGAAGTCGAGGAGGTGCAGCATGGATGGAGTTCAATAATCAAGGGAATGAGCTGGAAGTTATTAAGCAAGGTGAAGTTATTGGTGAAGCATGGCCTACAAAAGTTATAAGGGAATTACCTGCTGAAGATCATGAAAAGGTGGTTGTAATTCAGTTGGAAGATGAAGGGCGTTGTGCTAAAGTTAAGGAGCTGCTAGATTTAAGTGCTCCAGCTTTTTCAGCAGAAGGAAGAAAGAAATTGGAGGAGTTAGCTGAAAGGTACCATAAAGCTTTTGCAGCATCGGATGAAGAATTTGGAAAAACTACAGTAACTGAGCATGTTATTGATACAGGGGATGCAAGACCAATCAAGCAGCCGGCAAGACCAGTACCTGTTCCAATGAGACCTGAAGTTAAAAAGCTAGTCGAGAATCTATTGCATCAACGAGCAATTGAAAGAAGTTCTTCGCCGTGGAATAGTCCTGTTGTTTTGGTATTGAAAAAAGATGGTACAATAAGAATGTGTGTTGATTACCGTAAATTGAATGCAGTTACGAAGAAGGATGCTTATCCTTTACCAAATCAGGATGCCTTGCTCATGAGTTTGCGTGGTAAAAAGTATTTCACAGCATTAGATCTTGCATCGGGATATTACCAAATCCCTATGGCTGATAAAGATAAAGAAAAAACTGCTTTTTCTGTACTTGGTGAACTGTTTCAATTTGTCGTCTTACCATTTGGATTAAGTACTTCCCCTGCTTGTTTTAATCGTATGATGCAAGAAGTTTTTGGCGATTTGATTGGTAAATCAATTTTTGTATATCTTGATGATATTTTGCTTGCGACAGAAACTGAAGAAGAGCATTTAGCGTTATTTGAGGAGATTTTGAAAAGAGTAATAAAGTATGGTCTGATGTTTAAACCAAAAAAGTGCGAAATTGGAAAGATAGAACTTTGTTATCTTGGGCATGTTATTTCTGAACGTGGAGTTGAATTGGGAAAGGATAAGGTGGATAAAGTTAAAAATTTCCCTGTACCAAAAACAGTAACCCAAGTTCGACAATTTATTGGACTTGCCTCATATCATCGTAAATTTATTCAAGGTTTCTCCGTTATTGCATCACCATTAGTAGCATTAACGAGAAAGGATACACAATTTTGTTGGAGTGAAAGTGAACAAGCTGCATTTGATGCGTTAAAGGAAAAATTGATTAGTGCTCCTATTTTAGCTCAACCGGATTATGAAGCGGCTATTGGAGGATCAAAACCTTTTATCATTTGGACAGATGCATGTAAAACAGGAATTGGTGCTGTTTTGACCCAAGAAGGGATTGATGGACGACTACATCCTTTATTTTATGTCTCCAAAGCTTGTTCTGAAGCGGAAAGAAATTATAACATTACTCAACTCGAAGCCTTAGCAGTTGTAGTTGCAATGCGTAAACTTCGTACTTTTATTATGGGAGCTAAAGTTGTTATCAGAACTGATCATCAACCACTTTTGGGATTATTTAAAGGTGCAAATTTATCTCCACAATTGGTCCGTTGGGCGTTAGAATTGCAAGAATATCGAGATGTTAAGCTTGAATTTGTCAAAGGAAAAGCAAATACCGTTGCTGATGCATTAAGCAGGTGTCATAGTAGGTCAGATTTTGGTGAACATGTTGAAGTTATGGATTCAGTTGTCTGCACCGTTCAGGAACAACATGAAAATTGGTTTGAAATACTTAAAACTGAAGAAAGTTGGACGGAAATTTGTGAGAAGGTTGCAAAGGAAGGTCGAGCATTGCAGGGAAGAAACATCTTTGGATTTGCAAATGATAGCTTAGTTAAGATTGAAAAGTTAGGACTTGAACGGAAGGTGGTACCTATGGAAAAGCGTAAAGCGTTATGGGAAGAGGTACATTGTGGAAAGCTTGGTGGTCATTTTGGAGCTAAGAAATTAAAGCAAATTATAAGTGATCGATATTTTTGGCCAGGAATGGGAAAAGATATTGGAGAATGGACGCAAGGTTGTATGCAATGTTTTGCTCATCGGAGTCATAGACGTGATCGTCCACCACTTTGTTCAATTAAAACTGAATTTCCAATGCAAATTGTTGGAATGGACCTTGCTGAGATGCCAATGAGTGAAGAAGGTTACAGGTATATTCTCGTAATAATTGATCATTTTACAAAATTCGCTGCAGCTTGGCCATTGAAAACGAAAACAGCTGAAGAAGTTGCCTCAAGATTTCTTGAAAATTGGTGCTTACGAGAACAAAGATTTCCGTATCACATTATATCTGATATGGGTTTGGAATTTGATAATAAGTTGATGGAGAGGGTTACAGAACTTACGGGAATTAAATCCGTCTTCTCGTGTGGCTACAATTCACAATTTAATGGTCTATCGGAAAGATTTATCCAAACATTGAAGAAGATCTTAGCAAAACGAATTAATACTGCCCCAGAATGGAGTTCAGTTATTCCATTTGCTCTGTTTGCATATAATACTGCCCCACATGAAGCGACGGGTGAAACTCCACATTTTCTATTACACGGATATGATGCTGTTATTCCTAGGGATATCGATCCAACTGCAAAACCAACAGTTTATCAAGCTGATATTGATGAATACAAACATCAAGTATTGGAAAATCTGCACGCATGTCAAGAGGTCGTAAAAGGAAAGTTGGAAAAGTATCGCTTAGCAATGGAAAAAGAGTATAATAGCAGAAAACGTACGTCAGAAACAGAGATTCGGGTTAGCGATTTGGTATATGTTGAACTACCAACTGAAAGATCCAAAAATGCGCTCAGTAAACTAGCGTCTCGATGGGAAGGTCCTGCTCGGGTTATTGAAGTGGGTAAAACTCATGTTAAAGTTAAATTTTTACAAGGGGGTACTGTTAAAGAGATCCATTTATCTCAAGTTGTAAAATGGAAAGGCAAGGAAAGCGATGCGCAGGTTTTGAAGGGAACAACAACCCGTAAAACAAGGAATCGTCGTGATATTAATGTTGTAAATTTTAGCAAAGTGGTTGATTATGGGCAATTAATGATGGACGGGTATTGCTGCAATGATCCTGAATGCGAATTGTTAATTGGAGATCTTAATCCTGCATCGGCATTTGCAGATGTAAAGGCTAAATCTGTTATGGACTTGGCGGAGAAGACTTATATCGCTGGATCAACAAGATTCAAGGTTGAACTTAAAGAAAAGTGCCTTCGAGAAGGGGGTAATGACCTTGATGATGAGGTAATTACTGCCCCAAAGAATTTGATCCATGCAGCTTGGAAAGTTGCCGTATGCAAATGCCGACATCGTCGGAAGGCATTCATGGAAAATGTTGGGAAACCTTTGATGAATACAAATGTTCAAGATTTGGAAGGAATCAATAGCATCATGGCATTCGTCACAAATGCAAAGTTTATGCCTTCTGGAAAATCTGATACTGTAGTAGCGGGAGGTGAAAACGCATCAATCATTGCTCGAGCTATGGGGGCTCAACATTGGCCAATGTTGTTGCCGGATGACTACATTCAAAAATCAAAAGTAATCTTTGGTGGTGCTGTCAAAAGAGTGATCTACTGTCCAACTGGTGAACTGTTCTTTCGCTACGACTCGAAATTCGCTGAAGCCACAAAAATCTTCTTAGAAGCATTGGAAAATATTGCTCGTCACAATGATGTTGATATTTTGGTTCTTCCAATCCTTCGAAATTGCGCATTTCCAGATATAAATCAAGAACTCAATATCTGGTACAAGGAACTGAAAATTCCGCAAAATCGTGTTTTAATTGGAGGCAATCAAGAATTTGATGAAATGAAACTCATTCACTGGCTTAAAGCTACTCCACTTTCTCAAACAAATGTGAAATATGTTGATCATCAGGGCATCCTTACAAAAGATGGTGTTCAAATGCTTGGAGAATACTTGAAAAACCTTGGTTATTCCTTCAAAATTAATGTCAATTGTTTAATGGAAAGGAATCAAGATGAACGTGAAATATCTTCAAATGGGTCATCAAAGAATTCAATCATCACTGGTGCTTCAAAAGATCGTCTTCGTGAGTGGAATGAAAAACCAACTTTCAACTACAAATCTCGTGAAATACATCAAAATTCCTCTGAAGAAAGTCATGGAGAAAACCAAAATGGTCAAGAACAAGTTCGTGGGAATGATCGTAGAAAGCCTTATGCTCGTGGAATTGGTTCTGATCGTGGAAGTTATTCTGGTCGTGGAAGTTATTCTGGTCATGGAAGTTATTCTGGTCGTGGAAGATTTGCTGCTCGTGGAACGTATCATGGTTATTCAAATTATGGTCGTGGAAAAGGAAAGCAACATGATTTTAAAAATTATCGGGGACGATAATCATAGGGGGCGGGGGCGAGTTGCGTTATGTGAGATTGTTACTTATTTATTTATGTTAGCCGCCGTTCTTGGCAAAATGTGTAACAACCGATTCTTTAGTTTTGTTGTTGAGTTTGTTTTATAAAAACGTCAGTCCATCAAGTTGAACTGGTCGTTGCAACTTGGAGCTGTGATATTTTGTGTTTTGGTTTAATTATTTTATTATTTAATAAAGGTTGTTGATTTACTCCTTTGTTTTGGTGTTTATCCATTTGGATTGGATTTATTTAGTGTTGTTTGGTCGTTTGGGGTGATAGCTGATCTGTTGGTGAGTTATTTTTCGGGTTTTTTTTATATTATTTTTGGGGATTGGGTTTAGTACTTTTATAGTTTAGGATTATTAAATATGAATATTAAAACCCCACCATTACTATCACGGGCGATAGGATCCAAGTTGGAGGTAATATGGAGAGCTCCTTACCCGTCGTTATCCTCTGCTTTTTGGTATTGCAAGATCAACGATTGAATCAAGCTGGATTCCTATATTTCTCTTCATTTGTCTGCGACGAATCATCTTATGGATGTTAAGTATGAAATGGATGGACGAAGATGCTTGTGGATGCAGACGCAGCATGGAATGGTTGGTCTTTGATCTTTGGATTTTCAAGTGATGTTGTATGGTATTTTATTTTATCAATGAGTGGTATGTATGGATGGATGTGGACCAGAATCACCATCAAGGCGCGGCGGATATGTTTTATGGGATGATCAAGTTGATGGGAAAAGCAATAATGGAATGCTCGTATTTCTTTGGATATATGCTGAAAGCTGAAGTCTCTCTTGGATGGTAATATGTGAGTTATATTTTCACTTGTTTACTGTTGCACATCTTTGGATGATGCTGAATATATGTATTTGTTTGGTTGCGGGTAATCCACAAACCCAGGATGGATTCTTTTATCGATGGATTGATGTTGCTGGTGTATCAAGAGCTTGGATTGCTCGTAGATATTGTTTTGGGTGTATCAATAGTGATGGCTATTAGATATTTTATGGTTGGGTTGCCAGTTATCCCTTAAAACTTGGAGGATGGGGTTGCTAGTTATCCCTTAAAACTTGGAGGATTATTATTATTCACTAGGTCGTGGAGTCGATGCCGTTAATGGTGAAAATAATGTTGGCTTATTGTGATTATGGAATATTTTTGGTGGATGATCTGGATTACCGTAGTCCGGCTGCTCATCTTATTTTATGGATGTCCTTTTAATGGTAGCAGTATACTGTCACGATGTCTCGTCGGTTGATTTGGATGTTCTGAAGCTGATAATATGGTCATGATACAATATGTTCGGGGTTTTGAAGCTGTTGCACATCAATGAAGATAAAGAATGCCCGTGTAAACAAATGCTCTTGTTGCTCGTGTATGGAATGCTCGTGTAAAGATATCTCTTGAAAGAAATGCTCGTGGAAAGAAATCTCAATAATGGGGACATTATTTCATCGGGGGTGGGGCAAGTTACGTATATTGTTAGTTCCCCTTCTTTTTATTGTTCGTCTCTCGTTCCTTTTCTCTTGCATTGTTTAAGCTTGGCATTATGTTACTTAATGTCTCCCCTAATTTGGTATAAAAGGATCGCTTGATCACTTTTTCGTGTTCATTCTGGTCGCCTTTTTCTTTTGCTCTTGTGTTTATTAGCTGTATGTGAATTATGTTATCCAATAAAGCCGTCTTGATTATCTAATTATCCAACTCCTATCATTCACTTCGTAGCCAGCACCTTAATATACGTGTGAAAAATAAAGATTTTACACGCCATTTTACTATTTTTAAGATGTAATAAATTTTTCAAGTTTTATTCTGGACTTAGAAAATTTTTCATAATTTTTCATTTTTTCCGGATGTTTTTACTTTTGAGCTAAAAATCTGATATTTTTATGTTTTACCATGAAAAAAATCGAATTTATGGCCAAAAAAGTAAAAAAATTCGAAAAAAATGAAAAATTATGAAAAGTTTTCTAAGTCCAGAATAAAACTTGAAAAAATTCTTGCAAAACATTTTTGCATATGTAGCAAGAAAACTGCAAGGATTCAAAAACACGTGCAAGATTCCTGCAAGGCAAAATCGAATTCTTGTTTTGAACGTGCACTTTGCGCTGCAACTTGCCTGCAGCTTTCTTATTTTCACCGCAAGCGAAGACCGGGTAATATATTTTTTTAAAAATTTTTAGTAACTGACGCAGCTTAAGTAGGGTTGTCGATTTCCCTTTCCCAAGAAATTCCCGGGAAATTTCCGCGGAAATTTCCCGATTTTTGCGGGAAATCGCGGGAAATTTCCCCAAAACATTTGGTAGAAAGACAACATTTTTTGCTATTTTAAGCTCATTTAGCATAGAATAAGGCAGTTTTTGTTATAAAAAGTCACTAGTTGAAAAATTCATCGAAAAATCATAAAATTACAAGCTTTTAGTAATTTTAGGTATTAAAAAAGCAAAATTACCAAGATTACGTTTGCGGGAAATCAACGGAAAATAATTATTTTTACCCTATATTTTTAATGAATTTCCCTATAATTTTTTCATTACCTATATTTTTAATGAATTTCCCTATAATTTTTTCATTACCTATATTTTTAATGAATTTCCCTATAATTTTTAAAATACCTATATATTATCGAATTTTTAAAATTTTGTAAATTTATTGAAAAAAATCAAAGAAATAAGCAAAAACAAAGAAATAAGCAAACACCTGTATTTTATCGATTTTAATAATTTAATTTAATTTAAAATTTGAAAAATAAGCAAAAACTTAAAATTTATTATCACTTTACTTATTTCAATTTTAAAAAATGGCTGATTTTGTTTATTGTGATTTGAATGAAACTGAACCAGCAAATGAATCCTTTGATATTTTTGATAATGGTGAACCTCCAGCTAAGAAAAGACGTGGTGCAAATGTTAAATACGAATTTGTTGAAGAAGTTGAAACTTCGGATGATCTCAAACAAAAAGCGAATGTTGCTGGTTTAACAAAGTAAGTGAACTATTTCTTAAACTTAAATTAATTTAAAATGTTTCAGGATAAATACACAAAATGGAAATGTATATTATGAATGTAAAAATCCAACATGTTGTTACAAATGAAAAGCCAAAAAAACGGATGAATTCAAATACTTAATTTATGAAATAGAAAATGCACATGATCATGAAAATGCCGAACGAAAAAGTGGATTAACAAAATGTATGAAAGATATTGTTGATAAAAGAATGAGTGGTAATGAAAGAGTCAATGCTGGCGCTGTTATTCAAGCTTTTCTCAATGCTGGTATCAAAAAACTTCCCACGTCAATGCAAATCAACAATTATGTTAGCCATAAGAAAAGAACATTAGAGCTTACTGGACAATTTAATTTTGTTGATGTTGAAAATATGGTTAAAGATATTAAAGAATATGAATCTGAATTGGTAGAATTCAAATATCGAATCAATGAAGATGATCCAAAAAAAACTGAATGGGAAATGATTTTAACATGCAAAAAGCTTTTGGATGAGCAAAGAAGTCAGAAACATGGCAACTTTGATGCAACCTTTAAACTTATTTCTGGTGGATTTCCAGTAATGGTATGGGGATATTCAGATATTAATCGACATATACATCCAACAGGTTTTTTTTAACTGTTTTTTCTAAAAAATTCAAAACATGGTATCTTCGAAGATCAAAATCTGAATGGAATGATGCTGATTATCGTGATTATCTTGAATATTATTGTGATGAAAATAATGATTTGGATGCTGAAGATATTAAATTGTTTCAACAAAATATTGTAGCTGTTACTCGATCACTATTATATAACAATGAATTTACATGCAATTGTCCAATCGGAGCATTACGTATACGTTGCAAGCATGTTCTTCTTCTTCAAACAATTTGCAATCATCGACAATGGCCAAACATGCCTGCACTTCGTCAAACAATCAATGTAACTGCAAGAAATCGACCAGGACGTCCCAGAAATCATACTCCAGCATTATCAAGAACTTAAATAATTTTTTTTACTTTGTTGTTGTTTCTTATTTCTTTGATTTTTTTCAATAAATTTACAAAATTTTAAAAATTCGATAAAATATAGGTATTTTAAAAATTATAGGGAAATTCATTAAAAATATAGGTAATGAAAAAATTATAGGGAAATTCATTAAAAATATAGGTAATGAAAAAATTATAGGGAAATTCATTAAAAATATAGGTAATGAAAAAATTATAGGGAAATTCATTAAAAATATAGGTAATGAAAAAATTATAGGGAAATTCATTAAAAATATAGGTAATGAAAAAATTATAGGGAAATTCATTAAAAATATAGGTAATGAAAAAATTATAGGGAAATTCATTAAAAATATAGGTAATGAAAAAATTATAGGGAAATTCATTAAAAATATAGGTAATGAAAAAATTATAGGGAAATTCATTAAAAATATAGGGTAAAAATAATTACATGCCGAAATCAACGGGAAATTTCCCGCTTTTTTCGATTTCCCGGGAAATCGACAATCCTAAGCTTAAGTGTCGTTTTTTTCACATCTCATTTTCATTTTTGAATAAACATAACAACTTTAAATAATTTATTATTTTTTCAGTGCTAAAATCAATTTTTCGTTAGAAAAGGACAAAGCAAAAAAATTACGAAAAATTTCCCCTTCGATTCGATGTGCGCATACAAGGTTTTTTTACAAACGTGTTTTGCTTTGTTATAAAATGAAGTAATTTTAAAAATAATCATTCAGTCCATATAAATTTTTTTAGTGTAATAATTCTGTATTGTAGAGGCCGATAAAACAAATTTGTAAACTTTTTTCTAATTTTTGGTTATAAACTGGCCTTTCTTGGTGTCCATTATTGTTTTCTTTTTCGTTACAATTCACAAAGGAATTTATTATTTCCTTCGATTAAAATTTTTTGTGTTTATTATTTTTTAACTGAAACTCAATAATCGGAGCGATGGTAATTTGCTGCAATGCAAACCGGGATGCATGCAGGGTAATTTATTGCATGCATGGTAATTTGCTGCAATGCAGGGTAATTTGCTGCATGCAAAATTTTTTTACGGAGACAAAATTCATTTGCATATCTTTTACAAAAAAATGTATTCAAAATCCCTTTAAAAGGGATTTCAGAATCCTTAGATTTTGAAGTCATCCAAAACTTCAAAATCCAAAGGATTCTGATTTACAAAAATTTTTGCAAAAATAAATTTTGCAAAGTTTTTTTCCAACCAAAAAATGGTTAAGAAAAAAAATTTTTTAAAAAATAAACAAGTCAAAGCTTTTATGTTTTTTGAAAAACGTACACAAAAAGCGTTGCACTTTTTTTAAAAAAAAGAACAGAGAAAAAAAGAAATGCACTCTTTTCGTGCAAAAGACTGTCGTTTTTTGACGTTTTTTTTCATTTTTTTTGCAGTAATTTTTTTTGTGCATTAATATTAAGATTTAAATTTGTATTAATACAAAAATTAAGAAAAATTTTTTCTTCTTAAAGACTAAGTATAACATAAATAAAAAAACAAATCTTTGTTTTTTTGTTTGGACATTGTAAAATAAAATCAGCTTATGGATGATCTAAGTCATGCTGTTACGTTTAAAATTCTTTTTTTACATGCTTTTCAGGTGTATTTTTTTATAATTTTTTTCAGTATTTGTTAAAATTTGTTATATTGTTGAAACTAATAAATGTTTTTATTTTTCGAAATTGATATTTAAATTTAATTAATGCATGCAGCAGAAAAATTCTGATATGGATAAAAATGTTCGTGGATTAGAACTCGCACATAGTGAACAGTTGCTGTTCTTAGAGTTTTGCATATTTAAAAAATTATTTTTAAAAAAATTTGTAAGCAGTGTTGCATATTTAAATAAACTTTGTTTTAAAAAAATTTTTTTTATTAAAATGCTTAAATATTACACATTTAAAAAAAAGTACCATTCATTTTTTTTTTCACAAATGTTACATAAACAAAAAATTTTCAAATTGCGATACACCACGTTTTTTATTCCTTTTTATGGCGCTTGATTTCTTTTTATTTGAAAAAAAACTTTTTAAGATCCAGAGTATATTCCTCCGCGGCCATAATTTATTGTGCTGTAAAAGAAACTAATCTACATATGGCATCACTTTTAGTGTTTTTGTTGGGAAAAAATGAACGTTTTGGAAAAAGAACCAGCTAACAGCTTCACTTTTTTAATCTATTGTAAATTTTCCCACTCTTTTCTTTGTTTATGTTATAAATTACTTTTTCTCATTTTCTTTTGTAAAAAATTAATTTGTTTCTTTTCGGCGTTTAGAGGTTGCGGATAGAAAGTGAATGGCGTATAGGCGCTAATCACTTCGACACTCTTTTGTGTTTCTTTGTTTTTGAAATTTGTTTTCCTTGCATTTCCCCAAAAGTAGGTTGATGTGATTCAACTCACTTTTGGGACAGTATTCAATTGTTTCGATTCATTTTAAATCTTTTGGAAATAGTACTTTATTGTAGAATTTTATATTTCTGGTAATTTTATAAGAATTTGTTGATTTTTTTATGCCTTTGTTTTCCTTTTTTGCGTCTTTGTTACTGCCTTTTTGAGAACTGAATGCATTCCTTTTTTTTAAATGTGTTCCTGTTTTTGCGCAGCATTGTAATGCCTTTCCTTTTTTTCGATTTGATGATATCATCTGTCTAAAATAAACTATCTCTGGCAATTTTTTGCAATTCTCTGCGGCTATCTTTCCCTTTTCCGCGTCTTTTTTTTGTCTTTCGAGAAAACTCATTGAATTCTTTTTTTACTGTGTTACTTTTTTTGCGCAACATTTTTAGTAAATAGTGTTCCCGTCCCGTTTTTGGAAAATCACGGGAACGGGAATTCCCGTGTTTTTAGAAATAGCCACGGGACGGGATCACGGGATTCCCGTGGTCCCGTCCCGTGATTCCGTCAAAAATAATCTTCCCAAAAAGAGGGCAGAAAAAATTTTTTTTTACATTTTAAATGTAATATAAAAAAAATTTTTCTGCTCATAATAACAAATTACGTAAAAAAAGGAGGAAAACAATCAAAATAGCTCAAACAATTTTTTTATAAAAATAGTTTGAGCTATTTTTATAGACCGTGCACATTTTTTAGTAAACGAAATGCTAAAATGCATTGAAAATGCAACTTTGTTTGGCGCGGGAATTTTTCAGTCATTTTTTGCGGGAATTTAAGACCACGGGACGGGATTACGGGATTTTCACGGGACCGAAATGGCTACGGGACGGGAAAACGGGAAAGTCCCGTCCCGTTCCCCGCGGAAATCCCGTCGGGACGGAACGGGAACACTATTTATAAAAGCATTTCTTTTTTTTCCGATTGGATGATATCTGTTTATTGAGAAAGCTATCTCTGGCAAGTTTAACTATTTTGGAAACATTGTTTTCTAATCCTCTTCTCATTTTTATTGTTTTTAAAATTGTTTTAAACTTTGGATAGAACAGAACCTGGAAAAATTATCCCGGAACTTTGCATAAAAAAATTGGCTCTAGTTATTTATCTTTTTAAAAGTTATTTCTTAAATTCATTTTTTCCGTAAATTTGTTCATCTTGTTTAGTTTTTGTGTAGATTATATATTATTAATTATGCATTTATAAATCAAATTACACTTACATTGCGTTTATTAAGACTTTTTTTTGCTTTTCTCACATGTAACTAAAAATTTAAAATACAATGCTCAGCGCCTTTTAGAATTATTATAATATGTCTGAAACTGCCGATTTTAAACGGTTAAAATTGTTTGATCCAGTTGATGGTTCAAAGAATATTATAAATTCAAATTTTCTTAGTTGTAATAATGATAAAGAAAAAGATTACATGGATGATAAAAAAGATATGCAAAGCCTCAATATTGATGATTATATTTCTCTGAAGTATGGTCCTTCAGAAAAAAAAGTTATTGTTCCACATAAAACACCTCATAAAATCAATAATGTTATTTATTTGAAACAAACTTATTCAACAAAGGCAAATAATTCACATAAAGCTGTTGTGGGATTATCAAGTAAGTTCATGCCTTTTAGCGAAGACGTCAGCAGGGTTTTGTTCCAAATGGGGCACAACTAGGATTGTCTATTTTCCCGAGAAATCAGAAAATGCCCGGAAACTTCCCGATGTATAAATTTTACGATTTCAGGCATTCTTTTACCCAAAAATGCTTAAAATCCTAATTTTGCTTAATTTTGCCTAAAATAAAGTTTTTTTTTTCATTTTAGTGCAAAAAATAACAGCATTTTATAAAAGATTTTTTCAAAAATGCTTGGTCCCGTTTAAATTTCTTTATTTCAAAAAACAAGCACTTTTTTACAGAGATGAGAAATGCGGTCGGCCGGCTGGAATTTTTTCGGCCGCGGCCGGCCGCAATATTTCAACAGTAACAAAACAGCAAAGAGGGGAGGGGCCCTTTGAAAAAACAAAAATCCCAAAAAAATCACAAAGGGATTTAAGGGAAAAAACGGGGAAAATTTATTTAAAATTTCCTAAATAAATAAATAAATATATTAATAAAAATAAATAAATTGATTTTTTGGGCCGGATTTCTCATTGCTGCTTTTTTATTAAATTTTTTTAAAAGTGATTGGTACTCCCTTTGATTTATTTATTCAAAAAAAAAAACAAAAGGGAGCATTTGTTTGAATTGATTTTCAAACTTAAACCCCAAAAAAAATGCGTTTTTTAAAAAGATTTCTAAAAAAATGCTTGATCCCCCTTTGATTTTTTTAATTACAAAAAAGAACCACTTTTGTATCAAATTTTTTAAAAGTGCTTGGATAAAGTAAATAAGTGCCCAAAAAATAAACAAAACATTAAAAATATGAACATTCGGTGAATAAATTTTTAAAAATATTTTGAGGGGAATTAAACTTCACTTGGGACACGCCCTATTGACGTCCGTGCCTTTCATATGCATAAAAAATGATATTGCAGAATATATTGGTTTGGCAAAACCACAGAATCGAGAATCTAAATTTAAAACACATCCCCTTTGTCATGGTTCTTCTACTGTAGGAAAAGTAGGATTTACAAAAATTTTAATTCCAAAATTTCCAATTCCACCAACAAGTGATAGAACGTATCCAGTAATTGATAAAAAAAGAAATCATGGTGAATCTCGACGTGCAATAATAAAAAGAGCACAACGACGAAAAATTCGATACAAATCTTTCAAGAAAAACAATCAAAAACGTGTTCGAGTTTTTGCTACAACAACACCAAAGACAAAAAAGAAACAACTTTTCAATGGAAAATTAGTTCGTGGGCCTAAAAAACCTGAACAGAAAAATTCATCTGATTTTCGAAAGTCAAAAGAAAAACCAAAAAAGAAAGTCAACATTCGATCATTTCAAGAATGGAGCTGTCGCAGTCCTTCGGAAAGTTTTATTTATCGACGAACTTTAATGAGAAGAAAGGATAAAACAGTAAAGAAAATGGATGAAGCTTGTAATTTTTGTGGTATATTTTTCATTTTATTACTTGCAATTGTTACTCGTTTCAATGTATTATCATCGATAATGCCATTATTTAAAAATAATACTACTGCAGAATTTACACATTATATGGCTCCTTATTCCACATCTGTAGACTTTTATGATATAAAATATGGGAACACTGACATCTTTGAAAATATTGGCAACGGATTACTGCGCTTTGATATTTTGTATTTTTACTTTCATATATTATTAATCACTGCATTTGGGTTAACATGTTGGTTTCTGTTGGATGATTTTTGTAGTTATTCTGGTGGAGAATATGTTTTTTTCCAAAACAATGGCATAAAAATTTATTACACTTTATCGTACAAAAATGAAATTATTGAAGATTCAAATTTAAAAGGTGGCGGCATTGTGGAAGTTTCAAAAGATTCATATAAAAGAAAACAAAACGACAGATCTTGTGATAAATCTTCGTCTTCCAATGATTACTCAAATCTCAACTTAAACCAAAATAATAAATGTCCCCAAATTTCAATGGTTTCCACTCCTAACAAATTGTACAACAGTAACAATAGCGATGGTTCTACAGTATCCGACATTAATGAAAAACAAAAGTTACAAGATTGGAATAAACCATCTGAACCTGCATGTCGTTCAACTTTTTCCGATTCTTTAACCATGAATGGCAATGTTGAAGCAGGACCAAAGACGTATTTGAACAATGATAAGCTTTCAGAAGATACAATCAACCAGAAGATGCTTTCACTGCATATCGGAGTAGTTGAAAATGAACCATATCCTGCAGCATCGAATTCATTTGGAAAATCAGAAAAACGTGTTGATTTGAAAAGGTTTGCAATTCGAGTAAGAAAAAAAACGAGATAAATACCAATTTTAAAAAAAATTATTTATAGAATTCTTTTGAATTTCGAAGACAGCAGAATGATAAAGCAAAAGAATCTGAAATTTCACATTTTAAAGCTTCACAAAAACTAATTTTTGACGATCCTCTGCCTCAATCAACGCGGTCTTCTTCAGAGGGCGAAGAAAGTGAGGATGAATCGGATGAACCTGTTAATTTTTTTAATCATTCGGATGGTGAAGAAAATGATAGCGACAACAATCAAAATTCACAAAATGAAAGTGACGACGAAACAAAACAGAACACTGCTTCAATGGATGTCGATGAAAGTGATGACGATTCTCTGAATGATGATGGTAAAAGTGATGATTCAATGAATGGTCGTGAAAGTGATAATGAAGACGAGCAATTGGATGATACCGAAGTAGAAGAATTTAATTATGATTCTCCTCAGAAAACAAGTAACAAAATTGGAATAATAGCTGAAAACGCACATGAAAAACTTAGTTATTTTGCAGCTAGAAAACTTATTAGTAAGAACACTTTCTTAAATTCAAAGCTGAAATCTTTGATTTTTTATAGAACTTGCGGTAAACAATCCTGAATATTTCTATGGTTCAGTTCCCATGGTATTTCCTGAAGCAGGTGTTATTATTGCCGTTAACCTTGCAGATGTACAAGAAAAGTATGGATTGAAAACAGAGTCTGATGCAATGTCTGAAATGCGAACAGATGGCTATTGTTGGCATTTTCAAGGCAAATATACAAATCAAGATACAAAAATTACCAGATCATATTGGTATGCAAAAGATGATAAAGGTGATCCAACAAAATCATTTCAGTAAGTTATTCACTTTTTTATTTATCAGTTATGCCGACCAGACAAATTTTTCATGTATGTGTTCGGCATTCATGTAAAGGATAGCGGGCAAGCTTTTTTTCCCATTTTTGTCGAAGATGCTTAGTTCCAACATTTTTTCTTTTTTCTAAAAAAGCAAAAATCTTTGCGCAGTATTAAGAAATAATTCAACCACTTGAACTGGAAAAACATTATCATACATTCTAAATTTTTTTAGAAGATATCAATTCGTTTACAAAAACAGATATATGCTTCTACATTATATTGGTAATGAACTTTATGCATCTGATGGATTACCCCATGGAAATGCTGTAAGAAAAACGAATGCATATCGTAAAACAAGAAAGTCCAGCCTTTTAAAAATGCTGAAAGCTTCAAAGAAAACCTTGCCAAATCGAACGTGGGAACTGTGGAAAAAATCTGGAGGTGATCTCGGATTAGTGACTGATCCGAGAGATAAAGAACAACTCAAAAATCGCCGGCGGCTTGTTCAACGCATCAGTCGGTTTGGAAAAAATACATTATTCAATCTAAGCATTTTGGGATCTGAATTGCTCGTAAATTACGTGATTTTATTAAAAAATAAAAATGAGAGTTTTTTTAGTATATAATAAACAACCACACTTATTACTTTGTCACATACTTAAATTTAGCAGAATTTAATGTATGCTTACATGTTGTGGCTGCTCCATTGATAGAAGAAATGTGTAAAACAATGTCCACTTCTGATGTTGTTTCACAAATCTATTATGACACGGGTTTCGAATTTGGTAATATCATATTTTTGGAATGCTCTAAAAACAGTTTTACCATTTCAGGTCCCTATTATCTCTCAACGTTATCTTGGAAACATCCTTATTTTAATGTATGTTTTTAAATATAAACTTTTATTTTTATATTCCTTTTTTTTAAGAAACCTGTAATTTTGGCAGCTTATTTACATGACCGCAAAGCTCGCCCGGGACATCGATTCTTTTTCGATGAAATCTATAGAAATTATGAAAGGTTTTTCAAAAAAATTAAAGGCCGTTTCCTCCTAGTAACCGATGCAGAATTTAATTTCCTCCATTGTTGGATTTACTTAAATCATGTCCATTGTTATCGTCATCAAAAAGTAAGTTGATTTCATAGATCTCTGACTTTGCAAAAAAAAACTAGCATACTAGCAAAGTAATGGACTGTGTGTTATAAGACAAAAATAGTAAACTTATATCTACGTTTTAAGAAAAACCTCGAATGGAATTTAAAGCAGGCAAAATGTAAACAAATTGTCAAATGCTTGAAACTACTTGATGATGTACAAGATCAAGAAACAACAGAAGAATGTGATGAAGCTATCGCAAAAGCAATGGCGGAAATTCCATCTGGAGAAGATAGATTAATCTTTGTAAAAATTGCAAATAAAGTAAAGGAATCCTCTCGTGCTGGACTTCTTCGACAATATGGGTCTACTGAAAGAAAACTTACAAGTAATATTGCTGAAATTGTAAATTCTTTAATTAAAAGCAAAAAGAAGAAGAAAAGCGTTGAAGCAGATGAAATGGTTTGTTTGTTATTCTATATAACAAACAATTACCACCGTGATATTCTCCGTGGATATTATGGTGAAGGTGATTTTTCACTTCTCCCCGCTTTTGGAAATAAAAAGCTTGGATCGCCTAAAATGGTAGGCCTTGTTTACATATTTTATACAAAAGCTAAATTTATACTTTTTAGCTCAAGGAAATTCAGCTGCCATGGGCGCCATCACCTGATGGAATTTGTGATTTTTTGAGAAATGAATCGCAACTCCCTTGGGATAATTCTATGAAAATGGAACGCCCTTTAACCCTTAAAGATGATCAAAGGAAAAGCTCAATTACCACCATTGTTGCTCAAGATATTGTGGAAACGGGGGATGTGCATAATCCGGCACCAGGTTATTTTTTGGTGATTGACAAAGCAAGAAAATGTCATGCTGTAAAATTGAATTCAAAAAATTTGGATGATTACAAGTATTACTGCAGTTGTAATCCCGACAGAACCTGTATTCACATTAAAGCGGCACTGTAATATTTTTTTTTAAAAAATCACTGCAACCTTTAATTTTTTAGTCTCTACTTAAAACTTGATCCTACCGTAATACCTGATTTTGGTGAAGGTGATGCTGTAGAAGACAGAAGAAAGCGTCGCCCTTCCACACAAGGTGGACCTGGCTTTAAACAACCCCGTCTGGTAGATAAAAAAGATGAAAGAGATGCAGAAAAGGAAGATGATAATAATAATGAAGATGATAAAAATGGTCATAAAAAGGATAGCAAAAGTGGCAAAAAAGTTAAATCAAAAGCACAAGAAGAAGAAAATAGAAGAAAAGCAGCTGCACTGATAGATGATGAAAATGAACAAACTGAAAAAGCTGTAAAGACGAAGTAAACTTTTTTTGAATAATTCCCTTATCGTACCCATTTTATTATTTTTAGTTATCTGGCTGATAAATTTCCTCCGCCGCCCCAATTACCTGAATCATCATATCCTTCTTGGTGGAATCGACTAGCTGTAACAGTTGAAAATATTTTATTTCATTTTGAAATTTTTCTTTCCACTTTTGAACGTCCTCTGAAAAATCTTCCCGTTGGAAAAGCCTGTATTTTTCAAAGCCATAAAGAAAAATTTGTCTTGATTTATCGAAAAGGAAATGATGAAATTACAGCATATGTAGCTTCTCATCTTTTGGATCGGGATAGCGTAAAAGAAATCGCGTTTACTGCTGCTCAGTGTTTTCGAGATGCTTCAAGTTCGACTGTAAATGTTCGTGGATTTTACGCTGATAACAGCGAGCAAAATGACAATCCGCTTTTCCTATTATTACTCAAATTACATGTTCTCAAAGAAAATGAAAACCCTGAAGAATATGCATTTAATTTTACATATTTTGACGACGAATTTACAGAAGAAAGTATAAACCAAGTGAGTACAATTTACATAAACTGTAAAGGCAATCGTAAAAAAAATTTTAGTTGTTAAACAACAAAAAATCGGTTACTCCCGCCATAAATGAATTTGAAAAAATTGAAAAAGTTGAATTACTTTGTTGCTGCAAAAGAGCATATTTTCGATGTTCTGAACTCAGAAGCAAAGCATTAAAACTACAACAAACAATTAAATGTGACACATGCAACAAAGAATATTTTCAAAGGTGCGTTAATGCATCAGAAAGAGCTTCTACATTTTGGTCTTGTTATTCATGTTCTGTTGCTCCAGTATTACCAAAATGGGGAGGAAAAAGAGTAACCAATACTTGCCCTGTCGACAATTTTCTTGCTGCCTTTATTATTATGCAAACAAAGTTCCCCAAATTTACAGAGTAAGTGCCAAAATTTTGCGACAATATTTAACAATTGTGACTTTTAGTGTTATCAGAAACAGAAAAAGCTGCAACAATTATGAGGATGAAATTTGTTATTTCTTGGATGATTGTTTGACAGCCTCGAATGCAAAAGATTTGACAAACAAAAAGGAAGAATTTATCTTGCGCAATTACAGTACCAGAACAAAGGACAAAAACAAGATCAATCTTTGGGGTTCTGAACATTCAGTATTTTTTGAAAATTTGTTATCAACATGTGGGGTCATCGTCGATTTTGAATGTGATGAATGTGGGAACAAGGCTACAAATGAAAGTCCTCGATTTCACACTTATTTTAAGTAAGCTTGAACCATTCAAATGCAAAAAAAACCCCAAAATATTTTAGTGATTTCACAGTTATTTTGCATCCTGCCGATGCTGTCCAATCCGTCTTTAATTTGCAATATTGTACTGGAGTAAAAACTTGCCCTAATTGTTTAACAGATATGCGATTGGTAGCAGGAAGATTTGCTAAACCAGCACCATGGATTTTACCTATTAAATTAGAATCTATTCAAACCGGGTTATCATTTGGGTTAAATCAATTGGCGTCTTTACCACTAACAGTAATCGTAAGGGAGAAAAAAAAAGTATTTGGAATAAAATATCCATAAATTTTAGCATGAAGGATTTACTTACGGCATAGTATTAAGTTCTACCTAAAAAAAGATTACTTTTTACCTAAAAATTATTAATCGCCTAAAAAAAGATTACTTTTTACCTAAAAATTATTAATCGCCTAAAAATGGATTACTTTTTACCTAAAAAATTTTAAATGCCTAATAATGGATTACTTTTCACCTAAAAATCATGTTCAATGAGAAAATGTGAAAAACTTAAAGAATTTGTTAAAAAACGGCAAACATTTATCCTTATCACAAAGGGTACTAAAAACTAAAGGGTTAAGTAATGTTTTTTTAAATGCAAATACTTTTGAATAACCAAAACAAACGAATCGAATTTAAATAATTTTACTTTTTTTTTGCTGCTGAACATATTTACATTAAAAGTAAGATAAAAAACCTGTCACGCAGCTAACAGGTCAAAAAATCTAACAGTATGAAATATAAACAACAATATTCAAGACTTGATAACAAAATGTTAAAGACTAAAATAAAATTGTTAACAATGTTAAGATTCAATAAGAACCAGTAAACGTTAAAAAAGTAAACGAATAATGGTAAAATTATGTAGAATAACAAAAAAAAGATGCGATAAAACTGAAAGAAATGTGGACAAATAAAGAGACGATGAAAGAAAACATAAAAACGAAAATTTAGACAACAGATTCAATAAAGCAGATTCAATAAAGTTGTCGAATGATAAAATTAATCTCTTGAAAGGGCTGGTGTATGCTTTCTTGGACGGCCCGATTTATTACGACCAGATTCATTAAAAAAAAGACAGCTTCTTGAATGAGCAACTATAAACTTTTTTACAAAGTTTTCAACATAAAATTGTTGTTGCTGGATTTTTTTGAACTGCAGCAGCAATTTTTTTACCACAATATTTTTCATTTTTTGTTTTGCTATAACATTGAACAGGAACTAAAATTGGGCATCTTTTCTTTGGTTTAAATTCAGATTAGAATTTCCATTTTCGGAGACGGTAAAACTTTGTTCAATAAATGAATATTTATCATTCTTTGTTGACATCTAAAACAAATATTTTTGGATTAAATTTTAAAAAATGGATTTTCGAAATACAAAAAGCAATAAAGAAAATATAATGGAAAAGAAATGTCGGAGAAAAATAGAATATTCTTCTTTCCCAAACAGCCTGTGGCCCGAGCAAGGACAATAAATAATGATTTTTTAGGCTAATCTTAGTCGACTAAAAAAAGCTATTTTCCTTTTTTGTCTTTTCCTCAAACGACGCACATTTGTAAGAATGATGCAATTTAACCAAAAAAATGCATCATTCTTACAAAAAAAAAAAAAAAGAATGTACATAAATAATAATGTTGCCGCTTTTATGAAACAAATGTTTGTGTAAAAATAACTGTAGAAAATTTTAAATATTCCACATGTTTTTTAAACATAAATTAAAATATGGGACATTTCATTCAAAAATCGGGGTTAACTTTTCATCTAATAATATTTGTGATTGTTAGAGGAAAAATTTTGTTAGATGAAAATTTTCGTTAGAGGAAGGCATTATTAGAGCAAATGATTATTAGAGGAAATGTTTATTAGAGGAAAAGCCGATATTCTGATATTCATTTTCATATTTTATATTTACAAACGATTTCGTTTGTTTAGGTTATTCAAATACATAATTAAAATTTTTCCATGTTGGGGTACATACTGTAAATTTAATTTGATTATAAAAAAATTGTTTCAGTTTGAATCTGAAACGCTTATGTCAATTTTTATACTTCTCAAATCTATAGCTTTTAAAAAAACATTACTTAACCCTTTAGTTTTTAGTACCCTTTGTGATAAGGATAAATGTTTGCCGTTTTTTAACAAATTCTTTAAGTTTTTCACATTTTCTCATTGAACATGATTTTTAGGTAAAAAGTAATCTTTTTTTAGGCGATTAATAATTTTTAGGTAAAAAGTAATCTTTTTTTAGGTAGAAAGTAATATTTATCCATTTACTTACCTCCTTGCAGGAATTACTTTTTACAAAAATCATCATTTCCGATCAATTCTTGCTGTTCCCGGTGGATATATTGTATATGACGGCATGGAAGATGATGCTCCTCCAGTTGTTTCCTTCAATGAAGCCGTCGAAAACATGGCAGAAATCGGCGGATTAATCCAAACAATTTTATATCTTAAAACTACAAAACCCAAAAAAAAATCACAACAATCAACTCAGTAATATAACACCAGCAACATCTTTTATCAAAATTTCATTTTTATTGAAAATTTTTCGTTTACTTCATTTTTCTTGTATAACAAAAACTGTAATGATATATGTTTGTTTTATTAAGATTTTAGCTTTATATTTGTTTCTAATCTTTTGCAAACTGTTATCAATTTTAGTAAAAAAAATTATCGTAACAATTTTATTTTTTGTATGATTGTTTTTTTTTGTTTCTTTTTATTTTTTTATTTTGTTAAAATTATAATATCATTAGAAGCTCCCACATATCTATAACCATTCATCTTCTATGCACACGTTTTAATTCAATAAATGTTTTCCTTGAAACTGTATCTCATACCATAAAATAACAAATTTTTCTTAATTTTTGTATTAATACAAATTTAAATCTTAATATTAATGCACAAAAAAAATTACTGCAAAAAAAATGAAAAAAAACGTCAAAAAACGACAGTCTTTTGCACGAAAAGAGTGCATTTCTTTTTTTCTCTGTTCTTTTTTTTAAAAAAAGTGCAACGCTTTTTGTGTACGTTTTTCAAAAAACATAAAAGCTTTGACTTGTTTATTTTTTAAAAAATTTTTTTTCTTAACCATTTTTTGGTTAGAAAAAAAACTTTGCAAAATTTATTTTTGCAAAAATTTTTGTAAATCAGAATCCTTTGGATTTTGAAGTTTTGGATGACTTCAAAATCTAAGGATTCTGAAATCCCTTTTAAAGGGATTTTGAATACATTTTTTTGTAAAAGATATGCATATGAATTTTGTCTCCGTAAAAAAATTTTGCATGCAGCAAATTACCCTGCATGCAATAAAATACCCTGCATGCAATAAATTACCCTGCATTTGCAGCAAATTACCCTGCATGCATCTCGGTTTGCATGCAGCAAATTACCATCGCTCCAATAATCGTAATTTATAGTAAAGTGTATTTATGTTTGGTAAAGTAAAACTGCTAACAAGGGAACCGTTTGACATGTGAATTCGCTTTTGAAACGGGACCTATTTTAGAATACTCCCCTGGTATTCAAACGTATTTTCCCAAATTATGAGCGGCCCCTTCCCCGAAAATATTTTTTCACCTAATCGACTATGCTACTATAGTATACGTTATCGTGTGCTACTTATACCAATTAATTTCTTAAAATTACATTTTTGCAGTTTTATAATGACTCAAAAAGTTACAAAATAATTCTTTAAGATGTTAGAACTGATTATGGATTAACATGAAAGCGTAAAATCCAAAAAAATAAGTGATTAACTGGTGTAAGTAGCACACGATAACGTATACTATAGTAGCATAGTCGATTAGGTGAAAAAATATTTTCGGGGAAGGGGCTGCTCATAATTTGGGAAAATACGTTTGAATATCAGGGGAGTATTCTAAAATAGGTCCCGTTTCAAAAGCGAATTCACATGTCAAACGGTTCCCTTGTAAGTGATAGAAATAATATATATTTTTTTTTTAAATTTTTTAAAAACTGACCCAGCTTAAGTATCGTAATTTTCATATCCCATTTTCATTTTCATTTTTAAATAAATATAACAGTTTTAAATATTTTATTGTTTTTTTCACAGCTAATATCAAATTCAGGGGGAAATATTGAAAAACTTACGCACTTTTGTTATGAGCGAAAACGGTTTTGTTGTGTTAATGTCAAATTTATTTTTGTTAAATCTGCTTATTATTTAAATAAAATTATTACTTCCAATAAAAAAGCTGATTCGTGATCAACTATTGTGATCCGAGGTGTCCTATGAAAAAGCAAGCAACTCTATAAGATATTTATTTTAACTTTTAATCCAAATGTAAAACTTTAAACTTATGATTAAAATGTTAAAATTTGCAATTTTATCGATATTTTTAAAAGAAACTGGAATTAGTTGATTTGGGGTTACTTGAAACAAACAAAATTTTTGCATGCATTCTTTATTGAATCTTGTTAAAACTATTAGAACTTTGAAATATTCAACGAATTAAAAGTTTTTCGTCTGTTAACATTGTTTTGATAATGAAAAAACTGAACTTTTGAAGATCATTAAATAAAAAAGAAATGAATAAACAGTGAAATCACTTTTTTAAATTGGGGTAGCTTTGCGTAATTTTATAGTATGAATTTTATTAACTGGAAAGGGGCTGTCCAGATATTACGTCATCACCAACTCATCATTGACCCCTCCACATCAAAGACACTTTTTGCCGCACTTCAAAGGCGGCAGGGTCATTTACCCGTCCCTACCTGATGACGTAATATCTGGACAGCCCCAAATAGTAGCAAAAATCGAAAAAATTAGCTGATGGTTACATTTGGATTGTTCATTCATGGTACTATCACTGCAACAAAACCTTTTATGGGCTGAAAATAACTGATTCAAAGTAGCTCGATATTATAATTACGAAGAAAATACTGAAATTATTTTTATTTTATCCTACAATTTTTCGGATGTCTTCAAAAAAATAACGCAAGAAATTAAACTTTAAACGAGGAATTATGTTTATTGAAAAAATATTTTGGACTAACCAAGTTAGAAATTATAGTTTGTGTCAGTGCCGCAACTAGGGTGGGGTTTAATTAAAAAAAATTAAATTGTAAGAATAATAAATTATATTATTTTAACTGTATTACTTGTACATTTTCATCTGATTTTAAACTGACCCCTTCTTCATACGCATTTGATGGTCGATTTCTGATGATTCTTTATATATTTAAAACTAATTTGTGGAGAATTCTTTATACTGTAATTATGTTTTGACAAGTATTAATGTGTCAAAATTTTTTTAACTGAAAAATATTTTTATGCAGATTAAAAGTGTTCCCAAATGTTCCATAAGATACAAAATTGGCATTTTTCTGTGTAAACTTTTAAACTTATATAAAACACCGGCCGACAAATTTTAAAAAACGATTTTCATTAAAAACAGAAAAATTTTTTTCCGCTCGGGAACACTTTGGTGAAGCTTTAAAACTTTAAAACTTTTTTTGAGCATTTGTGGGTAAGATAACGGCATTTTTAGATTTCAGAATCGTTTTTAACGACCTCGAAAATGGTTGGGCGCCAGCTTTTTTGATAAAAATGCGTTTAGCCGATTTTCGAAAATTCATGTTGGAGTAAAAGATGGGAGAATCAGCTATTATTGCCTTATATATTGCTAAAAAGCATTAATAAGCAAGCTAACATCTATATCTAGCTATAAAATGAGCCAAAACATGTGTATTTTGTCCCAAAATCGAATATGGTTGAAAATCTTCAATGTTGGAGAAGCAGACGATCGAATATCAAACATCGAGCAGGTAAGTTTATTCTTTCTTTTTAATTATCTATTAATATTTTAATCTTTTAGATATTGCTCAAGGATGCTTTTCTAATACTTATTACAACTATACTGGACAAATTTCATATATTTTATTGTATCATGGATCCTGGGGTATATATACTTTGTGCTTTTTGGTTCATAATTTCGCCATTCAATGACAATCCAGAAGATTGAACACGTTGAATACTATCATCTGCTATAGAAGTAACTCAAAAATGTACTAAATTGCACTCCGGATATATATATTTTGACAAAAAAGGACTACAGCATATATACCCCAGGATCCATGATACAATAAAATATATGAAATTTGTCCAGTATAGTTGTAATAAGTATTAGAAAAGCATCCTTGAGCAATATCTAAAAGATTAAAATATTAATAGATGATTAAAAAGAAAGAATAAACTTACCTGCTCGATGTTTGATATTTCGATCGTCTGCTTCTCCAACATTGAAGATTTTCAACCATATTCGATTTTGGGACAAAATACACATGTTTTGGCTCATTTTATAGCTAGATATAGATGTTAGCTTGCTTATTAATGCTTTTTAGCAATATATAAGGCAATAATAGCTGATTCTCCCATCTTTTACTCCAACATGAATTTTCGAAAATCGGCTAAACGCATTTTTATCAAAAAAGCTGGCGCCCAACCATTTTCGAGGTCGTTAAAAACGATTCTGAAATCTAAAAATGCCGTTATCTTACCCACAAATGCTCAAAAAAAGTTTTAAAGTTTAGTCAAAATAACCACATCTTTAAAAAGGTTCCCGAATGGAAAATTTTTTTTCTATTTTTAACGAAAATCGTTTTTTAAATTTTGTCGGCCGGTGAAAATACATTATTTTTAAGTTTTTTGTTTATAACTGTTAAAGCAACAACATTTTTTTTGTTTTAAAACTCCATGTATTTTCCATGGCTTTAAATTTTTTTATATTTTTTTTATCAATAAATAAACAAAAAAGACTGTAAGCCTATGTGAGATTTGTTGTTTTAAACTGAATTTCTATTAACGGGTCTTTTAAAAAACTGGAACGGAACGGACGGAACGGGTAGTGCTCAAAAGAGGAACGGAGCGTTTACGTTCCAAAAAAAGTGGAACTTTGGAGACACTGCGTGTTAATAAAAAAGGAGATTTCAAATCGTAATATTCTAATTTGCAGTTTTGCTATAATTTTTCCATTCTTTCTGGAAAGAGATTTTTTGATAAAAAAAAGTCAATGACACAAATTGGAAAATGACACAAGTAACATTTCACCGAATTGAATATCCTAATTTTCATCAAAATTCATTTTAAGAAATGTTATCCCATTTTTTAGCTTTTGTGAAGTTGCGCTGTTCCTCTCAAAAAAAAATTTGACATGTTTTTGAGCGAAACGGGGTAACGCGAGAAAACAATTTAAGGCAAAAGTGAAATGGGATAAATTAATATTTTATTGTTAGAAATTTAACTGAGATTGTTCTTTGTATTATTTGAAAGCTATAAAACATATTAATTTGAGGCACATAAAATTTTCTATTTTAAATATTTTAAATATTTACTCTATAAAAGTAATTGTTTAACTGTATCATTAATGGATGCTTCGTTAACACAAATTATGATAATTTTTTATTTTATTGTTCGAAATTTAACTGAAATAGGAAAACTGAAAATATAATTTTATTAAAAACCACGAATCATTTCAAATATCTGCGCTCTCGTTTTTTTAGGTTCTTTTTTTTTGTTTTTGGAACGCAAAAAGAGACATTCTCTTTCATTTGAGTTTGATGTGAAACATATTCAAATATCCATTCTTCACATTCTTCTCGAGTTCCTTTATTTCTCATAACTTTAAAGCTGAGTGTTTTTGCTTGACATTTTCCATGGGCTAAAATGATAAAGAAAGAACTGAATTAAACATATATATTATTATTAAAAAACAAACCCATTGCTGTATATTGATCAAAAATGCAATCCTTTTCTGAATTATCACAAACAACTGAATTAAAAAATGCTGGAAAGCAATCTTCACTAAGGATATAAACTCCTTGACATGCTGTACATAATTTTTCATATCCCCAAATTTCTACATCTCCTCTTTGAGTACAATTTCCAACAGGTACAAATTTTTCTAAAAAAATTTTTATGTTTTAAAATTCTAAAAACTGTCATTTGGTACAAATTTATAAAAACTGATTTTTGATTTTATTAATATAAAAAAAGTTAAAAATTTTTATGTTTTTTTTATTTAAATTAAAAACTGACGTCGGTAATTGGCCTTTTAAGAAAAAAATTTTCGAAACTCTGTTTCCTCATTTTTTTTGTTATCTTTTTTTTGTCTGTTTTTCCAAGCAAAAGAACGCAAAAAGAGACGCCGAGTTTGATGTGGATTTGCCACAATAAATTTTTTTTAAAAACAAAGAAAAACGAAATCTTTAATTATGCCACGTTTTTGTGACGGAAAAGAAATAAAAGTGAAAAATATGTTTTTTTATCATCTTCAATTTTCCAACATTTTTTCAAATTTTATCCTCAAAAAGCGGCCAAGATGAAAGGTATAATTAAATCGTACCCCGATTTTCCAAAATATTTTCCAAAAGTATTTTTTTGCGACAATGACTTCGGTTGTTTCAATTAATCTTCTCATTTTTCTTGTTTCTGTCTTAATTTTGAGTGTATTAATATTGACTATAATTAATGAAGGTATAATATAAAAAAAACATATAACATTTTTAATTTAAATTTTTATAGGATTCATTGATGAAGAAATTATTGCAAAGTTTTTACCAAAAAACTTCGTTCAGGCACACGAATTGTTGAAATCCTTATCTAATGTAAGTTTACTTTTATTATAAATGTTTTTTGTCATTTTTATGATGATATTTTGAAAAGAATTTGAAAAATATAACTGTTGTTAAATTTTAAGCGTCAATATTCTCAAATAATTAAATTCCTTTGGTTCATTATTGGATTTATTGGTGCCCCATTTCTATCATATATTTTAAATTTATGGAGGCCGAAACCTTTGCTTACAAAAAAATCAACAAATAAACACTGGAGATAAAAATTCTTTTTTTTTAAATTTATTTACAAAAAATTTTATAATATAATAAATTATACAAAAAGTTTTGAATGAATTTATTCAAGTGCTTGAAATAAAAAAAACAAGGTAATAACTGGCTTGCTTATTCTTAGCTTTTAATACTGCTGATATTTATTTAATTTAACTCAATTATTGATAAAAAAAAAACGTCAACATCATTTATGTTTTTGAAAGCTTCTTATCATTTTTTTGAAAAAAAAACGTTTTTTTGGTGTTTGACATTTTTGAAAAAACCTTAAATTTTTCATTTAAGAATTTATTTTTGAAAAACTTATGTTGTGGATCTTTTTTTTTATTTTTGCCTTTGTATTTCCAATCACTCATGCTAAAATTACTGTTTGCGATATTCAAAAAGATATAAAAATTAGTAAAAATGAATTTATATTTGTTGAAACTGTAAATTTTCCAAATAATATGTCAAAAGAAATTGGAAAAAGGTGTAACTTTTTTCTTCAAACTGATGGGAATAAAACAGTGAGTAAAAAATTTTCGACACCGAAATTTACCGGAAAAAAGAAAAAACATTGTATTTAAATTTATAGGAAGAAAATATGGGTATAATTTTTGTAACAAATAATGGTTTACTTCAAAATGTTTATAAGAATAACGTTAAACTAAAGTATAGGTAAACAGCTTTTTTTATATGCAAATTTTTTAGCACAAATTTTTTTTTGAGGTTTTAATTTTACAGGGTGATCCTGCTGGATTACTCCCAAAACAAATTCCATTTGTTGTCAAGGATTGCAAGATTTAAAAAAGCTGTTTGTGGGGATCGATAGCCTATATCATCCGATTTTAAAATCTTGTTTTGGAATTTCTATCATAACCCTCGAAAATTTTTGGTCTCACAACGAAAACCTGAAAAAGTCGAAATTTTTGAATTTTGTGAATAATACTGTTTTTGAGATTTTTGGCATAGAGCTTTCTAAAGAGCTCTTCTAGCCACCCCAAAAGTCATTTTCACAAAATTCGGAAATTTCGACTTTTTCAGGTTTTCGTTGTGGGAACAAAAATTTTCGAGGGTTATGATAGAAATTCCAAAACAAGATTTTAAAATCGGATGATATAGGCTATCAATCCCCACAAACAGTTTTTTTAAATCTTGCAGCCCTTGAGTATAAATGGAATTTGTTTTGGGGGTAGTCCAGCGTGACCATCCTGAACAAATTGTATGCAAATTTTTGGTACAAGTTTTTCTTGAGGCTTTAATTTTACAATTATTTTTATTTAGAAAACCATCAATTTCTTTTAACTCTGCAAATATGTCATATTTTTTTACATCAGATTCATCCTTTAATTTTACAACTTCTTCTCCAATGCCTTTTCAAGGATATATTACTTATGAATCTATTAACAAAGATTTTTGTCCATTATCTGGTAGAATTATTTCATTGTCTGATGAAACACAAATAATATATCTTCAAACTAATTATAACATTTCTGATGAACCAAAAATTAAACAAAAATGTATATGGAATTTTTTATCTCCGAAAGAATATGGATTTAAAATTGTTTTTTTAAATTATGATGAAAGAAGCGATGGTTTTACGGTTATAAATAGCACAAATGATTTGATTACGTCAAGTGAGTTATAGTTTCTTTAAATAAATAATTTGTACCGTTTTGAAGAAAAAAAAAGCTTCTTAGTTCTAAAAGCAAATATGGTTTCTTATCAGTGAAAAAATACCAATGTTTGTTTCTTTAGCAGAAAAATAAAATTTTAAAAGTGCTGATAGTTTAAAAAAGGGGGAGCCGAATCTGTATTAAGTTTTTCTTTTAAACAAACCTGAAAATCAGGCATTTAAGGGAGAAGGCAACGTTCTGATGAGCAAAAAAAACTGCTCCAAAGAATGCCAGCCACGAGTCGACAAAGTAAAAAAAATGCCATTTAACAAATGTGCTTTCCGCGCGGGATTAACTTTTTTGTCTTTTTGCAAAAGCAATTTTTTCATCGAAACAGTAATAATCTTTATAATCTTTTTTTTTGTAAAAAATATATGTTAAACGTTATCTCATGATTTGATTCTACTAATATATGTTCTTCAATATGCTGAGAACGATTATTAATAAAAAAAACACTAAAAAATAATCAACACCGAAAAAAAATGATAAAAATTATCGCTTTTTCGATGCAAAAATTGTTCACATCGAATTGAAAGTGAATAAATTATTCTTTTTTTTGATCTGATGTCTGGCAAAGTACTTTTGTTGGCATTGGAAAAACCGCCAAATTTAAAAATCCTTTGCTAAAAATTTTTATGTTTTTCTCGGATAAAAAAATTTTTTTTCAAAACTTTACGAAAAAAACGAACTTATAGGGTGGTTATCGGATTTTTAACCACCCTATAAGTTCGTTTTTTTCGTAAAGTTTTGTAAAAAATTTTTTTTATCCGAGAAAAACGTAAAAGTTTTTAACAAAAGATTTTTAAATTTGGCGGTTTTTCCAATGCCAACAAAAGTACTTTGCCAGACATCAGATCAAAAAAAAGAACACTCGTTTCGATGTGTGTTTTTGCAAAAAGGACAAAAAAGTTGGTCCCGCGCAGAAAGCACATTTGTTAAACGGCGGTTTTTTAGTTCGTCGACTAGTGCGGCCTGGGTTCTCAAGGTTTATCAAAAAAGCTTTATTTTGCAGCTTCGACATTCCATGAAAAATATTTCCTATATTATATTAAATATTACATAATTAATTTTTCAGGGTAAGTTATTGGTACTATTTCTAGAGATTCAAATTGAAGTTTATATAGTCTCACAGCCAATATACAAAAGCCATATTATAATCACGACAATAACATAACAATCCATTACACTGGCCTTAAAAAGATATCAACTTCTGACACATTTTTTGCTTATGTTAGTATCATAAAACAAAATTATCCAAAAACTAATATTACATGTGTTTTTAAAAAATACCCATGCAAAAAAATTAACATTTTTAATGCAAAAAGTGATAAATCAAGCAGTAAATGTGAAGTCTATAAATGGTTTCTTCCACATAATTATACAGGATATGGATATCCAAATAATGCATATTGTGAAAAAATTATTCAGCTAAAACCAAATCAACAACTTTATGCAACTGTTAATTATTTGCATAGTGAAAGAAATGTTGATATGGTAAAATATTTTAATGGAAGTGAAGATGCCGTTGGAAGAATCTTGAAAGAAGAAAATGTAACAGCTTTTTTTTCAAATGAAAATGATTTAATGAAAGAAGTTAAATTTCGATTTGAAAGTGATGGAAGTGTTCAAGGAAATGGATTTAGTGTGGAAATGGAAGTATTTGGTACGAATTTTGAGCTTTGCTTTGAAATTAAAATTTCTGCTCTGAATAAACTCTGATTTTCCACGTTGGAATTAGGGTTGCCGTCCTCCCTCGTTTCCCCGATTTCCCCGCGGGGATCCCCGTTCGGGGATCCCCGTTTTCCCCGTCCCCTAAAGATTTTTGATTTTTGGGGATCCCCGTCTCCCCGTCCCCGAAAGATTTTCATCCCCGAAAAAATTAAAGTTTCGATAATAAAGGAAAAATCACTAAAAAGTTTTCCAATTAGCGCTCCCCTAATGATTACTGTACATAATAAACGACTTTTACCACCTTTGAATCTTTAAATTTGAAAATATCCAAATTTTTTGTTTCTCCCGCCCCGTAGAAAACAGGGTTCCCCGAACGGGGATCCCCGTTTTCCCCGTCCCCGAAGGTTTTTTGATTTTCGGGGATCCCCGTCTCCGAAAATTTTTGCATTTCGGGGACGTCCCCGTCCCCGAATTTTTCGATTTACGGGGGGGGACACCAACCCTAGTTGGAATCAGTTCCACTCTTTTTATTCTGTCAAAAAATGGGTTGGCACTGTGTTTTTAGCTTTTTTTGTTAAAAAAAACGAAAAAACGAGCATTATTTTTAACAACTGTACCAGATCTTATATTAACTTTTCATGCTTTTTTATATTAATATTATTAATCAGCATAAAAAACTGAGTGGAATATAGCAGAGAGTTTTGAAAAAAAATGTAAAATTAATATAAGATCAGGCACAGTCGTAAAAGATAATGCTCATTTTTTTGTTTTTTAACAAAAAAAAATAAAAAGAAAAAAAACACAATGCCAAGCCATTTTTTGACTCAACAGCTGATTCCAACGTAATTCATGCAAAAAAAAATTTCTCTGATTTTCAAGTTTGACTTTTAAAAAAATTTGGAATAAAATTAGATTCTAAAACTTGTGCTTTAAGCCAAACAAAGAATGTGTTTTTAGACTGCAAATGTGGTGATCCAAATATTCAAATTCCCTGCAATGGAATAAATAACTTTTCTATTATGGGAGCTCATACATTCAAATTTTGTGCAGATTTAAATTGCAATTTTACAGTAATTTTTGACAAATTTTTCAAAAAATACAATAACTTTCAGATAAAAATGAATGAAAAATGCCCTGAAAAATATGGTCTTTTAAGATTTTTTACTCGAATTGCAAATTCATCGGGGCAATTTTTTGTTTATTCAAATAATGAAGAAATTTTGGATTCTGAAAAATTTCAGAGAACAGCTTTAATAACACCAAATAGCACAACATTTTTATTCTTTTTTTCAACAAAAGTTCATGAACTTAAATCTGATGCTGATAAAGGATATTTGAGACTGGAAGTTTCAGCGAATACGGGTATTTAGCTTAAAAATTCTATGCAACGATAGCAAAAATGGAAAAATAGGAAAAAAATTAAAACTACAAACATGAAACTTTCAGATAGACTAAAATATGGTTGAAAAGAACGAAAATCAAATCCGTATTTGTTCAAACTGCCTCAGGGGATTTATGCAAATTTCGATTTAATGCCATTTCCCTATTTCTAAACCAATTTCAATAATTTGACTTTTAAACGATAGAACGAGGCTGGAGGAACATATTGCAACCATAAAAATTTTTTTTTTCAAAATTATGCAAATTTTTTTTCAGAAAATCTGCATAAATCCCCTGAAGCACTTTGAACGAAAACGGATTTGGTTTTCGCTCTTTTCAACCTTATTTTAGCCTATCCTCAAGGTTTCATGTCTGTAATTTAAAATTTAACTTTTTTTCCTCCTCACCTCGAAAATGAAAAAAATGTCGTGTTGTAAAAACTAAAAAAAGCTTTTAAGGACCTAGCCGTTTACCAAATGTAATTTTAACAAAAGAAAATCCGGCATATGTATTGCAATTTGATAAAAGTAATTCAGCTTTAACGGTAACACTTTCGGATGAACTTAAATCAGAGAATGATGCAATTGAAACTGTACATTTACCAAAAACTTCATCATATAAAATTTTATCATGCTTTGCAATTTATTATCAATCAAATTTTACAAATGTTATGGGAAAACTTTATTCGTATGCAACATTTTGCATAGCAATTTCATTTAAAAATTGCTCTCTTTTAGATATCCAAATATTATTACAACTCAATTAACAGTATATCGGCATCATAATTGTACAAATGAAAATGTTACAATATTATTTAGAGCTAAAAATAGTAATTATTTGAACATTATTTTCTGTAAAAAAATATTAAAATTTTAGGTCACGCAAAAAATTGTATTTTCAAAAATACAGCTTTTGAAATTAGAGCTGAAATTCCACAAAAAACTTCGATGATTGCAAAAAGTCAAGGATCATGTTATTTTGTAATTGTAAATCAAGTAAAAGATCCAAATAATATCATTTTTACAAAAATTTGGACAAATTCTAAAAAGAATTTGTTGGATTTTTATAGTGATATAAATCAAACTCGGAAATTAATAGAATTCAAGTAGGTTTTTAAAGTTAAAACCAGTGTTGTGCTTTCGAATTTAAAATGACTCCGGCGATGACTCCGACTCCAGAGTCGAATTAAAGGGTCAACTCCGATAGTAAAATGTTTTTCAAAAGCACGTGGGATTGTTTGTTTTCTTTTTTTAAGATTTAAAGACCGTTTTTAATCTTCAAAAAAGTTATTTTAATCATAAAAAATGATGGTGAAAATTTTTTCTAATTTTAAAGAATTTTTAAAACTATTTTAAAGACAATATTAACTTTACTTTGCATAAAATCTGCCAAAATAATAAGACAAAACTAAATATTTATGGAAAAAAGCACTTTTTTCTTCTTTTTTCCTTTATTTAAAATTTTCACCCAAAGTCGAATCCACCACCGTGACTCCGACTCCGACTCCTACTCCGACTCCGGTGTCGCAACATCACTGGTTGAAACAAAACTTTATCATAAAATGTTTTTTGTAAAACTTTAAAATTAGTATATTTTAGCCGATTAGACATTTATCCATGGAAAACTTTGATACTTAATCGACAATTTTATATTGCTGCAATTCCAGCAAATTCGAGTTTTTTGCTAGAATTTTATCCTTTTGTTGTACCATTTAATATTACATCAACAATGGCATCATTATTAGGTGGTCCGTATTTTAATTATCCTGAGTTAAATATGGCACAAAAATATTTGTATGAATTAAGTGACAGCAAAACGGCCCTCAAAATTGACGCCATTGATATTGTTTCAACTCGAACATTAAAACTTGAAAATGAAAAAGGAAAAGTTTTGAAAGAGTAAAAATTTAAATTTTTGTTAAAAGCAGGAATAAATTGTTTTTTAGATTGTCAACGGAATTTGGATTAATGCCATTGGAGGAAACCACAGTTAAACTTTCGTATTTAAGACCAGATTGGAATCACAAAAATTATAGTGAAACACAATTATTTTTTAAAATATCTATAATTTAATGGCGGATTTGTGTAAAAGAAAATGTTTTTTGATCACATGAATTTTCATTTTTGTTTTTTATTATTTTTTTAAAAAATAAAATTTTGTAAGCGTAAAAAAAATTAAAAAAACAAAAATTATGCGTTTTAATTTTTTTACAAAAATGACTGAAATAACAAAAAATACATTTTTGATCCATCATTAAACACCCATTTTCTCTCTCTTTTTTCTCTCTTTCATTTTTGCAATCATGTTTTTCCTTTTTGTAAAAAAACAAAACCCAATCCAACACTGTTATTTTTTTGTTATTTTTTTCTGACCTTTATTGATTGTTTCTTTGGCCTTTTCGCTTTCCCTTTCCTTTTTCCCTCTGTTTTTTCAAGTGTCTATTTTTTTTTCATTTTTTTGTTTCATTGAACAAAAAAAAGTGATGGAATTAATTTCATTCGTTTTTCAAACGTTTATAAATTATTTTTGTTTTTTATGCAATAACAATAATACCAATGATAATAGTACTAATTTAAATATTGGACCAACTGTTAATACAATTTATGGAAAAATTGAAGGAATATCAATTCAAACGCAATTGGGTTTTAAAGCTGATATCTTTCTTGGAATTCCATATGCAAAGCCGCCGATTGGGGAATTAAGGTTTGAGGTAAAATTTTGGTTTAATTTTACTGACTCTAGGGGGGACTCAAAAATCAGATATTTTTTGTTGCACTAATAAATGCCTAATTTTCATGATAACTCATAAGAAAAAAAACTATCCTTGTTGAAACTTCTTTTTTTATGTTAATAAGGCCATGTCACAAACAGTGTTGTGCTTTCGAATTTGAAATGACTCCGGCGACGACTTCGACTACGGTGTCGGAGTCACTGGAGTCAAATTAAATGGTGCACTCCGATAGTAAAATGTTTTTCAAAAGCACGTGGGATTGTTTGTTTTCTTTTTTTAAGATTTAAAGACCGTTTTTAATCTTCAAAAAAGTTATTTTAATCACAAAAAATGATGGTGAAATTTTTTTCTAATTTTGAAAATTTTTTAAAACGATTTTAAAGACAATATTAACTTTACTTTGCATTTAATATGCCAAAAAATGAGGCATAAAACTAAATATTTATGGAAAAAAGCACTTTTTTCTTCTTTTTTCCTTTATTTTAAATTTTCACCCAAAGTCGAATCCACCACCGTGACTCCGACTCCGGAGTCAAAGTCGCAACAACGCCGATCCCAAAATTAGCAAAATCCTTTGAAATTATGCCGCCATCGGCAAAAGATTAAAGGCATGACCTTTAAAATCAAAAATGCACACCCCACAATCACATCCTGTCTTGGGCCTTGAATGTTACTTAATATCTTTTCAACAATCCCTTATTTTCAGAAACCCCAACCCCCATCACCATGGAAGAGCACCTTCAAAGCTGAAAACTTTAGCCTTGGATGTGCAACATATTATGTTGGATTAAATGAAAGCCTTGTAAGTGAAGATTGTTTAACCCTAAATATTATGCGACCATCTGCTCCTTCAAAAAATCCTGTTGGATATCCAGTAATGGTTTTTATCCATGGCGGTGGATTTATTACTGGTGCAAGCTGGAATTTTCCATATCAACCAATCGTCGAAAAACTTGTTAAACATGAAATTATTTTTGTGTCAATTAATTATCGCCTTGGACCTTTTGGTAAGATTTTGTTAAAGGGATTTATGAAATCCACTTCAAAAACTTTTTAGGTTTTTATTCAACTGGAAATGCATTTGCCCCAGGGAATTATGGTTTATGGGATCAAGTTGAAGCTTTAAAATTTATTCAAAAAACAATTTCTAATTTTGGTGGAAATTCAAAATCTGTAACAATTTTTGGTGAATCTGCTGGTGGAGCTTCTGTTTCATGGTTAACTCTTTCCTCTGAAACTGAAGGCCTCTTTAATCGTGCCATTCCAATGTCTGGTTCATCACAAGCAATTTGGGCTAATACCGAAGATGTTGTTGGATTTAGTAAAAATCTTACAAGAGAATTAGGATGTGATAAAGTTGAAGATTTAAAAAAATGTATTCAACGCTCTTCAACACATGAAATAATTAAAGCTGCAAAAAGTTTTGTAAGTTTTTCCAGCTTTCAAATTATGCAAAAAATGGATTTATGCAAATTTACAAAAAATCAATTTATGTAAATTTTATTTTTAGACTCCAAATACAAATAGATATGATTCCCCGGATTTCAGTTATTGGAATCCAAGAATTGATGGAGATTTTGTTGATGCACAAAATTTTGATGAAGCAATAAAAAAAGCACCAAAACGTGAACATTTTATTGGAATTGATTCACAAGAGGATATTACTTTTGGTATGTTTCAAGTTCAAAGTTTTATGCAAATTTTTAAATCCTTGGTACAGATGTGCCAGATATCTGAGATCCCCCCTAATTTTAATTTTGCTAACAACATAGTTAGTATTATAATAATGGCACTTGCTGATAAGGATTTCATATATCCTTATCAGACTAGCTTAAGCTTATTCCTAATCCAAGTGACATTTACTGATAAGGATATATGAAATCCTTATCAGCAAGTGCCATTATTATACTACTATAGTTACCCAAAATAATTTTTTTCGTGTTTGTTTATCCAAGATTTTATATATCCAAGTATCCAATGGATATATGAAATCCCTTTATATCTTCTTTTTTAATCTAACCCCCCTTTTTTAGCATTGGTTCAATCTTTTAATTTTACTGGTGCCAAATATCTTCCATTACCACTTGAAAAAGAATTACATTTTCGACGAGAAAATTTCTCTGCAGCCATTTCAGCCCTTCTTGGAACAGCAGAACATTTTGGAAAAGATAAAGATAAAGTGACAAAAAAGATTGTCGAATTTTATGAAAAAAATGAAAATTATAAACGAAATTTTTTCCTTCAAACTTTTGTTCAAATTTTTTCGGATATTCATTTCAACGTTCCTGCAATGCGAGAAGCAAAGATGAAAGCCGCCGCTGGGCATAAAGTTTTCTTTTATCGATATTCACATATTTTACCGGAATGGAGAAATCGATTAGTTGATGGTGCCCGACATGGCTCTGAAATGGAAAACTTTTTTTCGCCAACTACCAGCAATTTAGAAGTTCAACAAACAACCGTGGATTTATTTGTTAATTTTGCTGTTAAAGGGTAAGAAGGGAAAATTTGCATAATAATATTTTTTGGACAATTTATTGAACTCCAAAAATGCCAGAAAAATTTTTTGACTAAAAATCAGTGTCGGATTTTTAATGACTGTCAAAGTCACGGGAGCCGACTCCGGAGTCGAATGAAATGCTTAAAGGAGGCGGACTCTTTGATCCATTTTTAAAAAAAAAAGGATTTCGAAATATTTCTTTTTTTTTCCAACCATCGATATTCGTGATTCAGGCAAACTCTTGAAACGAAAATGCAGCTTCCCTTGTTTTTATTTTTTAACAAAGGAAATATTTTTTCGTTTCAAGAGATCACGAATATCGATGGTTTGGAAAAAAAAGAAATATTTCGAAATCCTTTTTTTTAAAAAATGGATCAAAGGGTCTGCCTCCTTTAACTCCGATAGTAAAATGTTTTCAAAAGCACGTGGGATTGCTTGTTGTCTTCTTTTTTTAAGGTTTAAAGACCATTTTTTATCTTCAAAAAAGTTGTTTTGATCATAAAAATGATGGTGAAAATTTTTTTCTAATTTCGAAGAATTTTTTAAAACGATTTTAAAGACAATATTTATTTTAATTTGCATATAATCTGCCAAAAAAATAAGACAGAAAACTAAATATTTATGGAAAAAAGCACTTTTTTCTTCTTTTTTCCTATATTTTAAATTTTTACCCGGAGTCGACTCCACCACCGTGACTCCGACTCCGGAGTTACAACAACACTGCTAAAAATTTCAATTTTCAGAATCCCAACATCTGCTCCACTTGAAGCCGCACCTGTAACAGCAACAAAAATTCCATTTATTGATATTAATAAAATTAGTAAAGCTCAAGACAATCTTTGGCCGGATCGAACACAATTTTGGGATCAACTTGCAAAAGATTATGGTTTTGATTGGCCTAGTGGAAGAGATACAACAAATTCTTAAAAAAAATTTTTTAAGAAGCAAGTTCCTAAAAAAAGCAAAAAACTTTTTTTTTCACGTGTAACATATTTTTTTTTGCAAAGAAAAGACCTTTTTTTACTTTCTTTCCGGGTTTCTTTTGAAGAATAAACTTTTTTTATTTACTTTGACTTTTTTTAGTTTTTTGCAGAAACACAGACACAAACAAAAAAAGTGAGATGAAACAAGTTTACGTTATTTGTTACAATTTTTATCTACTCTTTGTAAACAAAAAAAAGGTGACAATGAACAAGGGATAAAAAAAATCAAAAGTTAAACATAGCCTTAGGTAACTGGTATTAAAATGTCAGTATATAAGCTTTGAGGTAAAAAGGTGAAAAATAACATTCAGATTCAACTGAAGCTTCAAATTCCATTGTATTTTCTTCAAAAAAATGTCTTCTTCAAAACTGTAAGTTTTTTTGAGATTTTTAGGCACGGCAGCCCCGTTCATTGAAAAAATGAAAGAGGGTTGTGCGCAACTTGCACCAAAAAAGCCACTCTTTTGATTTCGTTTTTCAAAAAAGAGTGGCTTTAAAAAAAACAAAGAAGTCAAAAGAGTGGCTTTTTCGCTGCAGCTTGCGCACTGCCCACTTTCCTTTTAAGTCTGCCGTGATAGGGTTTTTAAAATTAGATGTTTTGCAAATCCATTTCAAATAAAACTTTTATGCTAATTTTTTTTTCCAATTTTTTCAGCATCCTTATCTGCTTCATCTTTGCATTTGCTGCTGTTGCAATTGTACAATCTCAATTTGTTTATACTGCTCCATATGTTTATTCTCCATATATTCCATATTATGGATGGGTTTGGGGAAGTAATAAAAATGGAGATGCACCAATGCCACCCCCACCATCAAATGGAAATCAAGGCCCTGGCCCCATGGGCCCTTCTTTCACAAATAATGCTCCACGAAATTAAAATCTTTTTTTAAAAAATGTATTAAACATTTTCTTTTGACTGTAAATACAAAATAAAACTGCATTCTTATTAAAAACTGAGAAAAACATGTGAAAACTAATATTTTTAAACGTAAGGATGCAGGGGGTCCCAAATTTCAAGCCCCCGGCCCGTTTTTTTCCGGGCCTTTAAAAATGCCCCGAAATCCTTTTTTTCCAGATTTGATTAAAAAATTTGGTAAAGAAATTTTTTTTTAAAACATTAAAAGCGTTAGCACTCTTCATTTTTTTGTTTAAAATAACTTAAACGAAGAACAACTTTTATAAAAATGATCTCATTATGCTTAAAACCCCGCTACAACACCCAGTGCTAAAACCCCGGGGCCCCTTGCATCCTTACTTAAACGGGATAAAATAAATATAAATTCCCTAAACATAAATTGTAAAAATTTTATTCTTTAAATATAAAATGTTAGCAAAAAAGATTCCCTAAACATAAATAATATAATTGTAAAAATTTGGGACAAAAATAAATTTTGAAATGCACAATCAGCAAAGTTTAAGTTACTGTATTTTTTGAAATGATGTGATAATAAAAACTGCATCCGTAAGATTTTCATTTTCTCACCATGAAAAATTTTCCTCTTTTTTTATATAAAAATTAAATTAATTAAACGATGAGAACTCTCCTTTTTTTAATCTGTCAAATATCGTCAAAAATCGGTTTAAAAAAAAGCAAAAACTTTAAATCCCGTAAAATAGGGGAAATTTTTCCCGTACGTACGGGAAAATCCCCGTTTTTCCCCTAAACTTTTTTTTCAGTGTGTGATTACGAAAAAACGTGTTTTATATCACAAAAAAATAAACAATAAATAAAAACCATACAAAAAAAAACTTTTTTTTATCACATTGATGAATCATTGTCATCTCTTGTATCAATAATATTCCAAACATATTTATCTGCAATTTCTTGCTCTTCTTCGGGGCTTAAATCGGCAGGAAGATTTAAAATTCCACGAATACTTTCAATACTTTGTCCATCCATAAAACTTTTAGCTATTAATAATCCAGCATCAATTAATCGAGGCATATTAAGAAAATTTGCAGCTTCAAGAAGTTGCACTAAAATATCTCCTTCACAATCTCCTAAAGCTTCAAGCCATGGAGAGGGATCAGAAATATATCCGTTTGGGATTACATATTCTGGAGCGCCTTCAAATTTTTCACAAAATGCTACAATTCTTTTTATTGTTGCAGTTGAAATTTTTGGAAGTGGGATTGGATCATCCTTATTTTCGGTGGAAGCTAAAAAATAGTGAAAACAGTTTTAAAGTTTTGGTTAATTTTTTTTGAGCATCAAATTTTCACTGCTTAAATTTTAGCACAATTTTAAAAATTTAAATAAAGAAATTCAGTTTAATTTTTAAGCAGTGTTGTGCTTTCGAATTTGAAATGACTCCGGCGATGACTCCGGCTCCGGAGCCGGAGTCACTGGAATCGACTCCGATAGTAAAATGTTTTTCAGAAGCACGTGGGATTGCCTTTTTAATGCTTGTTTTCTTCTTTTTTTAAGGTTTAAAGACAGTTTTTTATCTTCAAAAAAGTTATTTTAATCATAAAAAATGATGGTAAAAATTTTTTCTAATTTTGAAGAATTTTTTAAAACGATTTTAAAGACAATATTAACTTTAATTTGCATTTAATATGCCAAAGAAAATAAGACAGAAAATTAAATTTTTATGTAAAAAAGCACTTTTTTCTTCTTTTTTCCTTTCTTTTTAATTTTTACCCGGAGTCGAATCCACCACCGTAACTCCGGCTCCTACTCCGACTTTGGAGTTAGCTCCACGACTCCGTTGTCGGAGTCGCAACAACACTGTTTTTATAAATTAAAATTTAAAAGTCTTAAATAATTAAAAAAAATTACATTTTTAAAACCCATGATAAAACTTTATTAAAAAACTTACCGATCATTTCTGTTAAAACTTTTGATTCTTTAATAACAATATTAGGGACTTCAATTTTTTCATTTTCACTGGAAATTAGAATACGCCTTATAACAAGACAAACTGCTGACATTTTTACTGAGAATGTAAAATTAAACTTAAATCAATGAAGAAAAGAAGAGAGAAAAATGCCATTAAAAGTGGCACTGTTTTGTGTTCGATCGATTATGATACATTTTTAGAAAAAGGAAAGGAGGAGTTGAAAGGTGGCAAAATGATGACTTGGCATTTTTTCAAATGACAATGTCGTTTGTTTGTTTAAAAAAGGGAAAAAATTTTCTCGGTAATAGAGCTTTAAATTATACAAGGGAGAAGTTATTAACCGTTACAACATTGTTACACGAGTCGATAAACTACAAAAAACGCCATTTAACAAATGTTAAAACAAACGAGCACCCCGTCCCCGAAAGATTTTCATCCCTGAAAAAATTAAAGTTTCGATAATAAAGGAAAAATCACTAAAAAGTTTTCCAATTAGCGCTCCCCAAATGATTACAGTACATAATATACGACTTTTACCACTTTTGAATCTTTAAATTTGAATTTTTTCTCTCCCCGTCCCCGAAGAATTTTTAATTTTCGGGGATCCCCGTTTCCTCGTCCCCGAAATTTTTTGCATTTCGGGGACGTCCCCGTCCCCAGATTTTTAGATTTACGGGGGGAACGGCAACCCTAGTTTCCTCTACATTTTTTTAATTTTTTACAATTTTCAAAAAAAAACATGATTTTTGCATTTCACAAATCTTCGTTCATTCATTTTATTTAAAAATTCACGTAAAACAACAATAAAATTTCAACACCACAAAGTACACAAAAAAGGGTGATTTTCTGACAAAAAGAATCAAAGGTTCAATTGAAAGACCGCTAAACTTTTGATTTTTACATCAAAAAACCACTCAAAAAAGAGTGTATTGTTTGAAAAAATTATAAAAAACACATTTTTAATGTTTTTGAGTGTGTTTAAAAAAACTATAAAAAGCAAAAGTTAAAACAAAATTTTATTCAAAATTAAAATTATTCTTTACCAGTTTTTAAAAAAAATGTTTATTCTAATATTTTTTACTTTAACAGTTGTATATATTTTTCATCAATGTTTTTGGAGACGAAAAAATCTTCCACCAGGTCCAATGCCATTTCCATTGATTGGAAATATTCCAACAATAGATTTAAATAATATTGATAATCAATTAATGAATTTAAAAAAGAGATATGGAAATGTTATAACTTTATGGTTACCAAAGCCAACGATAATTGTTTGTGGAAATGAAGTTTGTTGAAGATATTTTATGGGATTCAGTTTTAAAAACAGTTTTCTTTTTTTAGCAATTAAAATCAGCTTTTATAAAAAATGGTGAAAAAACAGCTGGAAGGCCAGATTTTGTGATTATGGAAATATTGGTTTAAGGGAATTATGGTGTAGTATTTTCACATGATTCATTTTGGAGAAATCAGCGTCGATTTGCCTTACATGTTTTAAGAGATTTTGGAGTTGGGCGGCCAATTTTAGAGAATGCAATTATCAGCCAAGCATCAGATGTTTGTAATTATTTTAAAAGCTTGAATGGTGAAGCAATTAATCCAAGCAAGATTTTTATTGTAAGCTTTAACCTCTAATTAGGGGACCCAACTTTTTGGACAAAAAGAAGGGGAATAACTAGGGTTGGTCGGTGGCAAATTTATCGAGGACTGATTTACCGGTAAATTAAAACATTTGTGTGAAAATTGATTTTCATAAATCAGAGACGGATATACTAAAAATTTAGCTCTTTTTTCTTAAAAATCATGTTTTTTGCGTTTTTGAAGATCGAAATTGTATTGAAAGCGACAATAAAAAATCAAAAAATGATCTGTTTCGTCAAAAATAAGTTATTTTCACTTAAACGCTTTAGATTTTTAAAGCCTTTTTCCAAGCTAAATTTGGATGAATTTGGAGGCTAAAGGCATTTTTTGCATTTTCGGTAAATTTAGGGAAAACAAGGAATTAAAAATTTTCTGATTTTTTTGCTGGTCACATTTTGTCAAAATTTCCCCCCTTTAATGGGAATTATCAATAATACAGTTCTATTAAAAACATTAAAATTTAGACCTGTGTTGGAAATATCATTCATCAGCTTGCATTTGGAAATACCACAGATATCTCTGATAATTTAATATATGAATTTCGAAATAAAATGGTTGAATCTTCAAAAATAATAAATCATCCATTAACATTTTTAATGGATTTATGGAAGCCAATAAAATACCTAAAATTCTTAGGTGGACATTCATATAAAAGAATGTTAGATTTGAATGATGAATTAATAAATTATGTAAAAATGCATATTGAAGAACATCGAAAAACTATTGATTTTGAATCAGAACCTCGAGATTATATTGATGCATTTTTAATTGAACAAAAAAAACAAAATCCAAAAATGGAAAAATATGGAGAATGGAGTGATTTACAATTAATTGGAACACTTTTGGATTTATTTGCTGCAGGAACTGATACAACGTCTTCAACAATTACAATGTTCATTTTTAATATTCTTCATAATCCAAATATTCAAGCAAAAATTCATAAAGAAATTGATAGTATACTTGGGAGGGATAAAATTATTACAATGTCAGATCAGACAAAACTTCCATATTTTAATGCTTGCCTTCAAGAAATTCAACGAATTACAACACTTTTACCGCTAAATTTATTTCATCGAACTGTAGAAAATGTTGAAATTGATGGATATATAATTCCAAAGGGGACTACAATAATCCCACAATTTGAATCTGTTCATAAAGATGAAAACGAATTTAATGGTAAAATTTTTTATTGAAAAATTATTTGACAGTTAAAAGTTTCGAAATTTATGAAAATTGTTCCTCTTAAAAATTGTGCGACAAAAACTCCGAAATTTTATGCTAAAAAAACAGAACTTTACAGTTTTATTTATTTTGAGCAGTTTTAATAAATTTTTGCAATACCCATAATCATGAATTTCCAAAAACATTTTTACTGCCACTGTGTTAAAATTATTAATATATTTGCAAAAATCTTACTATAACAGTAAAATTTTCACCATCGCAAACTTTACAATTTTTGAATTTTGCGCGCTTTTTGCATAATTAAAGGGTGTTTATGGAGCTCTCAAATTTTTTTGTTGTCTGAAGTTTTTCATATTTTTAACAAATTTTAAAACAGTAATTTAATACTAAAAACAATTCTTTTATATTATTTTCTTTTTATTTATCCATCGTATGGATGAACTCTATCTTTTAAGACAAAAATTAGCACGATCTGAGAACTTTGAAAAATCCAAGCAAATCGCTAACCATATGACAGTTAAAACTTTCTAAATTTATGAGAATTGTTCCTCATAAAAAATTGTGCGACAAAAATTCCGAAATTTTATACTGAAAAAACAGAATTTTACAGTTTATAAATTTTAAGTAGGATTTGTCATTTACCGGTAAATTTGCCTCCAGATTCACCCAAATTTATGACTTTAAAAATCTAAAGCGTTCTTAATAATTGAATTTTAAGTGAAAATAGCTTATTTTTGACCAAAAAGTCCATTTTTTGATTTTTCATTGTACAATTTCGATCTTCAAAAACTCAAAAAACATGATTTTTAAGAAAAAAGAGCTAAATTTTTAGTATATCCGCCTCTGTAAAAATTTTTATGAAAATCAATTTTGAAAAATTTTTGTCATTTTTCTAAAAATTTTCTGATTTGTCCCACACACAAATGTTTTTAATTTACCGGTAAATTTGCCACCGACCAACCCTAATTTTGAGCAGTTTAAATTAATTTTTGTAATACCCATAAATAGCAAACAGTTAACCTATCATGATATGTTGATGATAGCTATCATCAACAGTTATTTTCACCGCCCCATTTTTTTAGATCCCTTAAAATTTGATCCATCAAGATTTTTGGATTCTGAAAACAATTACAAAAAAGATGATCGAATTACACCATTTTCACTTGGAAAACGGGCATGTTTGGGTGAAAGTTTAGCTCGAATGGAACTCTTTTTATTTGCAGCAACATTTTTTCAACATTTTGAATTTTATCCTGAAAATCCAGATAACCTTCCATTATTTGAATATGATTACAGCATTGTTAAAAGTATTAAACCTTTTAAAGTTTGTATTTTTGAAAGAAAATAATTTTTTACATCATTAAATTTTTTGCTTATGTTTTTTAAAACTTGTAAAATTTACAATTTACAATGCAAATATTGGCTTTTTTTAAATTTTAATTATTAAATTTTATACTGTCAGTTTGTCGAATAAATAATTTAAAAAACCTGAAATAAAGATTGACAACGGAACCTTTTCAGTTGACACTTGCGTTTTTTTCCTTAACTCACGACCCCCGGGTCGTGGAATTTTGACTTTAGAATCATGTAACTTCTGTAAAACCCCGAAAGGGCAGCTAGTACTTGGGGGTTTTTCATACCTATAGGGGTACTATCGATTTCACATATGACCTAAGAAATCTGGGGTTAACATCTGAAAACGGTCCCTTGTGAGTGTTATTTCGATTCCGACCAATTTTATCGATTCTTTTGGTAAATTCCGATTCTTCCCGATTCCGTTGTTTTGACAATAACTGAAGAAACAGGTGCCATCTTAAATAACTGACGGTTTTAATCAGTTAAAATGGATATATGCTACATTAAAAATGCCTCGCACAGTTTTAAATTTTTAATAATTGATTTTTACCGCTGAGGCACCTCCTCCAGTTTGAAATTTTTTTTTATTTTTTTATCCTGAAAATCCTGATAACCTTCCATTATTTGAATATGATTACAGCATTGTTAAAAGTATTAAACCTTTTAAAGTTCGTATTTTTGAAAGAAAATAATTTTTTATCATTAAATTTTTTGCTTTTTTATTTATGTTTTTTAAACTTGTAAATTATCATGAAACAGTTTACTGATCTTTTTTGAAATTTTTTAACTTTTTAATTGTTGAAATATTTACTGTCAGTTTGTAAAATAAATAATTAAAAAAAGTTTGAAATAAAGAGTGAGTGTTATATCGATTCTGATCGATTTCATCTATTCTTTTGGTTGATTTAATCAGTTAAAATAAATATTAGCTACATCAAAAATATATTTTTGATTTTTATCGTCGGGACAGCTCATCCAGTTTGATTGTTTTTTGCAATGCTTGGTCAATTTTTTGTTTTTGCAAATTAGAAGTTAGTTTTACCCCAATTAAATGTTTATTAAAGCAAAATTACATTAAATAATATATTTATAAGTTTTACTGCAGACTTCTTTATTTTTTTCAATAGCTTAAATTTGAATATTTTATTACCACCAAAATGCCTTACATGAAGCAACAGTTTTCTAATAAATCTTCTTTTAAAATAGACTGGAACATATACTTAAATCTTTTTAATTGAAACCATTCAGTTTTTTATTATTAAAATATAAGCTTTTTCTTAATGCAACATTCAATTATAACCAGTGTCTCCAAAGTCCCATTTTTTTTGGGACGCGTCCGTCCCGTCCCTAAATTTAAAAAAACACGTCCCCGTCCGTCTCGGGACGGGGACGGGACGGAAAAACGGACGTCTCGGGACGGGACGGTAGAGACCCTTATTATAACACATTATTTTTTACAGTTTTTGATTTTTTAAAAATTGATTTTTACCGCTAAGGCAGCTCTTCCAGTTTGATTACATGCTTATTTTTTCAATGCTTGGTCAATTTTTACTCTTCGCAAATTAGAAGTTAGTTTTACTCCAATTAAATTTTTTTAAAACAAAATTATACTAAACAAAATATTTATATATTTTACTGCAGACCTCTTTACTTTGTTTCAGTTTTCTAAACGTAAATATGTTGTTACCGCCAAATGCATTACATGAAGCAACAGTTTTCTAATTACTCTTCTTTTAAAACGGAATGAGTTTTTGCTCACATTTTTTTTGGTGTGGCACCATGGTTCAGTTTTTTTATTATTAAAATATAAACTTTTTTTCAATGCAACGCTTAATTATAACATATTATTTAAAGTATATTCAAATTATTTTTATTATTTTTATTGCATTAACAAAAAAATACAAATAAAAATAAAGATGTAATTGCAGTTTTACAGTTCCATCAATTTGAGCTTTTTAAATTATTTTATATTTGGCAGCGAAAAACAATGTAAAAAATAAGTTTACTGTTGTATTTGACAGTTTTATGCAGTACTATAAGTTTCAAACAATCTGAAAACTGTACCAAAACCTAGCAAAATTGAGTTATTTATCAGAAAAAAATGTAAATAAAAAATTACAAAGATTTGAGTTTGTGTCCCAGTTTTATAAATCATTATATTTTATTGCACAAAAACAATTGATAATAAAGAAACAAAAAAGAATGAAGCAAAACAGTGATAAATTAAAAAATAAAGCTATGGAAATTATGATATGTTTAAAAACAATTTTATAAAAAAAGGTATTTTCGTTTCAGGATTCCTTTAAAAAGTACAGTTTTTTCATAATATTTAAACAGCATCAGGATTTGCAACTAAACCATTTTGTCGAGTAATACCTTTCTTTCCAATATTTACTTGAACAAGATATCGAATTCGAATTTGATTAATATTATATACTAAAAAATAATGGATTAGGTTGAGCAGTTAAATATTTTTGTTTAAAAAAACTAACCAATATATTCATTATAATCCAAGATGAGATCATCTTTATCTTCCCGTTTAATTAATTGTCCCATTGGAACTCGAACATTTCCATCAATTGTACAATTACCTTTTCGATCCGGGTACCATTTACCAAGGCCTAAAAAAGGTGGTATTATTTTCGTCAGTTTTATAGTTTTATATCAAAAAAACCAATTTTTGGTACAAGAACACAAACACCGCCAGTTTGTTACGAAAAAAGTTTTTTCAAAGATCTCCAAGCTCCACAGTTTTTATCATTTTTTTCGCCTCCAAATGTTTCAGTAAAATGTGAATCAATTTTTCCAAAAAAGGTTTGAACTCCTTGTTTCGATTTTGAATTGTTAGGACAGTTTATTTTGGTTAAAATTTTTCGTAATATTTTACTTCGTTAATTTAAGGTAAACAACTGTCAGTTTAATTTAAAAAAAAAGTTAAAATATTGTTTTTATTTAAAGGGGACGAACGTTTTGATACAGTTTCGAAATCTTAGATTTTCGTGATTTTCATGCAAACTGGGAGTCTTGAAACGAAAATGACCCTTTTTTAAATTGTTTTTATCAAAAAAGATGCATTTTCGTTTCGAGACTCTCAGTTTGCCTGAAAATCACGAAAATCTAAGATTACGAAACTGTATCAAAACGTCCGCCTCCTTTAAATGCTGCTTGGAAATAAGAAAAAACCCCCTAGTTTTACTTACCTTTAACACTATCTTTTGTTTCATCAGGTTGAATTAATTCAAAATCTAAATTACTTTTTCGATCAATATTTCCTAATGCAACTTCACATAAAAGTAGCATTGAATCTTCTTCATCACAATATGAAGCAGATAAGCAAACAGTATCTGCAAAATATACCCCCTTTCCAAACCATAAATCTCTTGGCTTTTCAGGGATATGTAAACCTTGTGAAAGAATTCCAACAAAATTTACAGTTCTTGAACCATGCCATAAAAGTTGAATATTTCCAAGCTTTCGATTAAATCTTTCTGCTTCTTCAATTCGATTAATTTCAAAAATATCAATAATATCAAGTTTAAAATCTTCTGAAACTCGTTGATTCGTTTGTGCATATTGTTCAATAAGTTTAAAAGTTTCAGAGTCATGATCCAAAACAGTTATTTCACAATTTAGCTTTTCATAATATCTTGAAATTACATCTTGCCGGGAAAGATCAGTTTGTAAAATCATATCACCAATTGAACGATTTGCAATTTCAATATCCGCTAATGTATTTAACATTGAAGCTTTTGAATCAATAATATTTGGATTATCAAGAAGTGGAAATTTTATTTTTCCATGATTTGCATGTGGAATTAATGAATAAAATTCTTCACTTGCTTTTTGAACATGCTCAGGGCTTAAACCAGTTCGAAGTTCCTAAAATTAAAAAGAAATAAAATAATTTTGAAGATTCAGAAAATGGCAGTTTACATAATTTAAAACTAAATACCTTAATTTCAGCTGTTTTAACCTTAAATGCTGAAAGCATAATCATGTCAGTTTTTTAACGAGAATTTTTTTAAAAATTAGCAAATTTCTCTAACTTAAAATGAACACAAGCTTTTTTAAATGAATGCAGTTAAAAAAGCTTGTATTTGAATATTATATCAAATTTCTCATTAAAATGAAAAATTTGCTATAAATGATTGTTCAAAAACCAAGTGACCGAAATATTCTGATTTTTGGAAGCCCTTCTACGACCTTTGATGTGATTTTTTTGTCGAAAATATCGTTTCCTTTGATCACATGATTCCAGAATTTTCCTCAAACGAAAAAAACTTTCGGTAAAATTGCTTATCATTTTTAAACTTTTTAATCCAATGAATGGCATTCCAGTTTTTAAATTTCTTTATTCTAATTAATTTAATCAAAAAAAAACAAATTTCGCATCTAAATTTTTGCCCAAATATTTCCGTTGCCCAAAACCCCTAAAAACACCAAATATGGGCCTGATGAACTATTTGAAAACGTCAATGGTAAGCACCATTAGTTTTTAAATATTATTCCTAAAAAGCGCATACGTAAAATATACAAATTTAAATGTTTTTGCATCAATGATTTAGTAAAGCTAAAGACTTTTGACAGTTTTTTAGTTACCCTTCTTTTCCAAAAAAATCGACAGGAGCGCCAGTTTTGGAATCAAAATAGAACATGCTTCTCAAAACAACCGGAAATTCAGTTAAAAAAGCTAGTCTTTGAATATTTAAAAATAATACATTTTCACACAAATTTTTAAAAAATTATTGCTTAAACAGTTTTCTCAATTTAAAAATCCAATACTGCTTTAATTTCAAAAGGTTACCATCACTGTAATGGTTTTATGAAAATATACTTTTTTTCTCGTTTTTACGTTAGCTGAATTTTTTAAAGTTAATTTCTTGATGTTTCATTGTGTATCGGTTATTTTATCAAAATATCAATTTTTTCTAAACGCTCTTTAAACTTTTTTAGATTAATATCATTTGTTCTTTTCTCCCTATTATTAATAATTTTTGAGTTGCGCTACTCAAGAAAACCAGTTTAAACTTTCATTACAAAAGGAAGATGATTCAGTTTTATTTTTTATTTTAAATCTGGTAAACTCAACCCAAATAAACTATTGCACAGTTTTTTTATATCCCCTATTAAATCTTACCTGAGCCAATTCTTTCAAAATTCTTCTTGCTGCAGAAATTTGATCTTGTGTTAATTCTCCAACGGATAACTTTTGTAAATCCAATTTCATCCCTTTTAAAGCAGCCGTTAAAGAATTTGGATCAAAAATTCTTTGCATTAAATTATATAATGCTTTTGGCAATAAAATTTTTGGTGTAATTTCAATAATATTAATTTCCTCATCTTCAATAATTTCCATTTCAGGATTATATTTAATAATTTTTGTTTCAGTTGTTTTTTCAGTTTCCATTTCAATCATTGTTGAATTTGATGAAACCGAAATCCGTTCAACGACAGCAGTTGACATAATTTAAATTAATTTTCCAAAATGAAAATAAGTGGCAGTTAAATAAAACAGAAATAAAAAATTTCTTAAATAAATAATATAGCAAAAATTAGTGATTTCAGCTCTGAAAAAGGGAACCTTAATTAGTTCCCAAGAATTGTTTTTTTTCGACAACGAAAATGAAGAAAAACAAAACAGTTTATAAAATGGCAAAATAATCAGAAAAATGAAAAAATCGCAATTAAAACTCAGTTTTCACAAAAAATAAAAACGAAATAAATCCATAATTTTAAATAAATTACTCTGAAATTCATGAATACAGTTTATTTCAAAAAACAAAGCTTCGCTGTGAAATTTATGATAAGTTACTTATCCATTTTCGATTTAAAAAAAATAAGTAACCCTAAACTCTTTAACAAAAAAATAAATTCTTTAATAAAAAATTAAGATCTTTTAAACATTAAAGGAGGCGGATGTTTTGATACAGTTTCGTAATCTTAGATTTTCGTGATTTTCAGGCAAACTGAGAGTCTCGAAACGAAAATGCATTTTTTTTTTGCTTTGAAAAAGGGAACCTTAATAAGTTTCCAAGAATTGTTAATTTAAGTTTTTTGACAATGAGAATTTTGTTAACAGTTTAGAAAATGGCAAAAAAATCCGAAAAAAAAGTGCAATTAAAACTCAGTTTTTACAAAAAATAAAAACGAAATAAATCCATAATTTTAAATAAATTACTCTGAAATTCATGAATACAGTTTATTTCAAAAAAACAAAGCTTCGCTGTGAAATTTATGATAAGTTACTTATCCTTTTTGATTTAAAAAAAAACACATAGAAAAACCCTAAACTCTTAAACAAAAAAAATAAATTCTTTAATAAAAAATTGAGATATTTTAAACGTTAAAAATTTTTTGCCGTTTGGAGATGAAACTCAGTTTTCTTAAAAAAATAATAATTTTTCCCTGATTTTCAAGGCCGCTTGTAACAAAAAGTTAAATTTAAATTATTACCAATAAAACAGCAATGGTACTGCGAATAATTATTCAGTTATATTTTTACTATTAACCTTGGAAATATTAAAAAGAAACAAAGTTTGAACAGTTTTTAAAATCTCAAAAATGACAAACTTTTGTCAAAAAAAAAGGTATTACAGAGGTGTAAAAAGCGGCCGGCCACCTTAAATTAATAAAAATTTTTTTTTCTAACATTCGAAATATAGAGTTTTCCTATGTTATATCAAACTATTTAAGAAATCATAAGTTATTTTTCTCCATTTTTTTCCCTTAAATTTCTTTTTTGATTTTTTGGTTCATTTTTCTAGTTTTTTCAAAGGGTACCCCCTTTACTCTACTTTCTGTTAAAATATTGCGGCCGGCTTGCGGTCGGAAGTCCTCAGCCCGCGCCGGCCGCGGCCGAAAAAGCAACGGCCGCAGTTTACACCTCTGAAGGTATTACGTTATACTTGAAACAGAAAAACAAAAATAAGCTATTGAAAAAATTTATCAAACCATGTAACTCGAAATTAGTACAGTTATAAAAACCATATAAATATGGAACTTATATTTTACAAAACAAAAAAGTACCACAAAAAATTACATTTCTAAAAAAATAAAAAAAAGTATTTAAGCAAAAATAGAGATATCTACATTCCAGTTAAATTTTAGTTAGTTCCAAAAAAGTGTTTGGTCAGTTACTCATATTTTTAAAGATAACCTTTAACGCCTCAGGAAAACAGTTAAGTAAGTTTTAATAATTAAAACAAGACAAATTTTTGTCAAAAAAAATTGCGATTTTTAACTAAATTTTTTTAAAACTTAAAAAAGGATAAAAAAAACAAAAATAATTTATCCAAAAAACTTATCAGTGGACAGTTTTAGAAAATACGAAAGAAAAACCCACGGGCAAATTAGCACAGTTTTATAACTTTCATTTTTAAAAGCAATTAAAAAATATCGCTCAATTTTTAATTTTTGTATTTTTAAAATAAACTACTTTTAGCTACTTTTATTTTTCTCGTACTTTCTTTCGCTCTTTTAATTTCATAAATTTGTCTCCGCCTTTCAAAGATCTGTTTTTGTCTGTTCATTTTTCCCCCTTTTTTAGTTTGTTTTTTTTTTTGCCATTGAATTTCGTCACTTCTTTTTTTCTTTAACCATCAAAGCCCAAGCACCAACATTGAAAAAAAAAATAGGAGCGAAAAAGAAAAAATGAAAAGCAGTGAGAAAAACAAGAGAGCAAACTTTTCACTGCAAAAAAAATAAACAAGAAAGAAAGCAGAAAAATAATAACACATTTTTAAATAATGTAAAACTTTTTAAAATTAAAAATTTTTAATTTAAGAACGTCATGCTTTTGTCAGTTTTTACCTTTGCATTAGAAACTCCAGTTTTTTTTCCACAGTTTTCTTCCTTAATTTTTTTTCCTTTTCCATTTTGTTGTGTGTTTTCATTTGCAAGAAAGTGAACAATGAAATTTAGCAACGAGCTTTGTCTCTCTCTTCTTTCTTTTTTTAATGCAAAAAAAACAAACAAGCAAATTTCGTAGTCTCTTTTTTTTAGAAAAACCAATGAAACTTTTGCGTGCAAAACAAGAACATTTTACGAAACTTATTTTCTTTAAAAAAATAAAAGATGACAAACATTTTCATTAAATTACTCCATTAATGAAAAAAGGGATAAACAAAGAAATGCAATTTTTATAAAACAAATTTTTAGCTTTTGTTTTTTTTTCAAACTTGTTGTTTATATCAATTTCTTATCAAACAGTTTTAACAAAAACAAATATATTAGCAAAACAATTTTCAGGCATAAACTTCTTTACGAAGTTCAAAAAAAAAAAGTAGTTTTGTTAAATTTTTCAACACAAAATTGAACACATTATTATTACATTTGTCAGTTAAAAACAAATATTAAAATATTAATGTTACAATTTTAAAATTAAACTAATTAATTCTTAATTAAAGCACAAAAATTGCCCATTTTTCTGTTTCACATTTTTCTCAATAGGATATCAACTTTAATCCACGATTGAGAAAAAAAAATTTTTAAAAATTTGTCAAAACAGCAGAATCAGATTTAAATTTTTGTAATATCATAATTTTTTCTTCTCTTGAACCTTGGGTAATTAGAAGATAAACATTTACAGTTTTCTTTTGCCCAAGGCGATGAGCTCGATCAATTGCTTGTAAATCTTTCCTAAAAAACATTGATTAAAAACTGGACAGCCTACAAGTTTTTTAATCAATGTTTTCCTGAAGCTTCCTCAGTTTTTCAAACTCTTTCTACTTGTGTTTAGTGTTTTCAATAATTTGTCGTAAAGTTATCAGTTCAGTTTTTTTCTGTTTTTCAATCAAATGTTGTCGCAAAAAAAACAAAATCTCTTCGATGCATTGAAAAATTTTTTGGAAGCATTTAACATGCGTTTGCAATTTAACTATGGCCAACGCATTTCGTGTTTTAAAATAAACCTTTAAATGTAAGTTTGTTTGGTAGAACTTTTTCCTGATCAGTTTTTACAACAAAATTTTTTTTCATTTTATACATATTTTTTCTTACAAGGAAACCGTCAGACATGATTATGGAATTTTTGAAAAATAGGTATTTCATCGTATTCCCCATATATTCAAACCTATTCCTGCAAATTTTCAGCGGCCCATGGGCACTTTTCTATTTTTCATATATACTACATATAGAGTTGATCGCCTGCTACTTGAAACTTAATATTTAAATTTTTTAAGGCAGATCTTTTTTTTGGTCTGGAAAACATTCCGATAAGCATTTTAAATTATCTGGGACTATTTACAATGCCAAAAGTTCAAAAATACCTTTAAAATTTAAATATTAAGTTTCAAGTAGCAGGCGATCAACTCTATATGTAGTATATATGAAAAATAGAAAAGTGCCCATGGGCAGCTGAAAATTTGCAGGAATAGGTTTGAATATATGGGGAATACGATGAAATACCTATTTTTCAAAAATTCCATAATCATGTCTGACGGTTTCCTTGTTAGAATTTTTTTTTAATCAATTTTAAGTATAGCTTTAAAAAACGGGAACATCGAGACGCAATTTCTAAAATCCTATTGCTGCAGCTATTTAGTTTTCATGTGTTATTTTGGTTTAAAAATTAGATGGAACCAAAATAAAAAAATAACCAGAATACCACAATCAGTTTTTAAAACAAGAAAGGAAAATTAATTTAAAATATTTTTCACAAATTACTTGCCACAGTTTTAGTTTTTTAAAAAATTTTCATCGCTATCAAAAATTTCATGAGAAAAAAATTTTTGTTTTAATTTTAAAATTTTAAAAAAGAAATTTCAAAAAGAGTTTAAATAACAAAAAATTTTATTATCAAAAGAAGCGAAATAATAAAAGTAAAATTAAAGTAAACTTATACGTTCAAACGTCCCAGTTTAAAAAACCATAATAATTTATTTTTACACAAAAACAAAAAAAAAATTAAATATAAATTACAGTATCCAAAAAACATTAATGTTCAAAGCACCCAGTTTTTAATCTTCCATAATATATTCCATCGGTGTCATTGTTCAATAAATTTTTTGATTTTGATGTACCATTAAATTTTTTAAATTTTTTGATGAGTATATTGCTTCTCCAGATGGATTAGAAACGGTAAAAGTCTTTGATAAATTTTTTAAAACATCCTCCAATTTTTGTCCACCATAAAAACCATTTTCAGAGCAATAAAGACTTTCCTGCGAAAACCATTCTTCAAAATATAAATTTATACCATTAAAAAGCAAATAATTAATAAACCATTTTGAACAAATTATTTTATTTTGATCTGAAATATTAAATTAAATAAAAGATTAACAGTTAAAAACTAAAGAAATCTTTTAAAAGATGGCTTAAAATTAAGTTCATTAAAGTGCAGCAACAGTTTAAAGATGGTAATTATTTTTCAAAAAGAATCAATTCAGTTTTAAATGTACTAAAAGAACCTCAAAAAATTAAGTAACAAAACAGATTTTAAATAAAGAAATATTTCAAATAACTTTTTTAGCTAAAATAAATTAAAACATTGTTTTATCGTTTTCAAATTAAACGATCAGTTCTTCTCAAAAAGCCTAAAATGTAGCAATCGATTTAAAAGACTGGGTACTTCTTCAGTTTACCCCACCCCCAGTTTTCTTCATTCGCAAAAGCAACCGCTCACTCAACCCACCCGGCCACCCTTTTGAATTTTCAAACAAAACTCAATAATTTTATGCAAATTTTTGTGATAGAAAAACTGGGGGTGGGGTAAACTGAAGAAGTGCCAAAGATTGAATCAAACTTCTCTCCTCGGCAGTTTAAAATTAAAACAAGCGATGACTCAAATGCTGTATTTTTTCAAACAGAGATTATTGCTCGTAACTCAAATATTTCAGTTTAATTATTTTGTAGCACAAAAAAATGATGTTTTAAAAAACAAAAAACATACTTGAAATTTCTCTAATAATCAGCCGTTGAATTGGTATTTTAAATAATCCATCCGGAATAATATTTTCACGAAAAAGTGGTAATCGAAGTTCTTCCAAAGATTTTAATTCATCAAAAGCATCATCATCAATTTTTTCAATTGGATTTCCATTTAAATTTATTGTTTCAATACTTTGCGAAAACATTCCTCTTTTAATATGTTTTAATTCATTTCCATCCAAAAATGCATAACGAAGATCACGAATTTGTAAAAGTGAATAACCTAAAAATAGTAAAAGAAAGTTTAAACGAAAAAAATTAATTAAAATATAACGAAGATCACGAATTTGTATACCAGTTAGATAAATAAATTTATTATTGAGCAAGCTTCAGAACGTCAGTTTATAAATATTATTTTTGTTAAAAAAATACATTTATCAAAAAAGACGAAAAAAAGAGTAAATCACAATTAATAGCTATCAGTTTTAATACGTAATAACTTGACGAATCTCAGTTTATTTTATAAAAAAACTATTAAAAAGCAGTGATAATGGGAAAAGTAAAATGCAGGTCCCTAAGCGCAGTACAGTACTTTTTAACAGCTATAGCCGATGAGTAATTAAATATGTCAATTAAATTTCCAAAAAATAGTAATCAAACAAGTTATATAATTGAGTTAATGAATAAAAAACGGAGAAAAGTGCAGAACCTGAAAATAAAAAAAAAGAAAGTTTTAACGAAAAAAAAATTTGAACATTTGCAAATTTGAGTAAGCTACAGAGCGTCAGTTTTTAAATATTGTTTACATTATGTTAAAAAACAAGTTTATCAAACAAGACGAAAAAAAAGAGTAAAGTAACGAATCTCAGTTTATTTTGTAAAAAACTATTAAAAATTTTATCAGCATAAAATATCAGCGTCATGCCCGTTCGGGGATCCCCGTATTCCCCGTCTCCGAAAGATTTTTGATTTGCGGGGATCCCCGTCTCCCCGTCCCCGAAAGATTTTCATCCCCGAAAAAATTAAAGTTTCCATAATAAAGGAAAAATCACTAAAAAGTTTTCCAATTAGCGCTCCCCTAATGATTACTGTACATAATAAACGACTTTTACCACTTTTGAATCTTTAAATTTGAATTTTTTTCCTCTCTCCGTCTCCGTCCCCGAATTTTATTCTCTCCCCGTCCCGTCCCCGAAGAATTTTTAATTTTCGGGGATCCCCATTTCCCTGTCCCCGAAAATTTTTGCATTTCGGGGGCGTCCCCGTCCCCGGATTTTTAGATTTACGGGGGGGGAACCCTAATCTCACTGTCACGCATTATCACAAGAACCGAGATAACAACCGCTACACGAAATCAGCTCAGAGAAAAGACAACAGATAAGCACAGATAATGGGAAAAGTAAAATGCAGGTCCCTAAGCGGAGTACTCTACTTTTTAACAGCCGATGAGCAATTAAATATGTCAATTAAATTTTCAAAAAATAGTAATCAAACAAGTTATATAATTGAGTAAATGAATAAAAAACGGAGAATTTTTAAATTTGATAATGTTAAACTTTTAGGATACAGGGCCGCAACTGCCTTGATGAACTTGGTGACAGTTCATCCCCCTTTGTGCCACATTTAGGGTGAAAAGTTTAAATTCATACTAAGTAAAATGAGATCTTTTTGGTCTTTAATGAAGAAGTTTACCCCCCTTACTACCGACCAATTTGCGGCCCTGTTAGGATAAAACACCTTTTACACATTACGACTTTGAAAAATATGAATTTGAAAAAAGCAGTTAAATTTTTAGGTAAAAAAATCGAGAAATCAGTTATGTTTCATTTAGCACAGATAAAAATACATCAGTTATTTGATATTACAAATAAACTAAAAATCGGTTTTCAAACTGACTTGTTATTAAAATCCTCGACTCAGTTTTAAAGTCTATTTATCGAAAAATGAAGCAAAGTCATTATCAGCTTTAAAAATTTACTGTAATGCAGTTCTCTGCTACTAAAGCCTCAGTTTTTTGTGTTCAAAAAAGAAACTTACCTATTTTTTTCAATTTATTATAACTTAAAGTCACAAACAATAAACCTCGGATATTCCAAAATGTATCATTTCCAAATTCTTCAACTTACCCTTCCAGATACAACACTGCATTCTAAACCATAACAAATACATATAAATCCAAAAATCAATAATAATCGAAGCAACATTGAATAAACTTCTTTAATAAAATTCAGTTTAAACAAAAATTTAAGCTGTACATACTTTGTAATGAATTGAAATACAGTTAAGCAATAATTTATTTTCGTCAGTGGTAAATAAAAAAATAATTAAATATTTAAAAATCCTTAAAAAAGAATTTGTTGGATTTTTTTGTGAACGAAAAAAAACGGAAACGTTCACTTTTTTTTCCATTCTATTTTTTAATTTTTTTTCGCAAAAAAACGAATGGTCAATACTTTTTCTGCTGTTGATTAATTGCAATTAAAAAAGAAGACACATTTATCAATCATGCACAAACTTTTATCAATGATCATTTTGATTTGTTTATTTGGGATCAGTATTGGATATAAATGTCCTGTTTTGACACTTCCAAATGGGTGTTTTTGTGAATACAAAGATGAAAATAGCTTAAAATTTAATTGTTCTGCACAAAACGAAAAATGTGTTTTTTTCGAATTCTCCATTTTCGAAAACCTATACAAAAGCAAAATAATGCCAAAAAAATTTTTTTCTGATTTTTGGCGATTTTTTCAAAAAAAACGCTCCCGTAACTTTGAATCTTCTGTAACTACAGTAAGAAATTTTTTTAAACAAAAATGGAAAAGCCAATCGTCTTCCCCGTGGCTGTTTTACCTATTGACCAAATTTGGGCCAAATCTATTTTTTTTGTGTGCCGGGACTTTTTGAGCGACAGCCAGACCGCGTCTTAAAAACATTCGTGTGTAGGACAAACGAGAAAATTTTTAGAAAAATGATGAAAATTTTCCAAAATTGATTTTTGTACAAATTTTTTCAGAGGCGGATATACTAAAAATTTAGCTATTTTTTCTTAAAAATCATTTTTTTTGCGTTTTTGAAGATCGAAATTGTATTGAAAGCGACAATGAAAAATCAAAAAATGATCTGTTTGGTCAAAAATAAGTTTTTTTCACTTAAAATTCAATTATTAAGAACGCTTTAAACTTTTAAAGTCATTTTCAAAGCTAAATTTGGGTGAATCTGGAAGCTGGTGGCATTTTTGCGTTTCTTTCTTCCTTTCTTTTTTCTTATCGAAGAATGGTGCTTAATCAATTCTTTTAGTTTTTCACAAATTTCATCATTCTTATTTTTCTGACAAAGTAAAAAAAAAAAAAGAAAGGGCTTTTTATTTCACTATTTGGGGGTTCCGCGATTTATTTTAATAAATATTTTTGATCATTAATCCTTAAAATCATTTTTTTTACTTTTTTCGTGATTTTGTAAAAAACTAAAATATTTATTTTATTTTTTTTATTTTTTTTATATAAGTTTTAAGGTAATCCAAAACACAAAATGGCAACAAAAGCTTTTGCTTTGCCGTTTAATGGAAAACAGAGTTTTGTCAAATGTGATACTTTAAATGGTAAACACAATAATCTCAATTTAAATCAAAAATTTCCAAATTCTTTAAATTCATTTTCTAAGTCTTCAAAAAATATTTCATTTGAAAAAAGAAAATGTTTGGATTACGGTAAAAATAATAATATGCTGCAGTCTTTTTACAAAACATTTGTTTTTTTTGCAGTTTAAAAAAGGATGGACGGGGGCCCGAATTTCAGGCCCCGGGCCCCGCTTTTTTTTCAGGCCTGGGGCCTTAAAAAAGCCCCGAAATTTTTTTTTTCCAGATTTAATTAAAAAAATTTTTTCTGGACTCGATTAAAAATTTTTTTAAGACATTAAAAGCGTTAGCACTCTTCATTTTTTTGTTTAAAATAACTTTAACGAAGAACAGCTTTGATAAAAATCACCTCTATAAAGGTCATTTTTTTATTTTTTATGATAGATCATGCTTAAAACCCGTTACAACAGCCGTTTTGCTAAAGCCCCGGGCCCCCATATCGGGGCCCGGGGCCTTCACAGAGGCCCCAGGCTCCGTAAGGCCCCGAAGGCTCAGGCCCCAAGTTTAAGTTAAACTTTTGTATTATTTTGGGGCCCGGGGCCTTCAAAAAAGCCCCGGGCCCCCTTCCATCCTTAAGTTTAAGTTAAAAATTGTGTTTATAACTTTTGTATTATTTTAAATCTGAATTAATAAAGCCCACTAAAAATGACTGCAGCATCAATGTAATATTCTGTAAATACTGAATGTTCAAAAATTGATTTAAATTTATGGAAAAAATCAACAAAAGATTTCACTTTAAATTTTGTAAACAATGATTATAAAAAAGAAGATGAATTAAAGAAAGAAAAAATCAATAACAAAAATAACAGCACCCTTTCACTTCATATTTCTGCTTATGAAAATTCAAATGAAGCTAAATCTGATTTATTTGATGAAGGAAAAAAGTGTTTAAATCATGGCACAAAACAACGTTTAATGATTCCAAGATATTTTAGTAAAGTAAAATCAATAAGCGATTTTTAAACCTTTAAAAAACACAGTTTTTACAGAATCCATTTGAATTTCCAAGACAGCAAGAAAGCGATATGAATGATTCAAAAATGCCAGAAATTTCACAATTTCGAGCTTCCCAAAGATTACTAAATCCTAATCAAATTAATCGAAATAATTTGCAACAAAAATTTCCTGAATATTGTAGGAATTTTTTCGTCATTAAAATTTATTTTGAAATTCTGTTTCAATTTTTTCTCCAACATTTTAGAAGCAAAAAATTTTTTTGGCGAAATGTCCTCGAACTTTATAAAACTTTTTGCTAAACTTTTTTACAACAAAAAATTTTCTTTGATTTTTTTCTTTCTCACTTTTTTTTGTGTCAGACTATTCATCTTTTTTTAACTCTTTTTTTAGGTCATCCAATAATGATGGAACATAATAATTATGATGACAATGATGATTTGCCGCCACCTCCAAAAGAATGTTTAACACCAAAAATGATGGCCTCACCAATTTCAAGTCGACCACATGCATCAAAATTTTCTTCTCGATTTCTTCATAAAAATGATGATGATGAAAATTCTTTAATTTCATATGATGCTGCAAATACTGAAGATGAAGCAGATTTTCGCCTTCCAGAACTGTTATCACCACTTCCAAATGAACGAGCAATTGATGTTCCATCAAATTTTACTTCTCCAAAACTCCGCCACCACCAACATGGTGCACCATGGAAACGTGAATATCGTGGTTCACAAATTGTTGCATCAAATACAGAAAAGCGTTCACCAGATCTTCGACATTGTGCTAGTACAGAAGGTTATGCACGATATACAACACCAATTTCTTCTGTTCCTCCTCCGCATTCTGGAACACGTCTTTCATCACAGCGACGACTACCATATACTCCAATAATGAATATGCAAAGTGCATTAGATTCACCTTTAACTCCTCGATTATCATCTTTTAATACTTCTGGTCGGCTTCAACGTTGGAATCCACAACGTCTTGATCTTGATGATTCTTTGGTATCTTATGAAACAACAAATGAATATGTTGCTGAATCGGATTTTGAACGATTTGCAAAAGTAAGTTGAACTTTTTCTTCAATTAATGTGTTAGTATTTCTTCAAGCAATATTGCCTGAATTGATACTAACCTTTTTAACTGTCAATAATTGCCGTTGCTCCATTAAAAAAGAAAAAATGACTGCATTCTTTTTATTCCATTGATTAATTCTTTTCATTTTTAGCGTCTTCAATCAAAACTTGCAACCGAACAAAATCGTTTACGTGATGCAAAATCAACAATTCAATATTGGCGTAAACGAGAAGGAAATCAACAATCATGGAATGAAATTTGTGCACATGCTTTACTACTTTTATCTGAAATTCGTATTGATACATATCGTGAACTTATAACTCGAGTAAATGCTTTTCATCATCTCAAACATGGTCCACCACCCACTGCAATTTCGGCTCGATCTGTTTATACTATTTATCGAATGGATATTAATCTTTCAAGAGATTATTACTTGAAGAATACAGCTGATGGTTTGTTTTACAAGCTTTTATATATATGTATTTGATGTAAACTTTTTTAGATCCAAATTATGTTTTTATTTTGGTTGGTTCAACAAGTGAAAAGACTGTTGCTTCACAATTGGTTGAAGTTTCGGATACTTCATTGATGCGATCTCGACGCTTTCATATCGATGAAGAAATGGTATTCAAAAATCTTCCAATAAATTTTCGAATTTTTCTTAAACTTTATGTTATGAAAATTGAACAGCGTTCAAGAACTCCAAAAGCTCTTGCAAAAAAGATGGCTGCAAGTTTATTCAGTAGGTTTTTCTGCTGTTGTTTCTTTAAATGTGTCATTTTTTTAGGCAAATTTACTCCACCTGTTCCAAATCATAATACAAGTATTGGTTCAAGAAATGATGAAGATGTTACAACTGGATTTGAACTTGCTGGTTCATTCATTTTTTCTCGTTCATCAATTGGTCATTTTACTGCATTCTTTGATAATCCAATTTATCCACTTGATGGTTCAGCTGAAGTTAATTCAAAAGTTTCTGCATTACCTGAAGAATTGGCTACAGAAGTTAAAGGAATTTGGGTAAGCTTTACCTTAAAAGAAATAGTGCTGCATTTTAATCTTTTTCTTCTTTTTAGAAATTCTTTTCTGAAACCGAAGTCATCAGTTATTATATTGAAAAGAAAGATGGTATTTTAAATTGTTTTGAAATCCCTGATGAACAAAATCAGCTTGAAGGTCCAAAATTTACCATTGATTTATCAACAATTTGTAATACACAAATTGAACCTGGTAATCCATTGTCTGCTGAACATCAATTTATATTCTCTTTTGAAGTTGTTGTATTTCCACGAGGTTCTGATGAATCTTCACAAAAGAATTATGTTGTTGGTGTTGAAACTGAAGAGGAACTCTTTAAATGGATTAATACCATCAATGCTGGACTTCAAATTATTCGTGGAAAGCAATAATAATATATCATATTTTGTTTAATTATTTAAAAAAAAAACTTAGTTTATAGCTTTTTTTCTTAATATTTATTGTTTGTTTGTTTACCATTTAAAAAAAATTGTTCAATTAAAAGCAAGAAACAAATGTGTGTATTTTAGCAATGGGGGATTACGGTAGAGGGGAGGATTGAAAAAGAGTGTAACTAAAAATAAAACATATCAAAGAAATGACTAATTTTTCAAATGAGATTACTGTAGCGACAAAAACGTAAACATTAAAAAACAAAAAATTTAATATTAAAAACAAACAAACTTAATTATATTTAGCATCAGATTTAATTCTCTTAAAAATATCTTCACCAAATGGACCAAAAATTTGTTTACAATATTCCAAAGTTCTTTCTTCCATTAATGGAGATTTAATATATTCAAATAAAGCTTCAAAAATTGCATCACCAAGTTTTGTTGTATCATGCTTTCGAGGACTATCAATAAATTGTTCTGGTGGCTTATAATTTCCAATAAGATCTTTAATCTTTTTTAAATGTTGAAAAAGATAAATTTCTACAACTTCAGGACCAAAAAGTTTGAAACAAAAGATGACTGCAACGAGAGTAGCAGGAGATGTTTTTGAATGTTGAAAATTCTTTGAAAGAATATTGAGTGTACGATGTTGAGCATATGGTAGATCATGTTTTCTAAAATAGATAGGATTTAATTGAGAGAAAAAATGGTCAAAAATAGTATACTTGAAAATTTTAAACAAAATTTTTGCTGACAGTTTCCTTAAAGCATATGAACTATCTCTTTGAAGATTTTGTGAACGAAAAACCAGGCATGAAATAACTGAAGGAAGCAAAACATGGAGCTGAAAAGATAACCCATAAACCTTCTCCAAAACTTTGTTTAAACCCTTACATTTTCTTCCAAATTAATATATGGATTTGCTAATAAACAATCAACAATTATTAATAAAGAACTTAAAAGACAAAGACATTCTTGTGCAATATTTGCTTTCATACTATTTCCAACAAAGCTAATAATTCTTGAAAGTAAAGATTGAATAGTTGGATCATTTCGAAGAATTTTCATTGCTTGCTAAAAAGACAAATGTTTCATTGTTTTTTTCAATTTTATAAAAATTAAACATACATTCTTTTTATTTATATCACCATCAGCAACCATAATTTCCATAATTTCTTTAAATAATTGTTGCTCTTCAGCTGATAAGGGATGAATAACTTTTGTTCGAACAAGACAAGCTTCAAGTTTTGGCTTTGCTTTCCAAGCTTCTTCAAAGAATTCCAATGGTTCTTTTCTCTTTTTTAAATTAAGTTCTAATTCATGAAAAGATGAAACAAAATTTTGTTGTTCTTCAAATGCTGCCGGCTCTTCACCTTCAATAACAAGCCAATGAGGTTGAATTTTGACATCACGAAAAGCTTTAGTATTCAAATTTGAATTAGCTAAATGCATAGTTGGTTTAATTAAACAATTTACATCTTTTTGTGTTGCTTTCTTGAAAGTTGGAGATATCTAAAAACATTGTGTTTAATACCGTATCGAAGTTATGGAATACATTTGTGTTAAACAAGCAGTGTACTCCCGCTCACGCTCCTAAGAACGCTCCTGTGAGCGGGAGCGCTCCCTTATAAGGGGGCCGTTGGGAGCGGGAGCGGGTCTAGGGAGCGGCAGGAGCGGAGCGGGTTTTTAAAGAGCGCTCTTATCATAAAAAGACTTTAAGAAGGCAGGAAAGTCAATTTTCTTTGATATATAATTTTTTAAAGATGTGTTGTTTTATTATTACAGATGTTTTTTTTAAATTAAGAAAAACAGCAGGGTCTCCACCGTCCCATTATCGATTTTATCCGTCCCTAGCTCGCGTGCGCTTAAATTAATTAATTTAAAAAATCTTTTTTAACAAAAAGTTTAGATTTATGCTCCTCTACATCTTCCAAGTCTTTTGAAATTAAAATATTTTGCCGTTCCATTTTTACAGCCAGGGACGGATGCAAGGGACGTTTCGCTTTTTTATCACATGCTCATTTTTTGCTGTTTTTAAAACAGCAAAAAATGAGCAAAAAAGAATGAGAAAAATCGTTAAAATTTCTCCAACATTTTAGAAGCAAAAAATTTTTTTGGCGAAATGTCCTCGAACTTTATAAAACTTTTTGCTAAACTTTTTTACAACAAAAAATTTTCTTTGATTTTTTTCTTTCTCACTTTTTTTTGTGTCAGACTATTCATCTTTTTTTAACTCTTTTTTTAGGTCATCCAATAATGATGGAACATAATAATTATGATGACAATGATGATTTGCCGCCACCTCCAAAAGAATGTTTAACACCAAAAATGATGGCCTCACCAATTTCAAGTCGACCACATGCATCAAAATTTTCTTCTCGATTTCTTCATAAAAATGATGATGATGAAAATTCTTTAATTTCATATGATGCTGCAAATACTGAAGATGAAGCAGATTTTCGCCTTCCAGAACTGTTATCACCACTTCCAAATGAACGAGCAATTGATGTTCCATCAAATTTTACTTCTCCAAAACTCCGCCACCACCAACATGGTGCACCATGGAAACGTGAATATCGTGGTTCACAAATTGTTGCATCAAATACAGAAAAGCGTTCACCAGATCTTCGACATTGTGCTAGTACAGAAGGTTATGCACGATATACAACACCAATTTCTTCTGTTCCTCCTCCGCATTCTGGAACACGTCTTTCATCACAGCGACGACTACCATATACTCCAATAATGAATATGCAAAGTGCATTAGATTCACCTTTAACTCCTCGATTATCATCTTTTAATACTTCTGGTCGGCTTCAACGTTGGAATCCACAACGTCTTGATCTTGATGATTCTTTGGTATCTTATGAAACAACAAATGAATATGTTGCTGAATCGGATTTTGAACGATTTGCAAAAGTAAGTTGAACTTTTTCTTCAATTAATGTGTTAGTATTTCTTCAAGCAATATTGCCTGAATTGATACTAACCTTTTTAACTGTCAATAATTGCCGTTGCTCCATTAAAAAAGAAAAAATGACTGCATTCTTTTTATTCCATTGATTAATTCTTTTCATTTTTAGCGTCTTCAATCAAAACTTGCAACCGAACAAAATCGTTTACGTGATGCAAAATCAACAATTCAATATTGGCGTAAACGAGAAGGAAATCAACAATCATGGAATGAAATTTGTGCACATGCTTTACTACTTTTATCTGAAATTCGTATTGATACATATCGTGAACTTATAACTCGAGTAAATGCTTTTCATCATCTCAAACATGGTCCACCACCCACTGCAATTTCGGCTCGATCTGTTTATACTATTTATCGAATGGATATTAATCTTTCAAGAGATTATTACTTGAAGAATACAGCTGATGGTTTGTTTTACAAGCTTTTATATATATGTATTTGATGTAAACTTTTTTAGATCCAAATTATGTTTTTATTTTGGTTGGTTCAACAAGTGAAAAGACTGTTGCTTCACAATTGGTTGAAGTTTCGGATACTTCATTGATGCGATCTCGACGCTTTCATATCGATGAAGAAATGGTATTCAAAAATCTTCCAATAAATTTTCGAATTTTTCTTAAACTTTATGTTATGAAAATTGAACAGCGTTCAAGAACTCCAAAAGCTCTTGCAAAAAAGATGGCTGCAAGTTTATTCAGTAGGTTTTTCTGCTGTTGTTTCTTTAAATGTGTCATTTTTTTAGGCAAATTTACTCCACCTGTTCCAAATCATAATACAAGTATTGGTTCAAGAAATGATGAAGATGTTACAACTGGATTTGAACTTGCTGGTTCATTCATTTTTTCTCGTTCATCAATTGGTCATTTTACTGCATTCTTTGATAATCCAATTTATCCACTTGATGGTTCAGCTGAAGTTAATTCAAAAGTTTCTGCATTACCTGAAGAATTGGCTACAGAAGTTAAAGGAATTTGGGTAAGCTTTACCTTAAAAGAAATAGTGCTGCATTTTAATCTTTTTCTTCTTTTTAGAAATTCTTTTCTGAAACCGAAGTCATCAGTTATTATATTGAAAAGAAAGATGGTATTTTAAATTGTTTTGAAATCCCTGATGAACAAAATCAGCTTGAAGGTCCAAAATTTACCATTGATTTATCAACAATTTGTAATACACAAATTGAACCTGGTAATCCATTGTCTGCTGAACATCAATTTATATTCTCTTTTGAAGTTGTTGTATTTCCACGAGGTTCTGATGAATCTTCACAAAAGAATTATGTTGTTGGTGTTGAAACTGAAGAGGAACTCTTTAAATGGATTAATACCATCAATGCTGGACTTCAAATTATTCGTGGAAAGCAATAATAATATATCATATTTTGTTTAATTATTTAAAAAAAAAACTTAGTTTATAGCTTTTTTTCTTAATATTTATTGTTTGTTTGTTTACCATTTAAAAAAAATTGTTCAATTAAAAGCAAGAAACAAATGTGTGTATTTTAGCAATGGGGGATTACGGTAGAGGGGAGGATTGAAAAAGAGTGTAACTAAAAATAAAACATATCAAAGAAATGACTAATTTTTCAAATGAGATTACTGTAGCGACAAAAACGTAAACATTAAAAAACAAAAAATTTAATATTAAAAACAAACAAACTTAATTATATTTAGCATCAGATTTAATTCTCTTAAAAATATCTTCACCAAATGGACCAAAAATTTGTTTACAATATTCCAAAGTTCTTTCTTCCATTAATGGAGATTTAATATATTCAAATAAAGCTTCAAAAATTGCATCACCAAGTTTTGTTGTATCATGCTTTCGAGGACTATCAATAAATTGTTCTGGTGGCTTATAATTTCCAATAAGATCTTTAATCTTTTTTAAATGTTGAAAAAGATAAATTTCTACAACTTCAGGACCAAAAAGTTTGAAACAAAAGATGACTGCAACGAGAGTAGCAGGAGATGTTTTTGAATGTTGAAAATTCTTTGAAAGAATATTGAGTGTACGATGTTGAGCATATGGTAGATCATGTTTTCTAAAATAGATAGGATTTAATTGAGAGAAAAAATGGTCAAAAATAGTATACTTGAAAATTTTAAACAAAATTTTTGCTGACAGTTTCCTTAAAGCATATGAACTATCTCTTTGAAGATTTTGTGAACGAAAAACCAGGCATGAAATAACTGAAGGAAGCAAAACATGGAGCTGAAAAGATAACCCATAAACCTTCTCCAAAACTTTGTTTAAACCCTTACATTTTCTTCCAAATTAATATATGGATTTGCTAATAAACAATCAACAATTATTAATAAAGAACTTAAAAGACAAAGACATTCTTGTGCAATATTTGCTTTCATACTATTTCCAACAAAGCTAATAATTCTTGAAAGTAAAGATTGAATAGTTGGATCATTTCGAAGAATTTTCATTGCTTGCTAAAAAGACAAATGTTTCATTGTTTTTTTCAATTTTATAAAAATTAAACATACATTCTTTTTATTTATATCACCATCAGCAACCATAATTTCCATAATTTCTTTAAATAATTGTTGCTCTTCAGCTGATAAGGGATGAATAACTTTTGTTCGAACAAGACAAGCTTCAAGTTTTGGCTTTGCTTTCCAAGCTTCTTCAAAGAATTCCAATGGTTCTTTTCTCTTTTTTAAATTAAGTTCTAATTCATGAAAAGATGAAACAAAATTTTGTTGTTCTTCAAATGCTGCCGGCTCTTCACCTTCAATAACAAGCCAATGAGGTTGAATTTTGACATCACGAAAAGCTTTAGTATTCAAATTTGAATTAGCTAAATGCATAGTTGGTTTAATTAAACAATTTACATCTTTTTGTGTTGCTTTCTTGAAAGTTGGAGATATCTAAAAACATTGTGTTTAATACCGTATCGAAGTTATGGAATACATTTGTGTTAAACAAGCAGTGTACTCCCGCTCACGCTCCTAAGAACGCTCCTGTGAGCGGGAGCGCTCCCTTATAAGGGGGCCGTTGGGAGCGGGAGCGGGTCTAGGGAGCGGCAGGAGCGGAGCGGGTTTTTAAAGAGCGCTCTTATCATAAAAAGACTTTAAGAAGGCAGGAAAGTCAATTTTCTTTGATATATAATTTTTTAAAGATGTGTTGTTTTATTATTACAGATGTTTTTTTTAAATTAAGAAAAACAGCAGGGTCTCCACCGTCCCATTATCGATTTTATCCGTCCCTAGCTCGCGTGCGCTTAAATTAATTAATTTAAAAAATCTTTTTTAACAAAAAGTTTAGATTTATGCTCCTCTACATCTTCCAAGTCTTTTGAAATTAAAATATTTTGCCGTTCCATTTTTACAGCCAGGGACGGATGCAAGGGACGTTTCGCTTTTTTATCACATGCTCATTTTTTGCTGTTTTTAAAACAGCAAAAAATGAGCAAAAAAGAATGAGAAAAATCGTTAAAATTTCTCCAACATTTTAGAAGCAAAAAATTTTTTTGGCGAAATGTCCTCGAACTTTATAAAACTTTTTGCTAAACTTTTTTACAACAAAAAATTTTCTTTGATTTTTTTCTTTCTCACTTTTTTTTGTGTCAGACTATTCATCTTTTTTTAACTCTTTTTTTAGGTCATCCAATAATGATGGAACATAATAATTATGATGACAATGATGATTTGCCGCCACCTCCAAAAGAATGTTTAACACCAAAAATGATGGCCTCACCAATTTCAAGTCGACCACATGCATCAAAATTTTCTTCTCGATTTCTTCATAAAAATGATGATGATGAAAATTCTTTAATTTCATATGATGCTGCAAATACTGAAGATGAAGCAGATTTTCGCCTTCCAGAACTGTTATCACCACTTCCAAATGAACGAGCAATTGATGTTCCATCAAATTTTACTTCTCCAAAACTCCGCCACCACCAACATGGTGCACCATGGAAACGTGAATATCGTGGTTCACAAATTGTTGCATCAAATACAGAAAAGCGTTCACCAGATCTTCGACATTGTGCTAGTACAGAAGGTTATGCACGATATACAACACCAATTTCTTCTGTTCCTCCTCCGCATTCTGGAACACGTCTTTCATCACAGCGACGACTACCATATACTCCAATAATGAATATGCAAAGTGCATTAGATTCACCTTTAACTCCTCGATTATCATCTTTTAATACTTCTGGTCGGCTTCAACGTTGGAATCCACAACGTCTTGATCTTGATGATTCTTTGGTATCTTATGAAACAACAAATGAATATGTTGCTGAATCGGATTTTGAACGATTTGCAAAAGTAAGTTGAACTTTTTCTTCAATTAATGTGTTAGTATTTCTTCAAGCAATATTGCCTGAATTGATACTAACCTTTTTAACTGTCAATAATTGCCGTTGCTCCATTAAAAAAGAAAAAATGACTGCATTCTTTTTATTCCATTGATTAATTCTTTTCATTTTTAGCGTCTTCAATCAAAACTTGCAACCGAACAAAATCGTTTACGTGATGCAAAATCAACAATTCAATATTGGCGTAAACGAGAAGGAAATCAACAATCATGGAATGAAATTTGTGCACATGCTTTACTACTTTTATCTGAAATTCGTATTGATACATATCGTGAACTTATAACTCGAGTAAATGCTTTTCATCATCTCAAACATGGTCCACCACCCACTGCAATTTCGGCTCGATCTGTTTATACTATTTATCGAATGGATATTAATCTTTCAAGAGATTATTACTTGAAGAATACAGCTGATGGTTTGTTTTACAAGCTTTTATATATATGTATTTGATGTAAACTTTTTTAGATCCAAATTATGTTTTTATTTTGGTTGGTTCAACAAGTGAAAAGACTGTTGCTTCACAATTGGTTGAAGTTTCGGATACTTCATTGATGCGATCTCGACGCTTTCATATCGATGAAGAAATGGTATTCAAAAATCTTCCAATAAATTTTCGAATTTTTCTTAAACTTTATGTTATGAAAATTGAACAGCGTTCAAGAACTCCAAAAGCTCTTGCAAAAAAGATGGCTGCAAGTTTATTCAGTAGGTTTTTCTGCTGTTGTTTCTTTAAATGTGTCATTTTTTTAGGCAAATTTACTCCACCTGTTCCAAATCATAATACAAGTATTGGTTCAAGAAATGATGAAGATGTTACAACTGGATTTGAACTTGCTGGTTCATTCATTTTTTCTCGTTCATCAATTGGTCATTTTACTGCATTCTTTGATAATCCAATTTATCCACTTGATGGTTCAGCTGAAGTTAATTCAAAAGTTTCTGCATTACCTGAAGAATTGGCTACAGAAGTTAAAGGAATTTGGGTAAGCTTTACCTTAAAAGAAATAGTGCTGCATTTTAATCTTTTTCTTCTTTTTAGAAATTCTTTTCTGAAACCGAAGTCATCAGTTATTATATTGAAAAGAAAGATGGTATTTTAAATTGTTTTGAAATCCCTGATGAACAAAATCAGCTTGAAGGTCCAAAATTTACCATTGATTTATCAACAATTTGTAATACACAAATTGAACCTGGTAATCCATTGTCTGCTGAACATCAATTTATATTCTCTTTTGAAGTTGTTGTATTTCCACGAGGTTCTGATGAATCTTCACAAAAGAATTATGTTGTTGGTGTTGAAACTGAAGAGGAACTCTTTAAATGGATTAATACCATCAATGCTGGACTTCAAATTATTCGTGGAAAGCAATAATAATATATCATATTTTGTTTAATTATTTAAAAAAAAAACTTAGTTTATAGCTTTTTTTCTTAATATTTATTGTTTGTTTGTTTACCATTTAAAAAAAATTGTTCAATTAAAAGCAAGAAACAAATGTGTGTATTTTAGCAATGGGGGATTACGGTAGAGGGGAGGATTGAAAAAGAGTGTAACTAAAAATAAAACATATCAAAGAAATGACTAATTTTTCAAATGAGATTACTGTAGCGACAAAAACGTAAACATTAAAAAACAAAAAATTTAATATTAAAAACAAACAAACTTAATTATATTTAGCATCAGATTTAATTCTCTTAAAAATATCTTCACCAAATGGACCAAAAATTTGTTTACAATATTCCAAAGTTCTTTCTTCCATTAATGGAGATTTAATATATTCAAATAAAGCTTCAAAAATTGCATCACCAAGTTTTGTTGTATCATGCTTTCGAGGACTATCAATAAATTGTTCTGGTGGCTTATAATTTCCAATAAGATCTTTAATCTTTTTTAAATGTTGAAAAAGATAAATTTCTACAACTTCAGGACCAAAAAGTTTGAAACAAAAGATGACTGCAACGAGAGTAGCAGGAGATGTTTTTGAATGTTGAAAATTCTTTGAAAGAATATTGAGTGTACGATGTTGAGCATATGGTAGATCATGTTTTCTAAAATAGATAGGATTTAATTGAGAGAAAAAATGGTCAAAAATAGTATACTTGAAAATTTTAAACAAAATTTTTGCTGACAGTTTCCTTAAAGCATATGAACTATCTCTTTGAAGATTTTGTGAACGAAAAACCAGGCATGAAATAACTGAAGGAAGCAAAACATGGAGCTGAAAAGATAACCCATAAACCTTCTCCAAAACTTTGTTTAAACCCTTACATTTTCTTCCAAATTAATATATGGATTTGCTAATAAACAATCAACAATTATTAATAAAGAACTTAAAAGACAAAGACATTCTTGTGCAATATTTGCTTTCATACTATTTCCAACAAAGCTAATAATTCTTGAAAGTAAAGATTGAATAGTTGGATCATTTCGAAGAATTTTCATTGCTTGCTAAAAAGACAAATGTTTCATTGTTTTTTTCAATTTTATAAAAATTAAACATACATTCTTTTTATTTATATCACCATCAGCAACCATAATTTCCATAATTTCTTTAAATAATTGTTGCTCTTCAGCTGATAAGGGATGAATAACTTTTGTTCGAACAAGACAAGCTTCAAGTTTTGGCTTTGCTTTCCAAGCTTCTTCAAAGAATTCCAATGGTTCTTTTCTCTTTTTTAAATTAAGTTCTAATTCATGAAAAGATGAAACAAAATTTTGTTGTTCTTCAAATGCTGCCGGCTCTTCACCTTCAATAACAAGCCAATGAGGTTGAATTTTGACATCACGAAAAGCTTTAGTATTCAAATTTGAATTAGCTAAATGCATAGTTGGTTTAATTAAACAATTTACATCTTTTTGTGTTGCTTTCTTGAAAGTTGGAGATATCTAAAAACATTGTGTTTAATACCGTATCGAAGTTATGGAATACATTTGTGTTAAACAAGCAGTGTACTCCCGCTCACGCTCCTAAGAACGCTCCTGTGAGCGGGAGCGCTCCCTTATAAGGGGGCCGTTGGGAGCGGGAGCGGGTCTAGGGAGCGGCAGGAGCGGAGCGGGTTTTTAAAGAGCGCTCTTATCATAAAAAGACTTTAAGAAGGCAGGAAAGTCAATTTTCTTTGATATATAATTTTTTAAAGATGTGTTGTTTTATTATTACAGATGTTTTTTTTAAATTAAGAAAAACAGCAGGGTCTCCACCGTCCCATTATCGATTTTATCCGTCCCTAGCTCGCGTGCGCTTAAATTAATTAATTTAAAAAATCTTTTTTAACAAAAAGTTTAGATTTATGCTCCTCTACATCTTCCAAGTCTTTTGAAATTAAAATATTTTGCCGTTCCATTTTTACAGCCAGGGACGGATGCAAGGGACGTTTCGCTTTTTTATCACATGCTCATTTTTTGCTGTTTTTAAAACAGCAAAAAATGAGCAAAAAAGAATGAGAAAAATCGTTAAAAAGTTTTTCGTAATAAAAAATTTTTAGATACAAAATACAAAGAGCGGTGCGGGAGCGGTTATTTCAGGAGCGCTCCGAGAGGGCTCTCAAGAGCGGGAGCGGGTTTTGGGAGCGGAGAGAGCGGGAGCGGGAGCCAAATTTTTTTTGGGAGCGGGAGCGGGAGCGGAAAAATAGGGAGCGGGAGTACACTGTAAACAAGAAACAAAATGCATTTTTTCAACAAAAACTTAAGAATGGACCTTGCGTGTCTGGCGTCTCCTTATACCTTTTAGTGCTCGCTAGTACTATTTCTCTTTTTCTTTTTGCGAGAGAAAGAGAGCGACAGAAGACAGTACAGATAAAAAGACAGACCCAGTCAAGCGATCACTAAAAGGTATAAGGAGATGCCAGGCACGCAAGGTCCATCCTTACAAAAACCATAACAAAAAACTCAAAAAAACAACTTACATTAATCCCTAAATCTTTTGCAGCAACATATAAATCATCAATATCAAAATTTAATCTTCCTGATGCAATTCGATTACTTCTTGCAGCAATAAGTATAAGCTTAATTAAACAATTTACATGAGTTGAAATTGTATTCGCAGCTGCTTCAGAAACTGTTCCAACACCATATAATTCAGCAATGTCCTAAAAAAATAATCATAAAATAAGCAAAATAATTTATAAACTCCTTTTCTTTTCGATAGAGCCCTTGGCCATAAAATGATGAACAAACCTTAACAAATTCAATACTAAATCCATTTAATTGACCACGCTTTGCCTTGAATGTATAATATATATATATATATATTAATAATCCTCATTTTCCCATTAGTTTATATTTATTAAAAAACTTACTGATGTATAATAACCAGGTGCCATTAGTGAATGAACCATTTGAAAATTACTAACTGCTGCACCAGCACCAGATGACATTTGAAATGTCACAAATTGTTCACCAATATTTCCAATTTGTTGAGAAGATGATAGCAATTGTGAACCAAGTAATCGTTGAGAAAGTGAAAAATGCACACGTTTGAATGATTAAAAAAAAACGTGCGCAGCAATATGCGACGCGAGTGTTCCCCGCATTTTTTTGCCGAAAGAAAATGCAAGAAAGGAATACTGTAAAAAATTAAACTTTTGTTACATTTTTGCTTTTTTAACCTTTTATATGTAAAATTTTATGGAGATTCCAAAAATTCAACTTTCGGATATCATTTTTTTTGACACATATTTTTTTTGAAATAAAAATACGCTTTCGGGAAAATAAAAAAAGTAATTATCAGTTACAAAAACAATCACAGCAAAGTAACGATAAAAACCAGGGAACTTTTTGAATACCTTGTATAAAAAATGACAAAAAATTTGGAACGCTTCACGAATTTGCGTGTCATCCTTGCGCAGGGGCCATGCTAATCTTCTCTGTATTGTTCCAATTTTAGAATGTGTTCGTTTGGATCGAACAAATGAAGAAAAACCGATGTCGCTTTTATAACCCTTCACTCTTTGAAAGAAGAAAAGAGGACAAAGTCAAGCCAGGCAGCAGACAGCTAAAGAGGCGCTCTTTCGCAAGAAAAAAAAGATGAGAAGTGGACGTTGCTTTCAATTTTTTTTTCAGTCAAAAATAAAAAAGGGACAGCAAAAAATGTTTTGCTTTTTTTCATTTATTCTAAAATTTATTCGTCTGTGTTTTAAAAAAAAATTTGTAACAATAAATTTTAAAATTAATGTACTTTTAAAATAATTTTTAATTGTAATAAAATTTGTTTAATAAAATCAAATTTGAGATTTATTAAATCCAATTTAAAAAAATTTATTTTAATTTAAAATTTAAAACAAACAAAAATTAGTAAAACAAAAAATGCAACAAAAAATAACTTCAAGACATGGCAATGAAAGCTCATTCAAAGTTGTTACAGAAACTTGTCCATGAGAAAAAAGTTTAAAAATGGCAGGAAAATAAATACTAAAAATTAATAACAAAGTAATCATATAAAAAAGTCGATTCAAAAAAAATGCCCAACGACTCATTCGACAAATTTTAATTTCACAAAAACACGCAAGTCTTAAAAAAAGTTGATATTTTTGTGAAAAAATTGTTTTAATTAAAATTATTGAAGCAATTATAAGACTAAAAAGTGGAAGAAAAACTGCAATTGTAATTGTTAAAATATTATTTACTGTCATATAAACAGTATATAAAAGGATATAATTAATGATAACAAAGAATAATGGAATTGTATTAATTACCCAAAACATATCAAATGTAAAATTTTTATATGGTAACAAATGTTGTTGATAACTTGGGCATGGCATTGATTGTTGTCGATATTCAAAATTTTCACGACAATATTCAAAAACTTGTTTTCCAGGATGATATAAAAGTGCAAATTTTCTAGCCGCCCAATCACAGACTAAACTTGGAGACATAAATATTTCAATAGTTTTAAGTGAATGATTTTCTTCGTATAATTCAGTTCCAATATTAATTTTTTGATTAAATATTACATTTTTAAATGTAATATAATTGAGAGATTTTGAAAATCGAAGAAATTGAAGAAAATCGTCTTTCGAGAGATGCAAATTTTTTAGGGATAATTTTGTTAAATATGGACGTGTTGGAGAAATATATCGAAGGATATTCGACCAAAATGTTATCCATTTGGAAGAAAAGAATACAGGATCTTGTTCTGAAAATTTTTTCAATATAACACATGAAAAACAAAAACTATTTTGAACACTTTCATTTCCAAAAAATGATCATCAAAAATTGGAAATTTCCGACACTTATAGGCGCTTTGTAGTACACTTATTGAGTAAAAACGCCTATAAGTGCCAGAAATTTCCAATTTTTGATGATCATTTTTTGGAAATGAAACTTTCAAAATAGTTTTTGTTTTTCATGTGTTATATATGTAAATTTTTATAGAAATTCTAGGAATTGGGGATTAGGGTTCTGCAAAATCGAAATTCTAAAAATGAATTTTCTTTTAAAGGAGGCAGACCTTTTGATCCATTTTTGGATTTTGATAGGAACGCGCGCAGCAATATGCGACGCCAGTGTTCCCCGCATTCTTTTTTATCCAAAAGAAAATGCAAGAGAGGTATACTGTAGAAATTTAAACTTTTTTTTTAAAATTACAATTTTTATCTTAATATATGTAAAAAAATACGGAGATTCCAAAAATCCAACGTTTGGATATTACTTTTCCTACAAAAAATGAAGAAAATTGGAAAAAACCGTATTTTTTTACGTTTTTTTGAAAATGATGTATTGTGTCCAAACATTCCGTGATTCGGGACCACATCTATTCGATGCAGAATTTTCTTCTGCATCGAACTGTTTTTTTAAAAGTTTGACGAAATGTGACGGTAAGGATATATAAAATATTTATGTGTCTCTGGTGGGATTTTATCCTTTGAAAAAATTTTTTTTGCTGCAAAAAAAGTGTTGTTTGTGAACACGACACGAAAATATTTATGAAACAAATGTGTTCCCCGGCTAAAAAAAATAATTTTTTTGTTTTTTAACCATTAATTAAAAACTATTTTTAATATTTTTTTCTTTTTTTCTTTTTTTATTTCCAATGATTTTTTACGGCGATTCTAATGATACCAAACTTATAACATTTGGCGAACTTTGAAAAAACTGCGCGCGTTCCTAGATTTTGAAATATTTCTTTTTTTTCCCAACCCTTCGATATTCGTGATTCACTAGGGTTGCCGTCCCCCCTCGTTTCCCCGATTTCACCGCGGGGATCCCCGAACGGGGATCCCCGTTTTCCCCGTCCCCGAAAGATTTTTTTCCCCGAAAAAATTAAAGTTTCGATAATAAAGGAAAAATCACTAAAAAGTTTTCCAATTAGCGCTCCCCAAATGATTACTGTACATAATAAACGACTTTTATCACTTTTGAATCTTCAAATTTCAAAATATCCAAATTTCTTCTCTCCCTGTCCTGTAGAAAACAGGGTTCCCCGAACGGGGATCCCCGTTTTCCCCGTCCCCGAAGGATTTCTGATTTTCGGGGATCCCTGTTTCCCCGTCCCCGAAAATTTTTGCATTTCGGGGACGTCCCCGTCCCCGACTTTTTCGATTTACGGGGGGGGGCGGCAACCCTATTCGTGATCAGCCAAACTCTTGAAACAAAAATGCAGCTTCCGGTGTTTTTATTTTTTTAACAAAGGAAATATTTTTTCTTTTCGGTTTCTCAATTTCGGAGAAACAAGTCTATTTCGATATTTTGGTTTTTTGATATGGGAAAAAAACAATTTAGATAATTTCGATTTCGCCCCTTTGAATTTCGATTTCTTGGAATCCGGATCGTTAATATAATTTTTGAAAAATTGTTTCTAAATTATTTCCCTTGCAAAAGCTTTTAGACAGATTTATCAAAAAATATTTTAATAGTTTTTAAAACATTTTAATCTATTGATTGAAAATTTTGTTTAAAAAGATGTTTTTAAAAATTTTGAGAGTGAAACAGCTTTAAAAATGAAACACCAAAAAACAACAAATTTTTTAGCCAAAACATAAATATTATTTTGAAAAATAATATTTTCCGTAATTTTCAGTATTTTATTTTTGCCAAAAACGAAAAATACCCACCAAGTGCCAACTCTGCCGTTGGCAACAAATCATCTTCACATAATTTTTCTTTAATAATTTTTTCAACTTCATCCAACTTTAATCCTTTTATTGAAATCACAAAAGTATTAATCTTTAAATTTTCTTTATCAATTTTAATTAAAATTGGTGTTCCTTTTGCTTTAAAGGTTTCAAGTCGAGGAGCACAAATTGAATAAAAGAATTCATTAATTTCAGCTAAATTTGCCAATTGTAAAAATGATAAATAATTAATAATATTTCGCCATAAATCTTCTGGAAAACAATAATTATAAAATTGCCGTTGATTATTTATTTCATAATTTAAAATCTTTTCTCCCAATTCTAAATCATCAGCTTCTGTGATCGAAGAAGGAATTGAATGAAATTTAAAACATTTTTTTAACATTTTTTTATTGTAAAATAAATTTTTTTCAGCTGAAAAAAAATGGAAGACAGCAGGCAACAATAAAGAGAGAGACTGGACAACAGCAGCAGCGAAAAAAAAAGGAACACGAGTGTTATTTTCTTCTTTCTTTTTGCTGTTTTTTTTGTTGGTTGTGTTTTTGAAATCGATTTTAAATGGAAAGAGAGAAAAAATGGGATGAAAAAAAGAAATAAACCCTTGGCAAAAATTATTGTTGTGTTGCCCTACTCTTTTTCTCTACTTTGGCCAATGGTCAGAGAGAAAGCATTCGAGTGCCGGCTGTCATTTTAATTAAAATGTGTTATGATGACTTTATTCAATGAAAGACCAAATGCAAGAAAAAGAGCAAAAAGTGGATCTTGATTTTTAAACTAATAATAAAAATCACAAAAAGTTAACTGATAAAACTTCGCCGCCTCCTTGTCCTAGTGGTTAGTGCTGAGGAATGTCGACCGGAAGGATCCCGGTTCGACTCCCCCTCGGACGTGCTGTTGATGAAAACCCGGAAGATCCCGGGTTGGATTCCTCAGCAGCCATTGGGGCGGTGGGGCTGGGTGCTCGGTGGATCCGAGGTTAAAATGAATTCCATGGGTGGAACCCAGGTTAAAACGAATTCCAGCCGTCAGCACCAAGACGTAAAAAGTGGATGCTCGGTGGATCCGAGGTTAAAACGAATTCCAACCAGGGTTGTCAAAGGGAAATTCCCGGGAAATTAGCGGGAAATTCCCAGGGAAATTTCCCGGGAAATTTCCCGATTTTTGCGGGAAATGAAATTAATTTCCCGGAATTTTGGGTATATAATTACCAAAATTTTTTAAAAATTCTAATTTTTTTAATTAAAATAGATTTTTTTAGCTTTAAAAATAATTAGAACGAATTAATATAGGTAAAAAAAGGGTAGTTACTCGTGAATCATGTTTTTAAATTTTTCGGGTGCGATATGTAAAATCTGAAAAATTGGGTTTGCGGGAAATTAGCGGGAAATTCCCGGGAAATTCCAGGGAAATTTCCCGGGAAATTTCCCGATTTTTCTGATTTCCCGGGAATTTAACAACCCTGATTCCAACCCTTCGAACACTCTATAAAAAATAATCATATGAAGGCTTTCTTGTAAACCAGCACTGTGTTAATACACTTTAATGTGCACCACAAAAACCACTCTCAAAAATTCGGCTAGTTCGGGCTAGCAGCAGTCCAAAAAAAAAAAAACTGATAAAACTTGAAAGTGCAAAACTAAATTTTGTAATTTTTAATTACATTTTAGTAGTTTTTTAATATCAAAAAAAATTTACAGTTTTATTTAAATCTATTTTCTTTGCAACAAAAATCAAATTCATCCATTAAATTTTCATTTAATCCTAAATGGCATCTTTTTAGAGTTAAAGAAAAAGCTTACAGTCATTCTTTTGTTTTTCAGTCTTAAATCTATTCATCATTTCTCTTTTAATTTACATTTTAACAATTTTATTGTTCCAAAAAAATCTCCTAAAAAATTGGAAACTTTTAAATATACAATATTAATCCAAATTTCATTTATAAGGGTGTTCCATAAGTTCGTGCCGCGCTTTTAACGTTTTTTCTCGGGAAGAACAGAACGCCAACCAGTAAACCGCGGCACGAACTTATGGAACAACCTTATAATATCCTTTTTTTAATTGAATGTTTTTAACGATATTAAATTTTTACTTTGTTGATAGATAAAACTAGAGTCATGTTTTTTATGATAAATCTGAAAAGAATTTTTTTATTTACTGTTTTCACACATTGTGTTTTCTTTTTATGATTAAAAAAATAAGACGCGGATATGAAAAATGTTTTTTTACCCCATTCAAAAAAGGTTCGAAAAAGACAAAAAAGCCATTTTGCCAAAAAAAACGCGTTTTGTTAAAAAAATCTCATTTTTTCCATACAAAAAAAAGTGAGATTTTCCCAACTGTTGGGAAAACTTTTTCATATCCGCGTCTTAAATATTGCAAACACTTTAAAAACTTTTAATGAACTTTTTATCACAAAAACATTTATTCAACCATTCAGTAATAAAAATCTATAAAAATATAACGCATTTCTGTGAATGATGGATATTAAAAGACAAATATAAAACACCACAGGATCAACATATAATAGGAGAAAAACAGCAACATTGAAAAAAAATTAAAGCTCAAAATTTCAACAATAAAATTATAGCCTTAATAATTCAATTTTTAAATAAAACAAAATAATTAGTTTGAGTTGTTAATAAACTTTTAATATTTTGATACTAGCCATTATGGCTTATTATTCCTGTAAGAGCTCATCTGCTGGAGCTCCTGGAGCCGCTGCGATTGCTGGGTGTGAATGTATCGTTGATGGAGTAATGCCAATGCTCTAATATATGTATGAGATTGATCAAAAAAATTAATCTTAGGTGGCAAAAATTAGCAATCCCATTCAAAAATAATTCTTGAAACATGAATTTCAAGTTGTAACATGTATTCAGCAGTCAAAAGTTGGTTGCTAGTAATTGTATATTTAATGCTTGGATGTTGCTAAAAAAAGGATATATGTTAAAATTTTGGAAGAATATAGATCTTTAAAACTTACAAGCATAAAATCAGCAAAAATACCAAAATTAAAATTTTCAAGAAAATTATCAAGTCGAAAAATTTTCAATTTTGGTGAAACAGCTCGATTTACACGTTCCAAGGATGTAATGGAAGGGCAGTGAAAATTCCTGAAAAAAAAAATGTTGTTAAGCATGGGTAGGGTAAAACTAGTTTAACATAATTAGTGAACAAAAATCCTTTCCGATACTTAATATGTCGGATACCTTAGGGATCGGACGGATCTGTTGGAACGGATTTTGTCCAACTATTAGTCAAAAATATCATAAATCACTTACAAATACAAATCTTCCAAATTTGGTAAACTTTCCAAAACTTCATCCAAACAAATATCAATTCCTTCATCATCTTTTAAATACCTACTAATTGAAGTAAAATTTTTAACATTTGCAGATAAATGTTTAAATTTATTAAATGGAATTGTTTGGGAGACAAAATGTATTGATTCAACATCACTAACAATAATCTTATTAATAAATGCAGTAAAATTAATTTCACTAATTGAAATAATAATTTTTTCAGTAATCCATAAATTATCTGGAATTTCTGCCAATGTATTTGTTGTAATATATGTATTATCCAAAGTAATATACGTCCATTGCCCAAACCAATGTTTTATTAATTTTATAACAAAAAATGGAAATTCATGATGCTTAAAATATTTACAAACTTTCATTAATTTTACTGACATTCGAGCTTTTGCATTCAATTTCATATATTTTAATACATCACTTGGAAAATCTTTTCGGATAATAAGTCTTGGAGGAATTTCAATTGGAATAATATTTAATCGAGGAATTTTTGATGCTGGACATCCAGAATCTTCATCATCTGTTGAATGGCGTCTTTTCATTTTCAATTATAACAATAAATTAAATAAATTTACAAATATAAAACACAAATTTAAAAAACGAGCTTTTCTTTGAAAAAAATTTTAGCAAAAAATAACACTTTTTTTGTTTTAAGAAAAAATAAAAAAACGTTGGCTACTTTTTCAGCGTAAATAATTTGTTCATAGTCTTGCAAGCAGAGGTGTAAACCAGTGTTTTCCCGATCCCGATTCTCGATTCCAATTCCGATTCCTCATAAGGGGATCGGAAAGAATCGGAATCGGGACGAGAATCGATGAAATCGGAAAAAAATGGAAACGATTCCAGCTGATGTAATTACAAAAATGCATTTTCGGTTATGTGAAAGGTTGTCTAAGGATTTTTTATGCCCGAATGTGTTTAACAACATGATTTTTATAGTTTTTGATTAATTTTGGACAGTTTTAACGCAAAAATCAAAAAAATATTTTTTCAAGTTTTATCCACGTGAAAAAGCTGAAAATTGGAAAAGAATTTTTTTCAGTTTTTTTGATTGCAAATGATAGAAATATGTCTATTATTACTTAATTATGTGTATTTCTGCCAAAAAACATTATAAAACTTCATTTTTGAAGCATTTTGAGCAAAAAAATTTTTGAGGAATCGGGAAAAATGGAATCGGGAAAACACTGGTGTAAACTGAGGCCGGGCCGGCCGCGGCCGGCATTTCCGGCCGCTTTTAACACCTCTGCTTGCAACTGAATTTTCATGACATCAGTGTTTTTTGACATTGAAAACAATTTTAGCATAAATTCCACCAATAAAACTGGAAGAATAAAGAAAAAGTTGTTTCCGAAAAGTTAAATCGTTTTCATTTTTATTATTAAAAACTTTTAACATTCTCAAAGATTTCTAAAAGTTAAAAGTTTTTTTAAAAATTTAATGGACAAAAGCAAACATTTTGTTTTTATTTGATATATTTAAATTTGATTCAAATTATTTTGTTATAAGTTTTATTAAAAAAGTAAAATCACTAAAATGAGCCGCATTGTACCTTTATAAATTAATAAATTTATTTAAACATTTTTCCATAATTATATTCTATGAAAATAAATACAAAAAAATTATGTTTTAACAATTTTACGTCGTGGTATAATTATTGTATTATGGTATAAACGGGCACCTTCAAATAATTTTTTTGGTGGAGCAAAAACAGCATTTCTCTTTGATTTATGGAAATAAGACCATGTTGATTTTGCAGCTCTGTTGGGTTTCAATGAATTATATAAATCTGTTTGAACGTCATGAACAAAGGCTGAAAGGAAAAGTTTAAATAATTAATTTTTACGAAAAATTTTTTATAATTGAACATCAAAATTAGAGACTCCTTGCAGAAATGGATTTTATTAGAATTAAAAAATTAACAAAAAAGGTTGTTTGAATGAATATTTTGTTTTCAGGTTGAATCACAAAAAATAATTTGTTAAGAATGCCAAATTAAAGGGAGTCAGTCGATGGCTTGAGATATCTTTAGTTTTAACGTTTTTTTGAAATGGTTTGAACCTCACGATCAGGCAAAAGTGTGAGAGAAAAGATCCTGATAATCAGTTCCCCGCCACGTTGAAAAAATGTTAAAACGTAAAATATAACACACCGTTTAAGCAGTGTTGTGCTTTCGAATTTTGACTCCGACTCCGGAGTCACTGGAGTCGACTCCGATAGTAAAAAGTTTGTTTTCAAAAGCACGTGGGATTGCTTGTTTTCTTTTTTTAAGGTTTAAAGACCGTTTTTTATCTACAAAAAAGTTATTTTAATCATAAAAAATGATGGTGAAATTTTTTTCTAATTTTGAAGAATTTTTTAAAACGTTTTTAAAGACAATATTAACTTTAATTTGCATTTAATATGCCAAAGAAAATAAGACAGAAAACTAAAAATTTATGGATAAAAACACTTTTTTCTTTTTTCTTCTGTTTTACTTTATTTTAAATTTTTGCCCGGAGTCGATTCCACCATCGTGACTCCGACTCTGGAGTCAGAATCGCAACAACACTGATCATATTAAAAATAAACCATTAAAAAAATTTCTATAAGTTTCTGACATTTTAAAAACACCAACCTTCAATTATCAATAAATTTACCAAAAATATAATTAAAATTAATAGTTTCATTTTTTCTCCCAAAAAAATGAATGGAGCAAGACAATAAAAGTCAAGAATTTCAATTTTTTTTTTTCAATAATAAAAGTCAAGAATAAAATTATAAATTAAACATTTATATACAGAATCAAAGCAAACCCTGAAATATTTTAATTCAACATTAAAAAACAGAGAGATGTTTGTTTTAAGCAAATAAAAAAAGAGGATCATGTTCAGTCTTTAAGCGTCATTTTTTAAAATAAAAACTAAAATAATGAATGAACAAAAAAGAGAGACACGGAAACGAAATAAAAAAAAAACAGATTATCCATTTTGTTTGATTAAATTTTAATCTTTCTTCCTTCATTCTGGAAGGGGCAGAAATAATGGGGGTTCATTAAAGTTAATAGTTTAAAAGATTCTATTTGCTTTGTTTAAAAATAGCATTATTTCTTAAAAATTCATGAAACTTAAGAAAAAACAAAGATTGAATTTTTGAAATAAAGAAAAAAATTTGGTAAGCGTTTCTTATGACTCCTTAAAAAATTTTGAGTGAACAAAGCTTTGAATCATTTCATGATTTCATTCGATGACGTAATTTAACATTTTCAAAGTTTAAACAAAATAGAAAAAATATAAAATTTAGGAAAAAATGGGGTAAGCAAAGAGCCAAAAAGTAATATAAATCTGTAATTTTTTTTGTCGATTTTTGTTTCAAAAAACTTAAAAACTTTTGAGAAACTGGTTCTTGAATTGATGATTCAGAAATTAATGTAGTGCAACAATGCTTTGATAAAAAACCATACCTTCAAACTATATTGTAACTGTTTTAATTTGATTTCAGCTATCTAAAATTTTTTTTTGATTATTTTTAACTGATCATTATAAAGATTTTTCTAAGAATTTGCATAGTATAATGTTGTTATGTAACTTATATTTGTAAAATCAAATGTTAGTTTTAACTAAATTTTACAAAAATTTTAAAACTTTTTGTAAAATACAATAAAATGCCCATTCAAGAAGAAATTAATATAAAAAAGTAATTTTTATTGATATTTTTTTTTAAAAAATTTGAAATTTATGTGAAACTGGTTTTGACAGCTTAAAGGAGGCGGACGTTTTGATACAGTTTCGTAATCTTAGATTTTCGTGATTTTTAGGCAAACTGAGAGTCTCGAAACGAAAATGCGTCTTTTTTGATAAAAACAATTTAAAAAAGGGTCATTTTCGTTTCAAGACACTCAGTTGCCTGAAAATCACGAAAATCTAAGATTACGAAACTGTATCAAAACGTCTGCCTCCTTTAAGGGTTCAAAAATTAAGATAGAGCAACGATGCTTAATGTTAATTGTTTATATTTGATTTTAGCCATATAAAACTATTTATGTGAACATTTTTGATAATTTTTAACTGATTTGTGTTGCGGTAGTTTTTTTTTGGTAAACATGACGTGAAACTGAAATACTCATTTTAACCAAATTTAAAAAAAACTGATATTAGCTCTTTAAATATAGTTTTTATAAAAATGCAAAAAATGCATTATCGAAATTTTTTCTATAACTACAATGAGTGTTGTTTATTTAAGTAAAGTGCAAAATTTGTAATAACGGATAGCCATTAAAAACTTTGAATATTAATGTTTAGCAAATAATTTGTTTGACACATTTCAACTTTATCAATGTCTTTATTTCTTAAAACATAAACTCGATTTAATTTATTTCAACAAAGTGCTTCACAGGAATTTGTTTTAATTATTTCGAAACTGAGCTTCTGTTTCTCTTTATAGATATAAAGCGATAAAATATAAAAGTTTTCATTTTTTTCCATTTACAAAAAATAATCATCATCATTTTTTGTAAATGAATTCAATAAGCGCGTCTTCCTGACTCAATAAGTCCACACTTTTGGAGTCTTATCGAGCAACTAAGACGCGCTTATTGAATTCATTTACAAAAAATGATGATGATTTTTTGTAAATGGAAAAAAAAATGAAAACTTTTATATTTTATCGTTTTATATGCGTGGCTTATTAATAACACTGCCTTAAATTATTTAGCAGTTATTTGTCTTAAAAACTGATCTGTATTGAGAACTGCACTTAACAAATTATAATTTTTTTAGAAAGACAGATTGCATTTTATTTGATTTAAAAAACTGTATATTGCTTCCACAATTCTTAAAATTGAGAAAAAGTAAACTACAATATTTTTAAAAATTCATATTTATTATAAACTTCAAAATTTATTAGATTTTATATAAGTTTTCATTTTAAATAATACACAAAATTAGTAAAAGAAAAAGCGTTATATAAATTAAATGTTTTATGTGAGTTGAAACTGCGAAAGTGCTTTATAATATCTTAAAAACTGATTTATCCATATAATTCATCATTTTTGGAGTATAATGAAATTAATTGTATAATTAAATTTTGCGTTCTTGACTATCTGTAACGGAGCTTCCACGCTCCGTACAGATCAAGAACACGAGCTAATATAAATATAGATAATTTATCAACCAAATATTAAACAGCAACACAATATTAAACATACAATAAAAGCAACCTTGCGAGAGAGAGAGATGGAAGATATCAAAAACCATAAAACTGCAAGGACGTTCGAAGTTTTTATACTTGAACGTGGTACACATTTTCGTGTTAAGAAATTACAATAGAAAATAAATTACAATAAAAAGAGAACAAAAAGAAAGAAACACGGAAACTCCGTGACACTATCATCCATTTAAAATTTGAAATGTTTTTTCGAAAACTGTTTCCCATTTCATTTTTTTTTCATTAACATATTCTTTGTTAATATCCTTAACTAAAATTTTACTTGGACAAAATTTCATTTGCGTTTATAATAAAAACTTTGAACCCATCAAATTATTTTTCATTAAACCTAAAAGCCATTTTTTTGTCAGTCTATGTTTTTTTTTTATCATTTGAAAAATTTGCTAATTTATTTTCTGTTGATTTTTGCTCTGAAAAATAAATCTTATTTTATTGACATATCTGTGATTGATCACAATTTTCTGTTTTTTTATTTTGGAAAAATTTTTGACCTCAACTATGAAAACACACAAAAAAATGAATATTGTCAGACATAAAGCAAATATTAGTAAATAACTGATTTGATGGAATGCGTTCTTTAAAAATAATTTTTTAAATTGCAACATTTTTTTTCTAATAGTTTTTGTTTTTATCACAAGAATTTCACCAAATGAAGCGGATTCGAAGAAATTTTTAATTTAAAAATAGCTGTCTCGGATTTTTATGTGTTTTGTCAAAAGTTTTACGTACACAGAATTTACGTGCATTTTTAGCTGTATTAGCTTCTATAGATATTTGTGTAAAAGTTGAATAAATATCTTTAACACCTTATATTTATTGATTTGAAGAAAATTTAAATTTAAATTTTTTTAATTTAAAAATATCTGCCTAGGATTTTTGTCAAAAGTTCGTGCATTTTTTGATGTATTAGGCGATTTGAAGAAATTTATAACTTAAAAATAACTGAACAGGACTATTTGATGTTAACAAACGTTTTACTTAAAAATAAAAAATAGATGTGTTTAAACATGCAAAATAAATAACATTAAAACTGGAGTTTGAAAATTGCTATAACCAATGATCGAAACTAGGGTTGCCGTTTCCCCTCGTTTCCCCGATTTCCCCGCGGGGATCCCCGAACGGGGATCCCCGTTTTCCCCGTCCCCGAAAGATTTTTGATTTTCGGGGATCCCCGTCTCCCCGTCCCTGAAAGACTTTCATCCCTGAAAAAATTAAAGTTTCGATAATAAAGGAAAAATCACTAAAAAGTTTTCCAATTAGCGCTCCCTTAATGATTACTGTACATAATAAACGACTTTTACCACCTTTGAATCTTTAAATTTGAATTTTTTTCCTCTCTCCGTCTACGTCCCCGAATTTTTTCTCTCCCCGTCCCCGTCCCCGAAGAATTTTTAATTTTCGGAGATCCCCGTTTCCCCGTCCCCGAAAATTTTGCATTTCGGGGACGTCCCCGTCCCCGGATTTTTAGATTTACGGGGGGGGCGGCAACCCTAATTGAAACAAAATAAAATTTTTGCAAACACATTTCTGCCACATTTTTTGTTGAAATTTTAAGACTTATTTTTTAAAGCTTTTTTATATAATATAAAAATTATATTGCTTTTTATTGGATAAAAACTGGAAAACCGACATTGAAAAAAATTAAACTGAGAAATGTTTTGAAAATAATGTTTTTTGAACAATTTTTCAAAAAACAATTTTGTCAATGAATATTAGGAAACTATTCAGTAAAAGTAACGCCTCTTAAAAAAACTTATAAATCCTACACTTTCCCAAAAATCCCGTGACTCATCAAATAAAAATTTTTTATGATTTAAAAAAGATTTTTTTTCAAATGACCTGAAGCCGCCGCTATCCACATTTCTTTTTTTTAACCTCTATCAAATGTCGTTAAAAAAAATTTTTTTAAAAACAAAGCAGCAATTTTTTCTTTTTAACAAAAAAAAGAAATTTCAAATCAAGGAAGCAACTTTTCAATCATTTTATGTCAAAACTTTTTTTATCTCTTTTTTTGCTTTAATTTTTGAGTGTGAACTTGTGAGCCGCTGGCTTTAACTTTAAAAAAAAGAGGAAAAATAAAATTTAAAACAAATTTCAATCATCAAAAAAAAATAGGGGCAACAAATATAAAATCCAACAGCAGCAGCAGCGCCATCCACGGAAAAGTCTGCTTTTCTTTTTTTGATTGCCCGTGATTTTGCCTTTTACCTTTTACTTATGCTTACTTGTTCTTCAATTGTTTTGCAATATTTTGTCTCTTTTTTTCAAACACATTTTTCAGAGTTAATCGAATCTCTTAAAAATTTTTTCTTTTGCTTTTGTTTCTTTTTTTAATGTTTCAAAAATTTTTTTTGAAAAAAAGTGTTCCTGCTGTTCAAGGAACGGAGAAAAATTGGGGATTAATGATTAAAGCTTTATGAAATTTAGTGTTCGTTTTTTTTTTCGAGATAATTTTAAAAACTGCCATCTGATATGTAAATATGGCTGGTAAAAATTGATTTATTGCTAAAATTTTAAGTTTGTGGTTTATATGAGCTGATAATTCATGAATTTACTTATTTTTAAACTGACCTTCATTGCTCAATTTTTGTTTTACAGTGTTTTTTGTGTAATAAAAAATTGTTGTTAAAATTTGAATAATTGAAAACCTTTTATCGAAGAAGGCTAAATAAAATAACTGGCTCATTGTTCGTTATAAGTATGTTTAACCGTTGATAAAACTGTGCAGCACTTACAACGTTTTTAAAAAATTTATTTTGCTAATATTTATGTTAAAAATTGTAATATAAAACTTTTTAGGAAAAAAAAAACTAAAATTGATATAAAAATTAACAGCAATATTTTTTTAAAGCTGAAAAGGTTTTTGCTTTATAGAACTGTGATTTAAAAACAGCCATTGTATTAAACTGACGATATCATGATTCTTTTCATTAAACTGACGATTCGTTGAGTCATGACATGTCACAAAACCAGTAGTGGACTTTTTCGATTCTTCTCTTATATTATCTTTTTTAAATGTGATTTCTTTAAAATCAGTTTTTTTATTTTTTTTAACTGTAATATTTGATTTCATTAAAAATTTTCGAGAAAAATATTTAAAAAACTGACCTAAATTAATGTGTTCCATAAAAAGAGTCATCGAGGTTGTTTTAAATAGGGGGACCATGATAAACTTGAAAAATTTTTAATTTAAAAAATCTTTTTTTATATACAATCTTTTTGGAAAATTCTAATATTTTTTACAAATTTTAATTTTAAAAACTGGCGGCTTAATTTTTTTGTAAAAAAACAATTAAACTGAAAAAAAAGGCTGACTGAAACTTATAATAAAAAATAAATTCAGTAATTACATTAAAGAACAGTAACTTTAAAAATTATGAAGTTTTTTGTCTATTGATTTAAAATTTTTTTAAACTGATAAATATGTATTGTTGGGCTTTTTTTTCAAATCTGATCTCATGTTTCTTTTTTATGATCCCATTGTAATAAGATGTTTTAAAGAACATTTATATTAAAAATTTATTAAACTGTTCTTTTTTATTCTTCATTATTATTCTTTTATAATTTTAAAATCTATTATTCTTCCCTATTCGCCTACTCATCGACCCCATTTTTTTCTGTTACTTATTTCTCCAATCTGCTACTTGCAGCAATGATTTATCTTTATCACTTTTTTTTGCAGGATTTTTGCCATTAATTTTTTTTCTATTAACAGCGGCATTAATCTTTTGTCAAAATTTTTAACCTTTGATAATCGATTCATTTTTTCAGCTTTAAATTTATTTTTGATGGATAAAAACTTTTTTAAAAAATGATTAAACTGCAGTTATTTTTGTTATTGTTTGTATTTTTGATAAAAAAATGTTTTTCGCAAGAAATGCTTTCAAATCCTCGATGTAATCATTATCCAGAAAGGGGGACATGTGAACAATCATTCGAAATTAAATGGTATTATGATCGATTTGATCATCGATGTCGAAGATTTGTAAATATAATAAATTTGTTAAAAAACTGTATAAAATTAATGAACTTTTAGCATTATGGTGGCTGTGATGGAAATGAAAATCGATTTGATACTTTAATTGGTGAGCTTTTTTTGAAAGGTTTAAGTACAGGGTGGTTCAAGAATTTTTCCCCCCATAAATGTTGATCGCAAATTAATACTATTAAAAAAATCGAAAAACCGACTTCACATTCGTTGTTAGCACCTAATAGGAAAGAGGTATCATAAAAAAAATCAAATTTTTAAGACCTAAAATTTTCGAGTTCAGCTTGGTCCCCCCTGTCAAAAATTTTTCAAAAAACGAAGAAAGAAAAAAATTGAAAATTTTTGACAGGGGGGACCAAGCTAAACTCGAAAATTTTAGGTCTTAAAAATTTGATTTTTTTTATGATACCTCTTTCCTATTAGGTGCTAAAAACGAATGTGAAGTCGGTTTTTCGATTTTTTTAATAGTATTAATTTGCGATCAACATTTATGGGGGGAAAAATTCTTGAACCACCCTGTATTTGGCAAAAATATATATTAAAACATGGATTGACACAAACTGTTTTTCACAAAAATTGCATTGTCTACATTTGTTTTTGATTTTATCAAAGGACTTTTTTCCCTGAGCTTTTAATTTGGAGTAAACTGAATTTCATCTTATTGGTGGCTGTATGGGAATATGGGAACTTAATAAAACAAACGGAAAATAAGTAAAATGATAACAAATTTTGACAACTACAAAAGTTTTTTAAACATAGGTTTTCAAAATAGTTGCGAAAAATTCTTCAAATTTTCTGTTTCATTTCTTTAAAATTTGAGAAACTGCAAATATATTTAAAATTGGATTGGCACAAAATTGATTTTAATTTTTGATGAGTAATAACTGTTTCAGCTTCTTTTTCATAGAGTAGCATTTTTTACATTTATTTTGAATTTTGAATTTTATTTTGGAGTAAACTGGATTTGAACAAGTGTTTGTCAATAAGGAAAAAAAATTGTTTATAGTTTACCAAAAGATAATAACCAGTTTGACAGCTAAAAAAAGTTTTAAACATAGGTTTTCTAAACTGAGAATTTTTCAAATTTTGCGTTTCATTACTTTAAAATTTGAGAAACTGCAAATATATTTAAAATTGGATTGGCACAAAATTGATTTTAATTTTTGATGAGTAATAACTGTTTCAGCTTCTTTTTCATAGAGTAGCATTTTTTACATTTATTTTGAATTTTGAATTTTATTTTGGTGTAAACTGGATTTGAACAAGTGTTTGTCAATAAGGAAAAAAAATTGTTTATAGTTTACCAAAAGATAATAACCAGTTTGACAGCTAAAAAAAGTTTTAAACATAGGTTTTCTAAACTGAGAATTTTTCAAATTTTGCGTTTCATTACTTTAAAATTTGAGAAACTGCAAATATATTTAAAATTGGATTGGCACAAAATTGATTTTAATTTTTGATGAGTAATAACTGTTTCAGCTTCTTTTTCATAGAGTAGCATTTTTTACATTTATTTTGAATTTTGAATTTTATTTTGGTGTAAACTGGATTTGAACAAGTGTTTGTCAATAAGGAAAAAAAATTGTTTATAGTTTACCAAAAGATAATAACCAGTTTGACAGCTAAAAAAAGTTTTAAACATAGGTTTTCTAAACTGAGAATTTTTCAAATTTTGCGTTTCATTACTTTAAAATTTGAGAAACTGCAAATATATTTAAAATTGGATTGGCACAAAATCAATTTTAATTTTTGATGAGTAATAACTGTTTCAGCTTCTTTTTCATAGAGTAGCATTTTCTATATTTATTATTGATTTTAAATTTTATTTTGGAGTAAACTGGATTTGAACAAGTGTTTGTAAATAAGGAAAAAAATTGTGTATAGTTTGCCAAAAGATAATAACAAGTTTGACAGCTAAAAAATGTTTTAGTTGTCAAACTTGTTTTAGAAAAATTTTATATAAAATTATTTAAAACTGTGGATTTTTTTGAACATTTGCTAGATAATAAAAAGAAGCTTTAAGTTATGGGAATCTGTAACTGTAATAATTTAACATTTTCATTTATTTTCTCTTTAAAAGATTAACAAAACGGAGAAAAAAGTCAAAACAAAATACTTGTAATTAAGATTTTTAAAACTGGCAGCTTGTTTTGGTGCTTAAAAGAAAAAAGTGTATTAATATAAAACTGAATTTAATTATCCAAAGGAAACAAAAAATTTTAAAACTGAAATTCATAATTTTAGAATGTGAACATTCGTGTCATTTTGATCCACAAATTGATGAAATTTCAAGTCGAAGATGCTTTCAATCTCATGATCCTGGAACATGTTGGGGAAATTTTGAGCGATGGTATTTTGATTCAAATTTAAAACGATGTGTTTGCAGGTAATAATTAAACTGAAATATTGTGGAGGCTAAAGTTTAATTTTTTTACACTTTTAAGTTGGTGGAGTGGATGCGGTGGAAATTCAAACAGATTTTATTCATATCCACATTGTATGCAAATTTGTGGTGAACATGCTGTTACGTCTGTTGATTATAATAATGCTCCAGATAAATCTGTGCCGGAGGATACTGTATATGAATCTCCAATGCAACGATTATCGGAGGTAAACATTTTTTAACTTTGATTGTTTGTCAAATATCTAATCATAAAGTTTGATAAAAAAACTGATTGAAGGAGATTCGTCATTTGTTCATTTTTTGATTTCATAACGCTGTTTTTTTCAACTTCGAGGACCCCTGTCCATTTTGACCTCCCCCCATTTGGATTGATTTTTAAGGGTTTATGATGTGTATTTTTATACCCAAAAGTGCTTCAGATAAAACAATTTGCCGGGCGTAATTTGAAATTAATTGTGAGATCAAAAAAAACTGCCAAAAATTGGCATTTTTTTCAAAATTTGATATTTTCAAGCTCGTGTCTCAGAGTTTCCAGGTGCGATATGGGTCCAAAAACCTTTCCATTATTATTTTTTAACTCATATTTATATGTGTGCAAAGTTTCAAGTCGATACGATTAAATTAAATTTTTGTCGTTGGACAGATTTTTGGTTTTTGCTCGAAGTTGAAAAACACAGCGTTTCATAAAAAAAATTGTGAAAGCGCAATAGATTAAAAATCAGGGTTCTTGCTCCAAGAACGCCACACTTTTATTCTTTTAGAGAATAAAAGTGTGGCGTTCTTCAAGCGAAAACCCTGATTTTCAATCTATTGCGCTTTCACAATTTTTTTTATGAAATCGAAAAATGAACAAATGACGAATCTCCTTTAAGAAGATTTTCTTGAAATAGTTACGATTACTTTTTTCGAAAAGCTGTACAAACTGATTACGTAAAATGGATATTTTTATGAAAATGACTTACATTACTTTTATGGGAAAGATTTAAGGAACTGATTAAAAATGAATGAATCCTTATTTAATTAACTTGAAGTATCAAAAGTGTGTCAAACTTTTATTAACAAAAAGTGAAAAAAAAAATTTAATTAGTATTAACTGTTAACGAAATTTAATAATTCAAATATCTAGATATTCTGTGGCGCGTCCTACAAAGTGGAAAATTTATTTTCCACCCACTTTTATTTTCCACTCACTTTTTATTTTCCACTTTCATCCCTGGAAGTTAACAAAATCTCTCACCACGAAAATAAAGAAAGTGGGAAAGAGAGAGGAAAATAAAGTGGGTGGAAAATAAATTTTCCACTTTGTAGGACGCGCCACTGATGAAAGATATCTTTCATCAGAATATGATGATTTTGATGAAAAATTTTTTTTATCTTTTTATCACTGATTGCCCCTCTTAATTATACTAATTTAAACTGATATCTCTTAACAAATTGTTATAAAACTATTAACTCGATTCTAAATATATATCAATCAACTCCTTTTTTAGCCCCATCAAATTCCATCACCATATTTGACAAAACCGGCAAAACAAATATTAGCACGTCCAAGGGATACTCAACCATTGGGTGGTGGAATATTATATCCTTCACATGTTTCAACACCTCAACATCCACCAATTTATGATGATCCAGATTTATTTAAAATTCATCCAGTTTTTAAAGATGATGACATCAATGATGATGACGAAGAAGAAAGCAGCAACAATAATAATAATGATGATGAAGACATTGAAGAATTTGAAACTGCAGCATATAGAAATCATTACATGAATCCTCGATCTTTAGAAGCTCAAGAATGGTCTGCAAAAACTGAAACAAGATTTTTCCCAAATTTGGGATTAAGAAATCGAACATTTACAAAAGATTTTTCAAAGAATAAACTGGTAACTTCCGCTTCAATAGCAGCAACATCAGAGCCAACTTTTGCACCAAACTTTGATGCAACCCCACAGCCGCTTTTAACACCTGAACCGATAACAACAACTGCAAAACCGTTTTTGGCACCAAAGCCAATAGAAACTGAACCACAATCTGCAACTGAATCTCAATCTGATACAGATGCAGGAATGCTTTTAAATCTTCGACCCCCTGCAGAATTTCAAAGTAAAAATAAAAAGCGAAATGTTGCTGAAGTTGAAATTGTTGAAACAAATTTTCGAACAAATCGTCAATCAAGGCGATCATCTGGTACTATACCTTTAAAGCCTACTACAAATGTTGAAGAATATGAAACTGAATTTCAAAAACATAATTCTCCAACAGCAAAAAAAGAAAATTATGAAAAATATGATACTCCACATGCAAAGGTAAAACTGCGATTTTTCATAGAAAAATAATTAAACATGAATTAAACGGCAAATTATAGATTTTTGAAACAAATCTCTTGCTTTTAGAAAGATAAAATATAAAAAGGTTTTTTAAACTGATCAAGATGAAGTCAAAATTTTTTCAAATTACTAAAATCTTTTGGGAAAAACTGAGTTTTTTTTACAGCTAATTTAAAAATTTTATTATAAAAAGGAAAAACATTTTAATTATTTTTAAAAAGTGAGCTACAGTTCATTTTTTTTGGTAATTATAGAACCAAATTAATTGAGATTACAAAATTAAACTGTATTTTCTTATTCAACTAATGTCACTCCAGGTTTTAAACAAATGTTGTAAACTGGGAATTCTTTGGTAAATTCCTTCTGTGCTTTATTTTATTGCACAAAAACGTGTCATTTTTTTGACGAGTTAACAAACTGGAATACATTTGATTTTCATTTAGGCGCTAAAATTTTTCATTTTTTTGAAAAAAAATATTTTAAAATTTTTATTTTTGTGAGATCAAATTTCTGAGGGTTTACGATTTTATTTAATTTTATGAAAAAAGGGTTTTTGCAAAACTGTGTACGATGGCCATCGCGATGGTACAAATAGATATTGAAATTTAAATCAAAAAATTCATAAACTGCGACACCGAAATAGTAAAAATTCAACTATAATCTGGTTTTTTGCAAGCTGAATAAAAAATTGGAGGTTTTAAAAAGAAACTGAGAAGCGCTTTTTAAAAATTTTAGCATCTTAATGAGCAATCCAAAAACTATTAAATATAACACGTGAAAAACAAAAACTATTTTGAACATTTTCATTTCCAAAATAGCATCATCAAAAATTGGAAATTTCTGCCACTTATAGGCGCTTTGTAGTACACTTATTGGGCAAAAACGCCTATAAGTGGCAGAAATTTCCAATTTTTGATGATGCTTTTTTGGAAATGAAAGTGTTCAAAATAGTTTTTGTTTTTCACGTGTTATATGCAAAAAAGTAAGAGAAAATGTTATTAATTTAGAGAGAAAAATATTAACTTTAAAGACTACAACATAAAAAATTGGCAAAAACACTCATTGTTTGTTAAAAAATTTATTTAAATTAATGTTAAACTGAAATACTCAACTTGCCGGTGAAAAGTAAAACAAAAAAGCTTCTTTTTATTCATGCTTAAACTGCTAGCGAGAAATTGATCGGGTCGGTGTGCTGAGAATTTAAAATGAAGAACACAGGTTTTCAGAAAAAAAACTGAATGCTCTTTTTATTGGAAGGCGATTGACTAAAATTTTCAAAAAAAAATTAACAATATTTAAAAAAAAAAAAAGAATTAAATTTTTTTAATGTTTTTTTAAAAATCTCTTTTAATTACAAACTTAAAATATCAAAAAAAAATTGTAATGTGGATCATATTTTTTATTTAAAAAATGGCAGTTTTGATCAAATCCTTTTTTTAAAAAAAAAAGCCTACCTCAAATGTTGAAGATAAAAAGTAAAACACAAAAACTTATTTTTATTTATGCTAAAACTGAGTGCGTGTATTTGGTTCAGGGATGTGCGGAATTCCGCTTCCGCTTCCGTAAAATACGGAATTCCGCCTTTTTTTCACTTCCGCTTCCGTAAAAAAAGCTGCGGAATTCCGTAAATTTTTTGTCATAATTTTTTCGTCATTTTTATTAATTTTTTAACTCTCGCGCAAAAAAAACTGCTTCTAAATTTTATCTGCTTGCCTATGGGAATCACGAAACAAAAAAAATTTTGAGAACATAATAATATTTGAAAAAAAAAATTCCGCTTCCGCTTCCGTAAAATACGGAATTCCGCCTTTTTTTTCAACTTCCGCTTCCGGTTCCGCTTCCGTTTAACGGATTTGCTTCCGTTCCGCTTCCGCTTCCGTTTCGAAATTTAACTTCCGCACATCCCTGATTTGGTTGGTTTAAACAAATTAGAAATAAAGAATACTATTTTTTCGAAAAAAAACTGAATGCTGTGAAATAAAGGATAAAAACTTTTTCAAACTTTTTAAAAAAATTTTTTTAAACGTAAAATATCAAAAAAAACTGTAATGTCGATCGTATCTTTTCTTTAAAAAATAATGGCTGTTTTGATTAGTTTCTTTTTTTAAAAAACTAATTAAAATAATTTGTGTTTTACAGGTAAATTCTCCACAAATTCCATCACAACTTGGATATGCACAAGCAGCATCTCGAAATCCTCGAACTCGATATCATGAAGAAGCAGAAACACAATTCCTTCGACATTCATATATAAATCCACCATTCTTTCCAGGATATCCAATTTTAAAAACTGTAAATTCTGATGGACATCGAGTTCCACAACCTGTTCCACAAGGTTTAATCAATCAATTAATTGCACAACATTTAGCTTTAAGAGAAAAGCTTGGACAAACTCAAAAAGTCCCAGTTATTCAAGTCCCAGACAGAACAACTCCAACAATGAAACATAATGTTGAAATTCGAGAAACTCCATTTCGAAGAGTTCCTTCTTTTGTAACTCAAACACCGGCAGAAACTTCAAGAATTTTAACATATGCAGAAAAAAGGAGACGATGGAAAGAAGAAATGAAGAAAAAGTTAAAGAAGCAAAAAGTACCGCCTCGACAAATTGTTCGACCAATAATTACTGGTGAAAAAAATAAATATTATGTTACATATAGTCCATATTATCGATTGTATCAAGTATCTCGACAAGCTCCAAAAGGTTTAAATTTCACTGATAATTATTCATCTACAACTACTCCACAAACTGAATTAGTAGCTACAACTTTTGCTCCAATTGAAGTTATTTCACCAGAACCTCCATTAACTGCATTACCATCTTCTGCTTCAAGAATTACAACAACAACTCAAATACCCTTAACTACAACAACAACAACTTCAATCCCCAAAGTTGTTACACTTAAAGCTGAACCAATTCAAACACTTTCGGCGAAAGGAAATAAAATGCAAATTCGTGTTGCTGCAATTAAACCAACTTCAGAAGCAAAAGGTAAACAGGTGCTATATATGGATGATGAAGATGATGAATGGAAAGTTATTGAAGAAGAAGATTATTATGTCGATGAAAATGGTCAACCAGTTGAAAAATTAAAACAAGAAATATCTACAACTCCATCATTATTAGCCTCAACTGTAATAACAACAACTGTTGATAATGGCTTAGCTGCAATTGTTTTTCCTGTTGCACATAAAACTGAATCTTTAACAACAACAGCTTCTGCAATACCTATGACAGTAACAACAAGAAAACCTTTTGAAAAAGGTTTGTTGGTTTTTTTAATTGAAAAATTACGTAGTAATAATAAAAAAAGACACGTTATAACAGATAGGATTTTGTTAAAAAAACTTTCTTTATAATACAGGGTGGTCACGCTGGACCACCCCCAAAACAAATTAAATTTATACTCAAGGGCTGCAAGATTTAAAAAAACTGCTTGGGGGGATCGATAGCCTATATCATCGGATTTTAAAATCTTGTTTTGGAATTTCTACCGTAACCCTCGAAATTTTTTGGTCTCACAACGAAAACCTGAAAAAGTCGAAATTTTCGAATTTTGATAAAATTTCAAAGAAAATTTTTTTTCGAGATTTTTGGCATGGAGTCTTCTAAAGAGGTCCTCTAGCCATCCCAAATGATATTTTATCAAAATTTGAAAATTTCGACTTTTTCAGGTTTTCGTTGTGAGACCAAAAAATTTCGAGGGTTACGGTAGAAATTCCAAAACCACATTTTAAAATCCGATGATATAGGCTATCGATCCCCCGCAAACAGTTTTTTTAAATCTTGCAGCCCTTGAGTATAAATGGAATTTGTTTTGGGGGTAGTCTAGCGTGACGACCCGTAGAAGATAAAGAGAGTCAAAATTACCAATCTATTAAAATATGGTGCAATTATAGAACCAATTTCTCCAACAAATCCAATAATTCCATACATCATATTTCGAGTTGACGTTGGAGACATTTCCCCAATTAATAATGGTTCAGCAACCCATGCAACAGAATTAAAAACTTTTACTAACAAAAATAATGTCATTGCAGTTGCATTTTTGCCTATAAAAATAATTGAATATAGTCAATGGCATTTAAAACTTTTTTGAAAAGGCACAAAAATGCCAAGGACGCCATTTTTTTTGACTCCAAAAAAATACTTCTTTTCCTCTAAGAAAAAAGCTTGGAGTAAAAAGAAGTATTTTTTGGAGTCAAAAAAAGGTTTATTCAAAATGCCAAACGCAAGTGAATGGCATGAATTTTTTATGCCGTTTTTAACCTAAGCAGTTATTTTGCCAAAAACATAAAAATAGCTTTTTTCAATATTACTTACTACTTTAAGAAATTTTTAAATTTTTTCGCATTTTTAAGTCATTTTTCATAAATTATAATTTCAGTGTAAAACCTTTAAATTTCGAGATCTTTTTTGAGTTTTACTAGCGGTATAAATTTGAGTATTTTAAAAAATCGAAAAAAAACTTTTAGTAAAAAAAATTAACTGTAACATGAATCTTAACTTTGAGAGCTGTTTAAATTAGTCTTTTAATATTGTTTTCACTAATTTTAACTGTAATTACTTATTTAAAATGTAAAAAAAAGCATTTTTCAAACCTTTAAATTGAATGAAAAATCCATAAATTAAATTATTAAAACTGATACCATTAAAACTTCTCTGGAGTGGAAAAAGGTTAAAAGGAAAGTCTTTATTAGCCCCGGCCGGAGCAGTGTTGGCGGTCCGGACCGAAAAAAATTTCGGTTTTTTGGCTATAACTTATTTGCCTTTTATTTTATTTGAATTTTTTTGTTTGCCATTTATAACCCTTAGTTGATAGCCCATTTTAGTGCGCACAACTTTTAGAAATATGAACAAATATAAATTCTAGACCAAAAAGGCCGAAATAGACCGGACCGATTTCGAAATTTCGGTCTTTTTGGTCTAACATTTATATTTATCCATATTTCTAAAAGTTGTGAGTACTAAAATGGGCTATCAACTAAGGGTTATAAATGGCAAACAAAGAAATTCAAATAAAATAAAATGCAAAAAAGTTATAGCCAAAAAACCGAAATTTTTTTCGGTCCCGACCGCCAACACTGGGCCGGAGCGAGCATTTTGTTCACATCAAAAACATGAAACGATTATAAAAAATGTGAATAACCCATCTCACTTTTATATTAAAAAGCGATGAATTGAAAGATAACAAAAAAAGGATGCTTTTGCTTTCTTTGGAGCAAAGTTCGTGATTTGATGACAAATCTCGACACCATCATCACATCTACGATATTAATATCCAACTGGAAATTGTTAAACAAATTGAATAAAAACCAATAAACTGCAAAGCTGAAAAAATTTTTTAAATAACTGAAAAAATTTCAATAAGTATTCTAATTTTTTGTTCATTTTTAGTAACCCCTCGCGCTGATTACATTCTTCCTGAAGAACCTTTGAATAAACAAGACTATACAGATTTTGGGCATTCCGAAGAAGATCTTTTCTTTTGGAAACCAGAATTTGAAAATCGTCGAATCCGAGTTGATCCTTCACAAAGTGCCACAGAATCTTTCAATGAAGAATTGCCAACTGCCGAAAATGAAAACGATAATGATGCCTTTGAAATTACTGTCCACAATCCAAATAAAAAGTTATAAACTGCAAAATTTGTGTTTGGTTGAAAAAATTAAATTCTGTGGTATATTTTAATTGTAAGATATTTATTTTTGGATTTTTAAAATCTGTGTAATTTTAAGCGTGTAATTTTTTTCTTCAAATAACTGTTTTATAAAAAAATGGAAAAATTAAATAAAAATATTTAAAACTGACTATCGCTGATCCTGGCATTTTTATAATTTTAAAATTGGTTATTACAAGGATAAAATTTATTTATTTAATATAACTGGATTATCAGCTTTTTTAGCTTGCTGGGCACTACAAAAGAATGTTGAAACTTTTAAATGAAATTTACAAAAAATAATTTTCTCAAATAAATTGTAAGAAAGAATTTGCAATTTTATGTAACATAAAATTGCAAATTCATAAATTATGTTAAAAACTGCTTTTGTAAATAATAATCGTTATAAAAATTTTGAAACGTTTAATTTTTTTACTACTCTTTTTTGAGTCGAACTAGTTTTACAAAAAAGAAATGTATGCGAAAACGAATAAAGTTTTAGAGAAACAAATTGTTATTTTAAACTTATGAATCCACAGAAATTTTGAAATCTGTAATACAATTTTACACTCATTTTTTAAGTTAATAATCTATTTTAACTGAAACAGAAAATGAAAATTTTTTCTATTATCAACGTTAAAAAATGTAGCAAAAAAAGAAATATAAAAACTGTGTTTATTTATTATCAGCAAAATAAACGCGGTTAGAAACATTTGCATCTGATATAGGTAAAACTGCATAGCATTAAACATTAAATTTCTGATAAAAGTTTTAAAAAATAAAATAAAATAAAAATAAACTTGCAAAACTTTAACAAAATTTTTAAACTGTTAAACATGAAATTTCTGATAAAAGTTTCCTAAAAAATTGTTTCGAAAATGAAATAAAATAGAAACTGACTTTTTGAAATTTAAATTTAAATTTTTCTTTTATTTAAGCTTCAAAGGATTATGATTGTTTAAAACTGAGCAATTTTATTAAATTATTAGTTGTTTAGTGGTTTGATACATTTTATTGGTTTATAATCATTTTATTTCAACAGAAAGCTAGCAGGCAGGCCGGCAGGAACAGGAAAACAGGGATTGAAAATCGGGCCGAAAAAGTCGGCCGGCCCGGCCCGGGGCCTAAAAATTGACGGCCGGCCCGGCCCGTCATCGGAATTTTCTCGGCCCGGCCGGCACGCGGCCGGCCCGGGCCGGCCCTAAAATATTTCAAGTTTTTTTAAAAGTTTTTTAGAATATTTTTCGAAACCTGCAGCTTGCAAAAAATAGTTTTTTGCATCTTTTCTCATCAATATGAATTAATATAACAATGATTCATAGTGATGAGAAAAGAAAAAGTGCGTACTGCGCACACCACAAACATATAAACTACCAAAAAACAAAATTTGAAAAATATGCCGGGCCGGCCCGCGGGCCAGAATTACTAAGGCCCGCCCGGCCGAGGCCGGCCGGCCTCATTTTCAATCCCTGCAGGAAAAGTTATAAGCAAGAAAAGCAAGAAAAAGTTTACCAAGTTTTTAAAAGCGTGTAATTTTAAGAGTGTAATTTTTTTCTTCAAATAACTGTTTCACGAAGCGATCAAAAATATATAAAAACAAATATCGAAATTTGTTGTAATGACAAATCTTGACAAATTGTCTAACAGGAATTTAATCAAATTATTAGGATAACGTTTGTTAAAAAATGGGTCGCATTCAACTTTTTTTGAAATGGATATCCTGTAGTGTTGAAAGGATCTTCCATTTGATTTTTAAGTACTTTTTAAGGGGCACACTAAATGGTGGATGGACGGGTCCGGTGGAGTGGACGTCTAAACGGTGGATGGATTACTAAATGGTGGATGGATTTTTAAGAAAACAGTTTTAAAAAAAAATCTGAAATCAAAAAATTTTTGGAGGATGAATCCTAATTTGCGTATGGTGAAATTTTTCGAATTTTTTTTTATAACTTTTTCCAAAAATCCATCCACCGTTTAGACGTCCACTCCACCGGACCCGTCCATCCACCATTTAGTGTGCCCCACTTTTTGAAGCAATTTACCAGATTTTATAATATTTATTTAAAGGAGGCGGACCCTTTGATCCATTTTTTAAAAAAAAGGATTTCGAAATATTTCTTTTTTTTTCCAAACCATCGATATTCGTGATCAGGGTGACTCTTGAAACGAAAAAATATTTCCTTTGTTAAAAAAATAAAAACAATGGAAGCTGCATTTTCGTTTCAAGAGTCACCCTGATCACGAATATCGATGGTTTGGAAAAAAAAGAAATATTTCGAAATCCTTTTTCTTAAAAAATGGATCAAAGGGTCCGCCTCCTTTAACGAAAAAACAATGTACATACATTTATTTGTGCATAAAATTTAAATTGGAAAATGTTAAAGAATGTAACTTTTGACATATAATTTAAAAACTGTATCAATATCAAATGCTGCTTTGTGATTACTTTTTACTATTTGGCAAAATTCAATTCTTCTATTTGTAAATGATTAATAGCGTTCCCATTCATTTGTTTATTTAAAAAGAATGAAAAAACTGTATAAATATTTATACAACCATGTTTAACTTTTTCATTGGGTCGTAATTCTTTCTTTTGTGATTATTAATATCGGTTGTGTATATTCAATATCAAAAGTATCAAAAAAATATCACTAAATTAAAATAGATAACTATGTGTTTTTAAAAGGTTCTTTTTTTGCACAGGCAACAAAAAATATTTTGCTCTTCATTTTTTGCAAAAAAAGAAATATTATTCAGCATTTGCTTTAATGTCAAATATGAGTAATTTTAACATATTGCATTATTTTTTATTGGCCGTTTACTGAAAAAGAAATATTGATTTTTTTGTGAAAAAATTCGTTTACATTATACAAAATTGAAAAATTGTTTAAAGCTTATAGCACATAGATTTCATTTGGGATACTACGGGAATGATATTTTGCCGTTTTTACTTAAAAATCTGAGTTATAAATGTTTGAACTTTTTTCAACAAAAAAGTAACGAAATTTTAAAAATTGTGCCATTCGAAATTTCTTAGTTTTTCGTAAAATCTATTTTTTTAAAAAGAAAAGACAATGTAAATGTTGAGGTGCCATTTTATTTTATTCCTTTTTTCAGTAAACCTCTTTAATGTAAAGAGGTTTTAAATCAAAACAATTTGTTTCACATACTTCAAAAAAAAGTGTTGCAAAAGAACAAGCTGCAGAAATGGGAAAAAACTTTTTGCGCGGCTCGCGCGGGCTTTTTTTTTTCTGCAGCTGCTTTCGAAAACAATTGCGCCAGTTTTCCAAACACGATCGCTGCCTTTCCTTTTTTTTACCTGCTGTTTTTGCTTTAACTTTTTTTGCTACTTTTTTTTGTAATTTTTTCTGTTTTTTGTTAACATTGGTTTATACATTTATAAAACTTTAACGCATAAAATAGCGAATGCTTGGTTCATTTAACTGCACATTTATTAAAATGATTATTTAAAGAAGCGCAAACGACATTCTTTTTGCTTGCTTTCAGAGATAGTGAACAATAAATGTCTCTTTTTGTTTAAATTTGACGACTAAAAATAACTCGAAGAAAATATTGGGACATTACACCCTTTTGTATCTATTATCCTTATATTTCATGTATTAAAGTGCCCTAAAAGGTTTTTAAGAAAGTTCTATCTCTTTCATTACGAGTTATTCAAGGGCATATTTCACATCTTAACTTTGCCGTAACAAAGTTAAGATGTGAAGTTGTGTTTAAAATGAAATATGAATTTACAAACCCGAATACTTTTTTTACTTACTTTTAACGCGTATGTAAACTTTTTTGTCGAGTTTTTGTGATTTTGTACTTTGATTATTAACGTATTTTATGTATCTTTATCATTTTTTTTCAGGCTTAGATACAATGAATCCATTTCATGTTGTAAATCGTGATCCACGTGATCCTCGTACATATGGCAAAAATAACAATGGTTAGTTTATGGTTTTATGTTCAAGCTTTTTTATATAACTATTTTTTTAGATCGGCAATTCTTCCCTCCTATATCTACAACTCCAGGACCAAAGACTCCATCATATGCTGAACGTACATCAATATCACCAAAACCAATGCTTCCAGAAAAGGTTTCAACAATTGATCAAACTACTTTGGCTGTTGTACCCCATAAAGATAATAGTGATCGAGATATTCTTCATGTTGATTTTTACAATGCTTTAAAAAGTTTTCCAACAAGTAACTTCAATTCTGATGTTCATATCAATTGTGTTACAGTAAGTTTATTTGGTCATATGAAGTTACAACAGCAGTTTTATTTTATTTTTTAGTCATTGAAGCGTATCTTTTCTTTATTTAAGGATAATGATAAATTTGTACGTGGTAATTGGGATGATGCTCGTCGAAGAAATGATGAACTTTCTCGAGATTTAAAAGAAAAAGAAGAAAAGATTCAACAACTTGAATTTTCTGAAGCTGAAGCAAAAAGGGCCTTTGAAGATGGAAAAGAAAGTGTCTCAAAAATGCGAGTTGATACTTTGCGATATGTAAGTTCTTAATAACTTTTCTGCAGTGATAACTGAATTCATTTTTAGAAGACTGAAGCTGAAAAGGCAAAAAATGAATTATCTTTTGTAACATCCGAAAAGAATCGTCTAATTGTTGCTATTAGTGATGAAAAGGATCGAACAAGAACAGCTGTTGCTAAATATGATGCTTTGAATAACAAATATGCCAATCTTTTCCGAGAAAATGAAAAATTGAATAATGATTTGATCAAAATCCGAGAAAAGATTGAACAGATGGAAGCTGAAAAAGTCGAAAAGCATCTAACACCACCTCCTCAAGGTTAGTTTTTTATCCTTACTTTACTGCTCATTATGGTGTACTTTTAGAACCTGCATCATCTTCATATTCATCGCGTCGTGCAGAAAAGGAAAAGAAGAAAGCTGCTGGTGAAGGACATAAAAAACTTCAAAAACAGAAACATCGTGATAAAACAGCTGCTTTAGAAAAGCTTAAACCATCTGAAATTGCTTATCATCGGAGATTAGCAACTGCTGCTCCACCGAAACCACAAGATAATGAAAAATCTTCAGTTGCAGGTGAAAATGAAGAAGCATCATCTCCATCTATTCATGGTTAGTTTTTTACAAGATCTTTTATGATAAACAGCTTAACTTTCAGAAGAACGTTCGAGCTCATCACAAGGAAAAACTCAAGCTGAAGCTGAATCACCTGAAGAAAATGAATTAACTCAAAGTTAGTTTTTATAAAAATTTTTATGTAAAATAAACAGTATTTAATTTAGAAGAACAAACACCCTCTGGACGTCCTTCTCGTCGAATCGAAGTTGAAGGAGCAAAACGAACATCTGAAGAACGTTCAAGCTCATCACAAGAAAAAGCTCCAGCTGAAGCTGAAACACCTAAAGAAAAGGAATTAACTCCATCAAATCAAGGTTAATTTTTATAAAAATTATTATGTAAAATAAACAATATTTATTTTAGAAGAACAAACACCTTCTGGGCGTCCTTCTCGTCGAGCCAAAGCAGAAGGAGCAAAACGAACATCTGCAATATTTCAAAAGCCGAAACCAAAGAAGTCAACTCCACGTCAGAAGAGATCTCATCCTGCTGCTGCTGCTGGAAATGATGTTGAAGCTCATGAAGAAGAAGAAAAAACAATTGCCTGTCTTCCTGCTAAACGAGCTCGTCCATCTACAAAAAAATAATATTGTAATAATAATATGATTTTGTAAAATTACGGTGTTTTTTTGTTATTTTTTATTTGTAATTGTGGTAATATTTTTGGATTTGAAAAAAAATTTTTTTATTATTTTTTTGAAATTGGGTATTTTGATTTGGGGTCGTTGCCTTTGACTTTATTGTTTTCGATTCTTTTAATGAAATTAAATTTAAATCATTTGTCATTTCTGTGATTTATTTGCCGCCATGGACTTTATTTCTTCGAGCCCAATAAATTTTTATTAAAAAAGTTTTGTATTTAAAAGATAAAAATTGAAAAACATAATAACTAACAAAAAAAATGGAGCTAAGTGAATCTATCTGTTTCAAATCAAATTATATTTGTTGAAGTTATGCAAAATTTAAAACTGATTTACATAAAATTTTATTTTTTCAAAACACAGAAAATACTATTGTATAAAAAAGCATAAAAAAATTTAAATGTCATACAAAATTTTTAAGCTATATTAAAATTTTTTGTTTATCTCAATTCATTAATATTTTTTTAACGTGTCATTCGAACTGTTACAACAACGGCATCATCTTTGACTTCCAATTCTGCAGTTTTATTTGCAAGAATTCGGGTCATATGAAATGGTCCAAGTGTATGCTCTTTTCCATCACATCGAAGGATTGCTTCACCTCGTTGTGGCATAACAACCAAATCACCTTTTCCTGTTTCTATTTGATGCTTTCCTTTTCCAATCAAATTTACAGTTGTACGATATTCAGGTTGACCATAAAGTTGGAAAGGAGCTTTTCTACAAAAAAATTGTTTTACAAACTGTATAATTTTTTACCAATAATTTACTTTTTAAAATTTTATAAAATTAAAATTTACTCGATGCAAGAATGAAAAATTTCATTGCAATAAATTTTAACAAAATGGGTAACATTAAAAATTTCTTCGATTAAAAATCTTATAAAAAATACTATAATTTTAAAATCAAAAAAGATTAAAAATTTTAATCAAATGTGAAATTTTATAACACTTAATTTTAAAAAGTGATTTTCCAAAAATTTGTAAACAGCCAAAAAAGTTTAAAAAAGAAGTATACTGTAACTTTTTAACAAAAAACGTTTTTGTGTATTTTTTTAAAAAAATTACTCCTTTTTCATTCTTTCAATAGTTTAAAAACTGTGATAGCTGAAATACTTACTCAATTGCGGCCAAATTATCATTGATAAATTTATTTAAATCGATTGGATCAGCAAGTTTTTTGCTTTTATCTGTTTCATATGCGGGTTCTTGAAGTTTAGCTTTTGGACCAGGTTTACCAGTTTTTGCTTCTTCGCTTTCATTAAATTCTTTGATAATTGGTGGAAGATCTTTTACAACATCTTTTAAATGGAACCATCGCTCATATAAAACATCTGTGGTACCATCAATAAAATATCTTAAACAATCCATTTCGTCTTTTTCACGCTCTCTTTCAATAACATTTCCAACGGTTCCTTCAGAACGTTGTGGAGAATGTTCAATTTTCCCGGGCAGAAGAAAAATTTCACCCTGTTTAATTTCAATATCCCGATGCTTTCCTTGTTCAACAACTTTCAAAATCATCCCACCTTCAATCTAAAAAAAAAGGGACGATGCTATCTTAAAGTTCGAATTAAAATTTACTTGATAAAAAACTTCTTCACCACATTCAAGATGAAAATCTTTTCGACAATTTGGTCCGCCAATGTAAAAAACTTTTAACTGATCTGAGAACATTGTTTTGTTACAGACGGGTGGCTTAAAATCACAACGATTCTTTTCAATCCATTCTGGACAATTGTATACTTGACAGCAATTTGAAGACATAATTTTACTTCATCTCACAAAATAATAATAAAGTTTTAACCTTCGATCAAAAATAAGACCACAATCTCAAAAATATTCCATCACTATTTATACCATGAAGAAAACCAATTCATCAAAACCGGACATGCCCTTTTTCTCCCCAACCTTTCCCGCGTGAGCAATCCAATTACGTTTTGTATGAACCATACATAATTGGAAAAACAAAAAAATCATTTTAAAGTGAATGTGCAAAAAGAAAAAGAAAATTAATAAGATTTTTTTATATAAAAACGAGACAAACAAGTTAACAACAAATTGATTAACACCAAGGAAACTTCTTATTTGATTTCTTTTACAGTAAGACCGTTGGGAAGAGATGATTTTACTTTAGAAGCTTTTTCCTTGTCCTAAAAAAGGTAATCATATAGTAACATTTGTATAAAAAACTAAAACAAGTAAATAACTGTAAAAAGTCAATCAAGCATAAAATCTTAACATTCCATTTAAGATGAATACAAAAGTGGAACGCTAATCATGTTAAAAACAAACAGAATATGTCTTTTTACAGTTAAAAATCATGTTTCCATAGTAAGGCAAAGAAGAGTAAAAAATAACTTACTGCAAGAACAAGGGTGTAGAGATATTTGCTACAGCGAACCTTGAATTTAACATTTTGAGGATTGGTCTTAACGAGGACGTATTTGGCATCCTTTCTACGAGAAACAACAAGGAATTCTTTGACTTCTTTAATTTCACGTGGCATCTTTGTGATTGTAGTACCTAGAACAGATATATATGAGCAATAATACAACATGAAAGAAAAAGCACGAGCTGGAGAGAAAAGTAAAAGAATGAAAAGCACAAGAGAATAAGAGGACATGTTATTTATAAGTCTTAATAACACTTTAGCACCCATAAGTTTAGCAAAAAGATAAAAAATACAAGCAGAATATACAAAAATTGAAGGACTGAAGGGGGAAAAAACTCAGCAAAAATGTACTAAAAAACGTGAAAAACTATTTTATATCCAACGTGAGATGTAGGGGATTCTGAAGAAATAAATAAAACATAAAATCAAGCAAAAATGAAGCATAAAAACAGTGGAAAATATAAGAAAGACAAAAAATTTTCAACTCAAAAAAATTTGCAAAAGAAAAAACACTGCAGTCGAATTACAGTACTTTGAAGGGTTTCGTGTTAAGAAAATTGAAAGTGCTCATTTTCATCGGTGAAGGTTTTTTTTCTAAAAAATTGAAAAAAAATTTTCTTTACAAAATATTTTTAAATTTAATTACCAGATATTTCAGTAATATTTTTAACACTATTTTTGTTAATAAAAAGTACTAACTAACACCGCCAAACATGCTAAACTTTTGCACCACAATCTCTTTTCCATTTTTAAGTTAAATATTTTTATTATATCATTTTTTTACAGCAAGAATTTTAACAATAACATAGTAATACAAAAATGTAATATCAAATTAAATGTTTTAAAAGACATGTAAATATAAATAATAGCAAATTAAAGAGCAAGTATAGTTTTAAAAAGCGAGTTCTTCTTCAACCAGTAACTGCAATATTTCACCAAAGAAAAAAGTTATTGTTGATTCTTTTTATACAGTAAATCATAATGTCCAGGACGGAATAACATATAAAGCTTTGGTTCAGAATCATCAGCACAAAAATCATGATGCCAACCACCTGATGGGGCTTGACTGCGATCCATATATTCAATTCGAAGACTTGTTTCTAGAATTTAGATATGGTTAAAAAAGATTAAAGCAATCCAAAAACTTACTTAGAGCATTAACTAAAGCAATAATAGATAAATGATCACAATCTTTCCACATTGGTTCAATTTCATCAATACAATATTGATCAAGTGTTCGACCACCTTCAATAAATCCTGCATATTCTGCTTCATTTTCACGAAGATAACCAGATGTAATTAATCTAAAGAATCCAAAGAATTAAAGAAAGTTGTAAAAAATAAAACAAAAATACCGTAAGAAAGCAACATAATAATTTGCAATTCCATCTTGATTCAAATCATCCATAAGGACTTCATTTGTTTTTAGATTTTCTTTGATTGATTCAAGAAGAGTTTCCATAGCATCACAAAAATCACCAGTTGTAAGCTCAGGAAAATTTTGATCCATTAATCGTTTTCTCCATCCTTTGCATAAAACATTTAGTGGCTCAAGTTCATCTCGATTATGCAAAACTCGCTCAATAACAGCAGTTAAAGTTGCCCGATAAAAACAATTTCCATCTCCACGAATTTTTCTTATATGTGAATAACGATTTGATAGTTCCTATAAAAATACAATCATTACAATTCTAAAACCTTAAAAATGTATGTGTACCAATGCTTTTTGATAATATTCAGGACTTGTTGCTTGATCATATGCTGAAATAAGACCAGCTTCAATAGTTTCGTTTCCACCAACTAATGCTTGAGTTTGTCGAACCTATAATAAACACCGATGATTAGCTTTTAACAAACGCTTTAAAACTTACTTCATCTTCAATTTCTTGAATTTGTTGTTGTGATTGTTCGTACATTGCTTGTTCAGATTCTGCAAGCTGTTGAGCTAAAGTTTGATCAGCTTTTTGTTGTTCTTCTTCCGATGCCATATCTTTTGATAATAAAAAATGGAATGAAATTCGAAGAAAATAAATGTATGTAAAATTTATATAATAAAAAATTAAGGACGCAGAATTAATAAAACTTTTTCGTAATTTTTGCAAAAAAAAAACGTAAAAAAATAGCGTTGTTTTTTTAACAGAAAAACGTTCCACTCTGTAAGTCTGCTTTAGACACTCTGTAAGTGCCGAAAACAGACGTCGAAATGTTTTTCCTGGAGTTATTTTTATGGATCAGATACTGGCTTCTATAAGACCCTATTGCGTTTTTGGCACCATTTAATCCCTAATTTTATAAGTGCTTGTTTGTGGTACTAACAGAGTTTAAAAAAAAGTTATTGAGTAAGCACTTTATTGTGAAGATTTAAAAAAAAATTTACTGTGAATTAATAATTAATGTTTAACTGTATCTAAAATAGATTTATTTTTATTTTTTCTATATTCATTTTGGAAGAAAGTATAAAGTATCGTAGTGATTAATTCTTATCTTTGTTAGTCATTTGTCCTTTTTATTGTAACTGTAAAATTACTTCGTGTATATTTTTAAAGGAGGTGGACGGTTTGATATGTATAGTTTTTTATTCGAAATTGCATGAACCTGACGATCAAGGTTTTTTCTACTATTCTGTTGCTATTTTACATACTAATATGAAAAAATTTATCAAATCGTCCTCCTCTTTTTAATTTCACATTTCTACCGTACTTGTAATATCATTTAATAACTTCGTGGTTCGTTGTATAAATGTTTGTCCACATTTTTTATTGATTTTTCTTTTCTTTTCAGTTAAACTATTTTGTGGTAGCATACAAGAACTGCAAGGGGCAGCAAATGCCAATGCACTAACAAACTGTCTTGGAAAAGAACCCATATAAATACTCAACCAAAAAAGTCTGAATTATTCATTCTTGGGTTTATTTCTCTGCTCTGATCACTACCTCAACTTTTCAACCATAAAAAATGGAAGACTCAAAATTTATTCTTGAATCAAATGATAAACAAACTTTTGAAGTTAATAAAAAAGTTATCGCTCAATCGGTTGTTTTATCAGAAATGATGGGTAAGCTTTGCTTTTAATCTTTATCAAAAATAACAACCTTTTTTTAGAATTAATCAATGATTCTGAAGCTAAAACAATTCCATTAACAATTTCTGGTACACTTCTTAAGCCAATTGTTGATTATTGTAATCTTTATCAAGATGATGAAGCGTATGTTATGAAAGATCCTCCACCAATGTCCCTTACAGAAAAGGATTCAGAATTTATGAAAGATATCTCAAATGATATTCTTGAAGATTTAACAAATGCTGCAAATTATTTAAATATTCCACGTCTCATTGATGCATGCCTTTTACATCTTCGTGATCAAATGCGCCTCAATAAAATTAAGAATAATCAAAAAACTATCAATTTTACTTATCAAGAACAACAAAAATTATATGAAAAATATGTTACATGGCTTTAAATTTTGCACATGTTTTATGTATCAGTTTTGTTTTTTTGTCTATTGAAACATAATAAGTTCTTGTTTTGAATAAGTCCTGTATATTGGAAGATTGGGTTATGTTTTTTTTAGTCTTAAACTGAGCAATTTTTAATGTCATAAGTACAGTAGGAAGAGACAATGGTTCTGAGAAATCGAAAATTATAGTATCGAAATTTTCGAAATTAATTTTTCAGTTGAAACAGAAATACAGAAAACCCGAAACATTTTTTTCTCTTGAAACCCAAATATCGAAAAAAAATTTTACGTTCATAATTGAAAAACCGAAACTTTTTTGTTTTTTTGCAAAATAAAGAAAAAGGAATTGAAAGACTTCAAAAATAAAATATGCCATTATTTTATTTTCCAAGTAGTAAGAAGAAAAAGGTGTTTTATTATTATCCATTTTAGAATTTTGATTTCGGATAAAAGTCGAATTATTGATCCGAAATTAAAATTCCAAATAATCAAAATTTCAATTTCGGTATTTTTGGAATACTAAATGTCGAAATTTTGGAAAACTTTCATAGAGACACACAGTTAAATGATGCCTTTAAACTTTAGTAGAGTTTTTTTTAAAATTTATTTCTTTGTTTTTATTCGAAAAATTGTTTATTTTTAAGCTAAAAACTACAGTAACCTACTCAGAAATTTTACTTGTAACAAAAATTTAACAAATAACAAAAAAAAATTAACAAATTTGCATAACTTTTTTTTTATTCATCTTTTTTGTCATCAAATTTTTTAAACGTCATTTTACAATTTTCAAAGTCTCTTATCATCTTCTTTTTTTTTTATCAATGCTGCTATCAATTACTTTAATCTTCTTTTCATGCTTTATTCTTTCAATAAATGGAGGATATACTGATTGGGGTACAATGGATACAAATCGAGATCATGTTCCATTTTTACAAGGTTCACTTCCTGGCGAATGTCCAATTGGTTCAAAATGTAGAATGATGTATTTAACATTTATTGTACCAGAAATGTCAAAAATTCCTCCAAATGGTTATAATTTTAATTATGATTTGTTGAATTGTGCTTCACTGTTTTCACAAAGTAGTAAATTAATTTTGGATGGGAATAATGCAAGGTATGTGATGGTTTTATATAAGATCCTGATAATGTTAGATAGCTTTTAGATTTTTTATTGATATTGATTTACATAATAATTCACAAAGAATTTCTCCTGCAAAAGCAATGATTTGTTTTAATACATTTTTGTACGCAGATTCTGCAGTAATTTATTCAAAAAGTTTTGAAGGAGTTCATGAAATTCAATATGATGAAATGTAAGTTTGTGCCGGAAAATTTTTTTTATCGGTATGGAAGTAGGGATGCCGTCCTTCCCCCCCTCCCATTTCCCCGCGGGGATCCCCGTCCCCGAAAGCTTCCAGATTTTCGGGGATCCCTGTTTCCCCGCCCCCGAAAAATTTTTCACCTTTTAAATAGACGATTTATTTTTCCCCCCCGTTTCCCCAATTTCCTCGCGGTCCCCAAAAGATTTTGCATTTCGGGGACGTCCCCGTCCCCGATTTTTTCCATTCTCGGGGGGAGGGGGGAGGGCAACCCTACATGGAAGCCGAAAAATGGCATATTTTCTTTGATCCTTGAAGACGAGTGACACTGAACACGTTGGAATCAGCTGTTCAGTCAAAAAATGCTTTGACATTGTGTTTTTTCTTTTTATTTTTTAAAAAAAAATGAAAAGATGAGCATATTATCTTTTACGACTGTGCCTGATTTAATTTTAGTTTTTTACATACATTTTTTTCAAAACTCTCTGCTATTCCACTCAATTTTTAATGCTGATTAATAATATTAATATAAAAAGGCATGAAAAGTTAATATAAGATCAGGCATAGTTGTTAAAAATAATGCTCGTTTTTTCGTTTTTTTTAACAAAAAAAATAAAAACTAAAAGAACACAATGCCAACCCATTTTTTGACTGAACAAAATGAGTGGATCCTAGGCATGGCATCGGGGCGACTTTTTTAATGCCCGACCCGGCCCGGCCCGGTGAAAAGAAGCCCGGGCCCGGCCCGGCCCGGTGAAAAGAAGCCCCGGCCCGGCCCGGCCCGGGTAAAAATTTAATTTTTAGTAATTTTGCCTTGGTCCCCCCTGTGCAGTTTTTTTCAGAAATCGTGAAAATCAAAGCCCGGCCCGGTACCGGGCCGGGCCGGGGCCGGGGATTTCCGGGTTTACCCGACCCGGTGCCATGCCTAGTGGATCCTAATTATTTCTTTTTTTTAGACGACAGCTTCCACGAATTCTTTCAACCTATGATAACTTTCAAATCTTTCATGAAACTTTAAATAATACTCGACATTTTGTTGCTTTACTTGAAATTAATTTTCCACGAAATGGTTTTACTTCTGCAGATTGTTGTCGTCCCCTAATTTGGCATATTGGTTATGGTTTAATTGTTTATATGGAAGAATGTAAAAAAGATTGCAAAAAGGATATTCCAGTTAATTCAAATTGGAGTGAAGAAATGGAAACAAATGAATTTGTATCAATTCGTAATGAAACTTCACCAAATTTTAAATGGAATAAAAATATTTATTCTAAAGAATCTTCAAATCCTGATTCACCTTTATATCAAAGTTCATTTCAAAGTTCAATGATGGAAAATGTTTTGGTTGCAGATATTGGAAATAAAACTGTTGCTCCAAAAAGTGGAAAAGATAATGAAGGAACAAAATTATCTGATGATGAGGTAAGTACTTTTTTTTTGGATTTTTTCATATATCTAACAAGGGAACCGTTTGACATGTGAATTCGCTTTTGAAACGGGGCCTATTTTAGAATACTCCCCTGATATTCAAATGTATTTTCCCAAATTATGAGCGGCCCCTTCCCCAAAAACATTTTTTTACCTAATTGACTAAACTACTATAGTATACGTTATCGTGTGCCACTTGCACCAATTAATTTCTTAAAATTGCATTCTTGCAGTTCTACAATGACTCAGAAAGTTACAAAACAATTCTTTAACATGTTAGAACTAATTATGGATTAACCAGAAAACGTAAAATCCAAAAAAATAAGTGATTAACTCGTGTAAGTAGCACACGATAACGTATACTATAGTAGTATTAGTCGATTAGGTGAAAAAATATTTTTGGGGAAGGGGCCGCTCATAATTTGGGAAAATACATTTAAATTCCAGGAGAGTATTCTAAAATAGGTCCCATTTCAAAAGCGAATTCACATGTCAAACGGTTCCCTTGTAAGTTTTAAAACGCTAAAAATGTTAAAGCCGTGACCTTTTTTTGTTTTTTACTTAAACATCAAGAAATTACAGTCGGAGAGCTCATCGAGACTCGAACCACCCATGTTTGTACGAGAGCGCTCAAGCTTACCAACTGCGTCATGGCGCTGAGATCGAGTTCTCCAAGCATCTTTTCCATCACATTCTTGTTAAACAAATTTTATTTTTTAGGAAATTGATTACTATAACCCATTCTTATTTCTTTCAATACTTTATGGAATTTTGGTATTATTTGTTTTTGGAATGCTTATTGGATTATCTTTAATTTATGCGGATAAAAAGAAAAAAATGAAAAAAGAATCTGCTGCAAAGAAAGATAAAAAAGCTTCAATCAAAGTTTCTAAAAAAGAATCGAAAAAAGAAGATGTTTTTAATGAAAATTTTGCTGATGATGGTGAGTTTTTTGTGGGAATTAAATTTTGTTTTTAAAAGTATTTTTGCGGTTTTTTAAAAAGGATGTGTATTTTTAGCACCTCAAAAACCTGATAAAATCAAGAAAGAATCTAAAAAAGAAAATGTTTTTGATGAAAATAATGCCAATGGTGAGTTACTTAATTTTATTTATGAAAAAACATTTTTGCAATTTTTGGAATATTGATTTTTAAGAAAATGCAGTGTAACTTAAGCAGTATCTTTTTTTAGCACCTCAAAGTCCTGATAAAAATAAGAAAGAAAAGAAAAATGAATATATTTATGATGAAAATTATGGCGTTGATCGTGAGTTTTTTTTTATTTTAGTGGAAAGCATTTTTGAAGATTATTTGATGTTTTTGGGTGTTAAAACCCGGTGCGGTCTCTGGACTTACTGCTGTACCGCACCGGGTTTTATTTATCCCGGATGTTTTTTGAATGCTGATAATTAATAAGCAACTGAAATGTTCATTTTTAGCACCTCGAAAACCTGATAAACATAAGAAAAAATCTAAAAAAGCATCTATAAAAGAAAATAATTTTGATGAAAATTTTGCTGATGATGGTGAGTTTTTTGTGGGAATTAAATTTTGTTTTTAAAAGTATTTTTGCGGTTTTTTAAAAAAGATGTGTATTTTTAGCTGCTCAAAAACCTGATAGAAATAAGAAAGAATCTGGTAAGTTTTTTTTTCTGTAAAAATATTGATGATTTTTATTTTAACATAAGTGATCAAAAAATCTTTTTTAGCACCTCAAAAACGTGATGATAAAAAGAAAGAAAAGAAAAAATTATTGAAAATGAAATAATAATCTTTTTTTTTATTATTATTTTAATAGAATTAATTTCAATAAATTTTTATTACTTTTTAAAATTTTTAAGGGTCGTCTCATGAAAAGCAGTAAAAAGTCTATTTTGCAAAAACATGCAAAGTTTGATTGAGCAAAAATGTTCATTTTATCAGAAAAAAAAGTATATTTGTAGCAACACATAATTTCTTTGTTGATTTTTGGTTATTATTTGTTTTGGGTTTTTAAATGATTTTCATAAAAGATTGTGATCTTACAAGGAATGTACGCGAAGTGAGTTTCGAGTTTTGACTTCAAAATAACTTTAAATTAAAGATTTTATACCGCAAACAAATTTATGAAAGTATTACGGGCCAATGGCTATCCAAAAAAATATAATCTCAAATTAAAGATCAAAGGATTCCTTTGATGTTTTCACGCTGCTGATTGTTGTCGGCTGAATTCCTTTGATCTTTAAACCTTTCCCAAAGAGATTATAATTTTTTGGATAGCCATTGGCCGCTAATACTTTCACAAATTCGTTTGCGGCATAAAATCTTTAATTTAAAGCTATTTTGAAGTCGAAACTCGAAACTCACTTCGCGTATTTCCCTTGTTAATCGAACAAAATAAGCTTTTAGAATTTATTATGTGATAGATTTGTAATTACCATGTCTTCAATAGAAGAATTAAATAATAAAAAATTTAAAATCCCAATTAAAATTAATGAATATAATCCTGATTTTGATGCAGTTGGAATTGATCTTGGAACAACAGAATGTTCTGCTGCAGTAATTCGAAGAAATGGTGCAGAATTTGTTGTTCTTGATAATTTAACATCTTTTAGAACAATGCCTTCATATATTATATATAATAATCAACTTCCAAAATGTGGACAAATAGCTGTAAATAGATTACGAAATAAATCAAAATATATTGTTTTTAATTCGAAAAGAATTCTTGGAAGAGATTTGGATGAAATTATTATCGATCCATTATGGCCATTTAATATTCGAGAAATAAACAATGAAATACGAATTAAACTTGCAAATATGAGTATTGTAAAATCTCCTGAAGAAATTTCTGGAACATTGTTAAAACATATCAAAAAATGTGTTGATGAATTTCAAGGAAGAAATATTAATGAAGTGGTTATTGCAATTCCTTCGACGTTTACGCTAAAACAAGCAAATGCCACTTTTAGAGCAGCAAAACTTGGAGGATGGGAAAATATTCATTTTATTCCAGAGCCTATTGCAGCCGCATTTGCATTAGGGTTGCCGTACCCCCCCCCCGTTTCCCCGATTTCCGTTCGGGGATCCCTGTTTTCCCCGTCCCCGAAAGATTTTGCATTTCGGGGACGTCCCCGTCCCCGGTTTTTTTCGATTTACGGGAGGGGGGGGGAGTATGGGTCCCCCCCGTTTCCCCGCGGGGATTCCTGTTTTCCCCGTCCCCGAAAGTTTTTGCATTTCGGGGACGTCCCCGTCCCCGACTTTTTCGATTTTCGGGGGGGGGGGGGGGTGCGGCAACCCTAATTTGCATATTGTATAAAGAGAGATATTGAAAATGATTCAAAAATACTGGTATTTGATTGTGGTGGAGGTACTATTGATATTTGTGTTGCAGAAGTCATTGACGGACAAATAAATGTCTTAAGCTATGATGGAGATTCGTATTTGGGTGGAAGAGATTATGATAATTTATTATTTAATTATTTTAACGGTGTTTTAATGCATAAATATAATATTCATGTTATGGCATCTAATAAAAATATGTTTTAATGCAAAAATATAATGAAATAAAATGCACGCTTTCAGTTGAAGAAAAATTTTGGTAAGGTCTATTGTTAGCATTGAAAACAATACAATTCAGTATTTTAGGTTAGATGTCAATGAATTTGACCCCGATAATGGCAAAAATATAATCCCTATCACAATAAATGATTTTGAAGCAATGTCAGACTCATATAAACTTAGGATTATAAAAGTTCTTTTACAATCTTTAAAAAAAGCTAATCTCCAAAAAAGTCAAATAAATTATGTTTTTCAAGTTGGTGGTGGATGCCGAATGCCGATGATTAAAAAATTATTAACAGAGATATTTCCGAATGCAAATCATCAATGCTCCATTTATCCAGATTACGTTGTTGCACATGGAGCTGCATTATATGCATATGAGTGTCAAAGGGTTCGCAAGTCGGAGAAAGTATTGGAATGGAAACAAAATAAAACAGAACGCAAGTCTATTATCTCTGAATTCCTTGATAAATTTTTTTAAATAAGTTTTTTCGGCTGTGTTAAAGGAGGCGGACCCTTTGATCCATTTAAAAAAAAAAAGGATTTCGAAATATTTCTTTTTTTCCAACCCTTCGATATTGGTGATCAGGCAAACTCTTGAAACAAAAAAGCAGCTTCCATTGTTTTGATTTTTTTAACAAAGGAAATATTTTTTTTGTTTCAAGAGTTTAGCTGATCACGAATATCGAAGGGTTGGAAAAAAACGAAATATTTCGAAATCCTTCTTTTTTAAAAAACGGATCAAAAAGCCCGCCTCCTTTAACTACAGTGTTTTTGTATAATTATTGCTTACACTTTTATTGTCGTACATTATCTACGTTCCGTACATAAATGAATTAAACCCTTAAAAATAATAACCATTAAACATTTTATACTTTCGTTTTTCGACCATAAATGACCAATTCAACAACATGAAGTTTAACAAGAAATATCTCACTGATAACAGATTTTAACAGACCCTCTCTAAAAATGAACTTTTTTCATCGTTCAAAAAAAAGTGCGAATAAAACTTTCAACTGACAACTCCGCAGAAAATGAATCGAAGAAGAAAAAGAAGCTTATCACGCTTATAATGGGGGCTCGCTCTTATCAGTGATCATCAGCCATCATATAAATTATTGAAATTTAAGAATGTCTATCTTTTATATTTTATTTTTAATGGTGGTGGTTCCTTCCTTCATTTTAAACTTTCCTTTTTAAAAAGCAAAACAACTTATTTTTTTCTGAGCTGTTTATGCGCTTGTTTTTAATCGGCTTTAAAGGAAAATAAAAAAGTAAGGGATTTTAAATACCACGCTATATTTTTTTTGGCAGTGTTGTACATTTCAATACTGAAATTGGTGTTGTTGATCAAATTGATTCATTAAATTTTATTTCCCTATTTTTGAGGCTGAATTTTTAATTTTTGTTCTTTAAAAAAAATGAAGATGAAAAAATCTGTTGAAGTTGCACCGGAGCCCCAGGCGATTGCAGAGGCGGCAGGAACACGTCCCGGATCAGTGCTAAAATCAATGAATTATGAAAATTTAGATGCTGAAAAAATTTTAACAAATTTTGGGACATTTGGATTTTATCAGGTAAAAAAAGAGATTTTTGGATGTTGTAAATTTATGATTTTTTTGTTAATTTTACCATATTTAATAACAGCAAAAAATTCCACACTCAATGGGATCAGAGTCGGGGTTGTTTATTTCCCTTTCCCGAGAAATTTCCCGAAAATATTTGTTAGAAAGAAAACATTTTTTTACTGTTTTAAGATTATTTAGCATAAAATAAGGCAGTTTTTGTTATAAAAAGTCATTAATTGAAAAATCATCAAATTATGAGCTTTTAGTAATTTTAGGTATTGAAAAAACAGAATTACCAAAATTACGTTTACGGGAAATTAGCGGGAAATTCCCGATTTTTCTGATTTCCCGGGAAATCGACAACCCTAATTCAGAGTGTTTGATATCGGATTTCTGCGAAATCGAAATACGATTTTGAAAAATCCAAAATACTTAAATCAAAATTTCGCTAATTTCGAAATTTTGGTTTCAATTTTGCAGAACCTTGGTTGATATGTTTTTCATATGAACGTTTTTTTTGCAACTTGATAATCAGGCAGAACAAAACAAAAAAGCCTGATCGTCAGGTTCATACTTCTTCGAAAAAAGTGTTAAAATTTTAAAAAATCAAACAGTCAAGCCTTTTAAACAAAAAACTTTAAATCCCATTTTTCAGATGTTTGTTTATGCCATGGCAAATTTAGGATTTTTTTTATTTGCATGTGAAACCATGATATTTTCATTAATCTCAGAGCCAGAATTTGAATGCCAAGATTCAGAGCTATTAAGTCAGACATCAGAAATTCAAAATGTTTGTGAATACATTTCTGCCGAAACTAATAAAACAAAATATTGCCAAAATTTTGAATATCCAAATGGAAAAAGTGCCACCCTTAATTCAGAAGTAAGCATTTTAGATTAAAAAAATGTTCTTTTTTAATTCTTAAAAAAATATGTTTATAGTTTGATCTTGTATGTGACAGTGAAGCAAATACAGCATTTTTTGGTATGATAAAATTGACAGCCGAATTAAGTATGTCAACGTTTATGCTTGGTTCAATGATTTTTACACCAATTTTATCACAACTTGCTGATCGATACGGCCGTCGAATTACATATCTTTTACCACTTTGGATGACAGTTATCGCAAATGTCGGATGTGCAATGGCTCCAACATATTTTATCTTTTTAATTTGTCGATTTATTGCTGGAGTTGGAACTGCTGTAAACAATTTTATAAGATTTGAAAAGAGAGGATATATGATATCCTGAAAATTAATTTGATATATCCGATTTTGTTTCTGTTAAAGTTTATGACGGATTTCGTATATCCTCTTTTTTAGAGACAATCACTTATTGGTTTTAAAAATGAGATATATGAAATCCTTAAAATGGATTTCATATATCCACTTTAATCCTTGAAAAAACTTTTCAATTTTACAACCCCGTTTTTTAGGGTATTGGAACAATTGGATTTGTAATAATTCTTGAAACTGTTGCACCAGCTTTTCGTTCACATACTCCCCTAGTTTCAACAATTATTTGGGTTGCCGGATATTGTACCGTTGGATTAGTACATATGTCATTTAAATCATGGAGGGTTCAATATTTTATTCTTTCTGCACCATTTTTGCTAACATCAGCTTTTATTGGTTTGTTTTTTTTTTAAATTTATGCTAAAAATCAAAATTTGCATAAATTATGCAAATTTTGATTTTTCGTTTCAAGACAATTTTTGCAAAATTTTGAAAAATTTGAATAAAAATTTTAAAAATTTTAAGGTTATTACCAGAATCTTTACATTGGTTGGTTACCCATGAAAAGCATGACGGTGTTTCAAAATACATAAAACGTTCATCAAAATATAATCGAAGACATATCGATCTTGAAATTTGTCGATCTTCAACAACTCCATCTCTTGAAATTGAAGACGCAGTTCTTGAATCTTCATCCCTACAAAAAAAGCAGCCAAAAGATGCACATCGTCGAAATTTTTTAGATATTTTAACAAATTTGCCAATTTTATTTCAACTTTCTTCTCATTGTTTTATAATGATTGTTATGAATTTTACATATTGGGCTTTATCCCTTTATTCCACGGATTTACATGAAAATAAAATGGTGGGATATTTTTTATCTGGAATTGTTGAACTTCCGGCAGCAGGAGCAATTTTTGCATTGGCATATATTGGAAGGAGAAGTGTTACATCGATGGCACTTTTGGCACAAGCAATTTTAATGTTTATTGCATGCTTCTTTCCAGGTTAGTTTTTTTTGATAAGTTGAAAAATGGCATTTTGAAAGTGCCATTGTTATTTGTTGCTACAAATGGCACAGAAAATCATAAAAATGCATTTTTGTGAAAACGTGCTGAAAGCTATTTTCATGTTTTTGGCAAAATAACTGCTTAGGTTAAAAACGGCATAAAAAATTCATGCCATTCACTTGCGTTTGGCATTTTGAATAAACCTTTTTTTGACTCCAAAAAATACTTCTTTTTACTCCAAGCTTTTTTCTTAGAGGAAAAGAAGTATTTTTTGGAGTCGAAAAAAATGGCGTCCTTGGCATTTTTGTGCCTTTTTAAAAAAGTTTTAAATGCCATTGATTATATTCAGTTATTTTTATAGGCAAAAATGCAACTGCAATGACATTATTTTTGTTAGTAAAAGTTTTTAATTCTGTTGCATGGGTTGCTGAACCTTTATTAATTGGGGAAATGTCTCCAACATCAACTCGAAATATGATGTATGGAATTATTGGATTTGTTGGAGAAATTGGTTCTATAATTGCACCATATTTTAATAGATTGGTAATTTTAACTCTCTTTATCTTCTACGGGTCGTCACGCTAGACTACCCCCAAAACAAATTCCATTTATACTCAAGGGCTGCAAGATTTAAAAAAACTGTTTGTGGGGATCGATAGCCTATATCATCCGATTTTAAAATCTTGTTTTGGAATTTCTACCGTAACCCTCGAAAATTTTTGATCCCACAATGAAAACCTGAAAAAGTCGAAATTTTCGAATTCCGTGAGAATGACTTTGGAGGTGGCTAGAGGAGCTCTTTAGAAGGTTCTATGCCAAAAATCTCAAAAACAATATTCTTCACGAAATTCGAAAATTTCGACTTTTTTTGGTTTTCGTTTCGAAACCAAAAACTTTCGAGTGTTACGGTAGAAATTCCAAAATTACATTTTAAAATTGTATGATATAGGATATCGATCCCCCCAAGCAGTTTTTTTAAAACTTGCAGCCCTGGAATATAAATTTAATTTGTTTTGGGGGTAGTTCAGGGTGACCACCCTGTATCTTCAATTACTTAACCAACTACTTACTTTATAGAAAACAATTCATGAAGCCGCTCCTGCAATGGCTGTTGCACTTATGTCACTTTTAGCAGGACTTTTAGCTCTTTGTTCCCCAGAAACAAAAGATAAACCAATGCCCGAAGATATCAATGATTTTGATCCTGGAGAAGTTTACCGATGGATTTTTGGTATTCCAACTCCTGTCAAAAAGATTATTATTAACGACATTTCAACAAATCCTTCAGAAAAGCCTCCACTTTTATCCCCTCCAAATATTTTAATCGAAAATAATGACCTTAAAAAAGTTGACAGTCAATGATAAATTTTGTCGGGTACAAAAAAACTTTGAGTTTTGATTTCTTTTATTAAAGTTCTGTTATAAATTAAAAAACATATGTATGTTTATAAAGTTTGAATAATGATAATAATAAAAATTAGATTTTCGGCAAGGAAAAAAATTATATCACCATAAATTAATACTGATAAATGATAAAATGAAAACTGGGATAAATACAAAGTAAAAAAACAAAGAAAAGAATAAATTTAAAAAAAAATGTTTTTTAAAAATGCATCAAACTTTGTACATTTTTATACAAAAATTTTCTAGATTTCAAAAAAAAAGAAAAGAAAAAATTTGAAATTTTTAAAAAGACAAAAACAATTAAAACTAGGGTTGGTCGGTGGTAAATTTACCGGTAAATTAAAAACATTTGTGTGTAGGATAAATGAGAAAATTTTTAGAAAAATGGTAAAAATTTTCCAAATTTCATTTTCATAAAAAATAATTAAAAATCATGTTTTTTGCGTTTTTGAAGATCGAAATTGTATTGATAGCGACAATAAAAAATCAAGAAATGACCTGTTCGGTCAAAAAAAAGTTATTTTCACTTAAAATTCAATTATTAAAGGAGGCGGACCCTTTGATCCATTTTTTAAAAAAAAGGATTTCGAAATATTTCTTTTTTTTCCAAACCATCGATATTCGTGATCAGGGTGACTCTTGAAACGAAAATGCAGCTTCTATTGTTTTTATTTTTTTAACAAAGGAAATATTTTTTCGTTTCAAGAGCCACCTTGATCACGAATATCAATGGTTTGGAAAAAAAAGAAATATTTTGAAATCCTTTTTTTTTAAAAAATGGATCAAAGGGTCCGCCTCCTTTAAGCACGCTTTAGATTTTTAAAGTCTTTTTCCAAGATAAATTTGGGTGAATCTGGAGGCTGGTGGCATTTTTTTTACATTTTTGGTAAATTTACCATTCGACCTGTAAATTTACCGAAGATCAAATTTACCGGTAAATGACCAACGCTAATTAAAACCATTAAAAAAATTTTTTTAAGATCCCAAAATCGGCAAAAAAGATAGTAATCAAAGAATAAAATCCAATCAGTCCTAATCTCTTTAATAAAATTTCCATTTTGAAAGCATACATTTTTCATGATGATTTGGATCAACTTTTGCGGTTGTTGTTGTTCGAGAAATCATTGCATGTGTAATTTTGTATTTTGCACATCCATAACAATAGTAAATATCCATGTTGGAAGAAGAAAAAGAAGAAGATTTAGCATCATGATCAAACCAAAATACCCGGCATTTTGAATCATTTGTTTTAATATACAATTTTCTTTTGCTTGTTAAATCAGGACTTCCAAATCGAAAAGTTTCAATTGGAACCATTTTACTGAAAGGGATTGAAGTTGTGGAGGAAGAAGAGGATTCCTGAAAAAAGATAAATAAAAAGAAAAGATTTTTTAAAATTTTTTAATGCTTACATTTTCATCGTCGATATCTTCTCGATCACTTTCAGAAGGTGTATCTGAAGATGCAGACCATTTTCGAAGTGATGCTTTTCTTGGTGACGTTTTTCTTGGTGACGTTTTTCTTGGTGACATTTTTCTTGGTGATGTTTTCCGCGGTGATAAAAAATCTGGTGAAGGAGTTCGATATTTAATATCAACTTTTTTAAATGGCTGAATTTTATTGCCTTTAGCTTCTTGTGCACCAAAGCTGAATTGTAGTCTTGCCAATTCTCGTGGCATTCCTTTTGTAGGCGGAAAATTTGGTTGCCGAGGTTTTTTAGCTTTCTAAAAATTTTTAAAATTGAAAATAATTAGTTTTTTACGAAAAATTTGTTTCTTACCTTTTCTTCTTCCTTTTTTGCAGTTTGAAAACTTTTAGATGAACATGGTTGTTGTTGTTGTTCATTAAAAGTTGTTGAGCTTCGACTTCGCGGTGGTGGCTTTCTTTTAACTTGACGTCTTTTTCCTTTATATTCATCTTCACTTAAAGATTCTTCACAATATCTTTTTCTACTACCATTATCACGTTCAACAGAACATGAAACAGTTCTTCTGGAACGTCGTGTATTTAATGATAAATCCCATTCACTTGAAGATGACCGTAATCTCCTGGATCTTCGTCTTCTTCTTGGATATTCATCTTCACTTTCGCTGGAAGAAATTATTCTTTGTCGTTTTCGAGATGCCGGAATAAATTCATCATCATCTTCATTATCTGGAGAAGGTGTTTGGCTAATTTCATCTTGCAAATTTTGTTCTTCATTAATTGGATTATTTTGTACATCATCATCTTCTTCTTCATTGTTTGACGGTAAGCTTCTCTCTTGTGAAAGAGATGGATCAGGTTCCTGTAAAAAAACAAAAATCAATTTTATGCAAATTTGTTATATGGAAAACTTACTTCAGCATTAGTCCTTGAAGGAAGTCGATCTTCAATAACTTCTGAAGTTACTGCAGCTTCTTCTTCATCTTCACTATCAAGTAAATCAATGGTTTTATTGTCATCGTCATCGGTGATAACAATGGTGCTTGGAATTGACTGAAAAATGTGGATATAAATATTAGGACTACTGTTAGAATATTTCATAGTTTGTTCAAGTTTGTACTTTGAAAAAAAAAGTTTCAAAGTACAAACTTGAATAAAAATATTTTTACAATTTTTTTTGGAAAAACAAATTTTCTCAACAGTAAAAACCTCACTCTTGGGTTTTCCATTTCTTCCGGTTCTTCATTATCATTAATATTCCCATGATTAATTGGATTATCATTATTAGGAGCTTCACCATTTTCAACAATTCCATTATTACCATTAAGAACAACAGGATTAGCACCAGGAATAACAGCATCATTATCTTCAATATTTGATGTTGGACGATTGTCATCATCATTCTCAGAAATACTTGTATCAGTATTATCCCCATCATTTGCATTTTCTTCCAGATCATCATTTGCATTTTCCTCCAGATCCTCAATCAAATCTGCTAATCTTTCCTCAAATTGAAGAATTATTTCTTCATCTGTGATCATTAATCCCTCTTTAAATAAATTTCGATCTTCTGGATTTTTTAAAAGAATCTATGAAAAAAATTTGTGGATGTTAAATATTAGTTTGAAAAAAGCTTACAGCAAACTTTTTTAAATGCGGCAGCGATAAATTAATTAATGGATCAATATCTTCACCAGAAAAATTTTTTAATTGTCGGAACAATTCTTTAAAATATTCTGCTCTATCCATAACTAAAATATGGTATAATGTAATATTAAAAAAGAAGATTGGACGAAAATTGAAACAATGAAACTCGCTTCATCAAACTTTCATACAAAAAAGGCAAAAAAGAAATTTTATTAAAATATTGTTTATGCGGATATTAATGTTCAACAAAGAATGATAGATCTTGCCGAAAAAAATTTATTGCATTTGTATACAAAAAGCAGATGGTAGACGGAATTTGAAAAGCAATGCGCGCATCTTATTTTTTTCTACACTTACAAGAAAATATAATGGATTGAAGTTAGTAAAATGAAATAAATATTTAAATAAACTCATTTAAAATTTAAATAAAAGTGAAATTTATTCCAGTTTTTTTTGTTAAATCCTAAAACAAAAGAAAAAGAGAGTTTAAATTAAACCTCATTTTTGACACATATTTTGTAAAAAAATCAATTTCACTTTTAAAGAAAATTTTAATTTTTTTGGATAAAAATAGTTATTTTTGCTGCTAAAAGTTGTGATGTGTAAACCACCAAAAACAAAAACAGAAAAAAAGCTGCAAAATTTTTTTAAAAGACAGATGAAAAGGATATTAAACATCTTTGACACGAAAAAAAAAAGATGAAAAATCGTGAAAAATGTTTTTTAAACCACAGCGATTTCTTTGAAAGAGAGATAAAAAGAATTAAATCGATACTTGGTGCTAAGCAGAGCTACTAAAAAATTCATCGCGTTTCGTGGAATAAAAAAAATTAAAAAGAAACCAGGTTGAATAATAAAACTACAAAAATAACATTTGCACTCAAAGTTTTAGTAAAATATCTGTTTAAAAATAAAAAAAATGCAACAGAACAGGCGCCAATTAAATAAAACAAAAACCTTGGTGTTAAATCCATTCAATAAAAATGGATTAACACTAAAAAGAACAAAAGAAAGCAGAATGGTCAATTCAAAATGCTTTGTTTAGCAACAAAAATAAAGTTGCTAACTTTGAAAAAAACATGAACACATAAAAAAAGAGGAAAAAGAGGGAATGTGTGTGTCCGCAAAAGTGTATAACAATGAATAAAAAACATTGAATAACTTTTCTTTCTTTCTTTCTTTCTTTTTCTGTCCGACAGAAGAGAACAGCCGCATCAAAAATTGCATAAAAAATGTGCAAAATAAAAAAAGGACAGACAAGTTGTGACACAACCAGATCGTTTTCAAGACGTTTTTTTCTAAAAAGGATTTGGTTTAAAAAGTTGTGTAAGCAATATGTGAGAAAATTTTCGGCGCCAAAAAATAATTTTTTATAAAATTTTTCCTACTTTAGACCGGAAGAAAACAAAAAAGACAATTCATTTTTTATGAAAGTATTTACAATCAAAAAACAACTTAAAAATTCTTGTTTTTACAAATAATAAAAAAGACTTTTATTATAGATATTACTTACAAGGCAACCGATTTACATGTCCCCCCGCTTTTGAAAAGAGACCTATTTCAAAATACTCCCCATATATTCAAACGTATTTCCCCAAATTATGGCGTGCCCGTTTCTAGAAACATATTTTTTACCTTATCGAATATAATACTATAACATACGATATCGTGTGCTACTTACATCAAATAAGTTAATTTTTTTAATGTTTTCTACCTCTAAAGATTAAAAAACGTTATCAGAATGATGAAGAAATATATTTGAACCATAAAAAGGTGTAAAACCCAAAAAAAAGCAAACTTTTTGTATAAGAAACATACGATATTGTGTAACATAAGTATACTATACTAATATATTCGATAAGGTGAAAAATATGTTTCTAGAAACGGGCACGCCATAATTTGGGGAAATACGTTTGAATATATGGGGAGTATTTTGAAATAGGTCTCTTTTCAAAAGCGGCGGGACATGTAAATCGGTTGCCTTGTTAGAATTCAAATGTTAGAAGATATGAATGTTGTGACTGCAAAATGAAATATCAAAAAAATGTTGGGGCTAAAATTTTGTGTTAATGAAGCCAGAAAAGTATATATTCTATTTTGTTCAACAAAACATGTTTGTAAACCAAAAAAATTCAACAATTAAATCTTCATTTGCGAAAATTCTTAATTGGAAAGAAGTTTTTCAGCCTTTAAAAAGTGTTGAAAAAGAAAAAATTACAAATTTTGAACTCCGACCGAATAACCCTGGTAAGAATGATGCAATATTGAAAGTACCAGTTGTAGGAAATTTGTGCTATCATTTTAGTTGGGCATTTCCAGAATTACTTTTTAATGATTTTAGGGTTATTTGCAGGGCTGTCCGGAACAAAAATCCGGAACAGCGGTTTTTATGGAAAAAATTTTTTTCTGGGCAGATAAAAACGTTCAATTTTTTTTGCAAATGGTTGATATTATTGATACTCATCGATTCCCCCAGAATGTTTTTTCAACTATTCATTTTTAAAAAAATCCCGGACAAATTCCGGATTTATTCCGGATTTGTTCCGGATTTTCGTAAGTCGTCCGGGATTTTTTTAAAAATCAATAGTTGAAAAAACATTCTGGGGGAATCGATGAGTATCAATAATATCTACTATTTGCAAAAAAAAATTGAGCGTTTTTATCTGCCCAAAAAAAAGTTTTTCCATAAAAACCGTTGTTCCGGATTTTTATTCCGGACAGCCCTGGTTATTTGACAGTGAAAATAACCTTATTCCAGTCCTTAAACTCAAAATCCGTCTCTACAGGACACACAATGAGCCCGTGATTTGTTCAACACAAAAAAAATCATTTACACCGGAATATTGTTTGTTTATTCGAAAGCTTATCAGAAAAAAACGTCAAATAAAAGCTCTAAAAAGAATTAAATTTAAAAAAAGGCGTACAAAAAAATCGAGAATAATTGATTTATTTTCCTGGTGTGTTTTTATTTAGTGATAGCTTGTTTTTTTGTTTATTCTACTTCAAATTTTTATTATTTTTTAATCATGCCCATTCACATTGGATTATCCGTCCAAATGGGAAACCTGGCATTTTATGATACCAACCAAGATTGGAAAACCCGAAAAGAGCATGTAATAAAATTTACCCCAGGTAACTTTTTTATTGTTAGAAATAATTGAATGTTTCTTGTGTTGGCGTTTTGTCACTCAAACATCTCTCTCTCTTTCCTCTCTCTCTTTTTTGATTTGTCATCGTTTTTTCTCTTGTCTCTTTTCATTATGCAAGCACTTCCTTTCTAAGCAGGTCGTGTCGCTTGTTTCTGTGATTTACTAATAAAGATTAACTATAAAGCATAAACGAAGGTGCATCTCGTTTATTACATTTATAATCAATATTCTGTGATTTATTTATGATTTTCAGTTCAAGGAAATGAAATTGAGAAAGTTGATTGTATGTTTGGCGAAATAAAGTCAAAAATTAATGCACAAGAATTTGGATGTGTTTGTATATATTTAAATCCAGGATACGGTAACGAAATGCGAAAAAAATTAGTTGAATCTGGATTGAATTGTGGATTCAAAAATGTTGAATTTATTCATGAATTTTCACTTTTTTTCATAAATGCCTTGTCAGGAACAAATTATAAACCTGTAAATGGAAATGTTATTTGGATAAAAATGGGTAATATGTTTTATGTATGGTATAAAAACAATCAAAAAGCAAAATTCATCGGCCAATGGCATACTCTAACGTCAGAGTTAGCTGATTTAGAAAAAATTGTAGCGGAATCAAAATTAAATAAAGGACCAGATGTTTTGTTTTGCGAAAGAAAAATTGAGGAAACAAAATTCCGCAAATTATTACCACATGTTCAGTTTTTCAATTACCAGTTCAGAAATAATTGGTCTAACAGAGCATGTGTTATAAAATCACTTATAACGTTAGGAAGAAATGACTTTTCTCATCTTGATGTCGTGAATATATCTTCAACAGAGACAACTTTGGAAATCGGGAATAATAAAATTGCAGAATTCGGATATGGAATAAATTTGCCAGTAGTTTATTATTCTCAAAAGATTACAAAAACCTCAGAAAAAGATGAGTTAAAAATTGTAAGTTTAAAAGTAGCTTGACAAAAACTGAGATATTAGGTCTTTTTAAAAAGATAGATTTTCCAAATTCAAAAAAAAAAACATATTTTTAGACTCCTATAAATTGGCCGATTGAAATTTTTAGACTTCCAAATTACAATGAATTTTATTTAACATTTCAAATAGATTCAAACGAAATTTATTCGGTAGTCTTTAGTGATCATCCTTATGAATGTGTTCAAAGCCAAGACAATATAGAAACGGATGGTACTATCCAAAAAGTTTTTAACCGTTTAAAATCATTTTTTTGTTGATTTCACTCACATGTGGGCCCATATGCGAGGCAAAATTTTTTTTCATTACGGTTCCGTTACAGTTTTTCTTCGAAAAACTTCCACTCCACCTCCATGAAAAATTTCATTTTCCATACACATCAAAAATTCTTTCAAAATTTTTTCAACTTTGGTTGATTCTGTTTATTGGAACCCAAAAAACCAATCTCACTCTTTCCAACAAGCAGAATGGAGAGAAAAATTTTTTCGTTCCGGGAAAACTGCAATTTTACCCTTTTTTGCTATTGTCCCTTTTCACGGTGAGCTGAAATGTCCATTTGGCAAAAACTTCGCTTGAGTCCGCGAACACTTTTTCCCATATTAAATCTTTAAACATAAATTCTGAAGGCGCAAAACACTTTAAAAATAAGCTGTTGCTGCTAAAAATTAGCTAACGGGTACTAGAAGCTATATTTGCAGGGACTGAGAAAAATATGGATTCTGGAGCCCAGGATTCAGAATCCAAAACAAAAATTTCTTCCAAATGCTTCAAATTTGGTATCACTAAGTTCGTCTCGGCGAGTAGATTACAATGAATGTAAAATTGATCGTTGTAAAAGGCTTCAGAATCGAAATACAGAAGGCGAAAAATTTTTTGAAACATTTATTTTAAGATCACTGAAGCCTTTTGAAGCCTTTTACAACGATCAATTTTACATTCATTGTAATCTACTCGCCGAGACGAACTTAGTGATACCAAATTTAAAGCATTTGGAAGAAATTTTTGTTTTGGATTCTGAATCCTGGCTCCAGAATCCATATTTTTCTCAGTCCCTGCAAACATAGCTTCTAGTACCCCTTTGCTAATTTTTAGCAGTAAAAGCTTATTTTTAAAGTGTTTTGCGCCTTCAGAATTTATGTTTAAAGATTTAATATGGGAAAAAGTGTTCGCGGACTCAAGCGAAGTTTTTTCCAAATGGACAATTTATAAGGGAGTCGACTCACCGTGCTTTTGTCAATTTTTTTGCTTTGTACGTTTTTATATTTTTATTTCTTTTATCTCAACAAAAATTTGTTCACAATTTAATTTTTGACCATCATTTTTTTATTTTTCATTACTTCATTGATGATCCACAAAGCCATTGCTATCACTTCTTTTTTTTGTAAAAGAACTTTCTTAAAAAACTTAAAATTTTTACCGACATCTAAAAAAAGTAAAAATTGGATAATTTTTTCCATTTTTTTCCATGGCTATTTTTGACCACAAAATAAAAGACAGTGAAAACTGTATTAAAAATTAAAAAATGTAAAAAAAAATTGAGGTTTTTAAAAAGCAACAACCGATTTTTAAAGGATTCTGCGGCTACCTCTAGGGCTGCTGCGAGCGGATTATCTGCTGCTCAGGTCCTTGAAGCAGCAAATTGGAGTAAAAATGGGTCCACTTTCCAAAAATTTTACCAAAAAAATATTGAAACCTCATTCCAAGACTCGGTTTTGAGGTAAGACTTTAAACAAGGCTATTTGGTAGATTTTTGTATGGTATAATTATTATTTTTTGTAAGATTTATTGAAATAAAAAATATATTATACAATACTAAAAATCTACCAAAGCATACCCACCCACATCCACCCACTAAACATGTGTCATTTTTTTTAGTAAATCTATTACTTCAAAGAATCGTGGAAGCAGTGGAAATCAACAAGGTGGAAAACGTGGTTATGGTAGCCGTCAAGGTGGTGCAAAATCATATGATAAGAAAAAGCGTTCTCGTCGCTAAATTTTCTTTGTATGAAATTTATTTGTGTTTATAGTTAATAAATAAATTTAATAATTCAACTCGAAAAATGTGAATAAGAAAGGGGAATGGATGGGTTTATATACGTTTTTGAAGGTTTTCATTCGAAAATTTGAATGAGAAATTTGCATTTCTATTCCTCGTCAAAAAAGAGTCAAAGTAGGAAATTTTGACGAGGAAAATAGGCTATTTGGTAGATTTTTAGTATTGTATAATATATTTTTTATTAAGTTGCAAAAACTTTTAATCATCCATTTGTATATCTTGTAACTCTATTTCCATTTTTAAAATATCTTCGATTTTTGGCTGGAAAAACTTATAAAGATTCAATTCGATGTTGTGAAGAATTGTCAACTTTCTATAAAAGATTGATTCAAGAACATCGTGAAACGATCAATTATGAAGGTGAACCTCGTGATTATACTGATGCATTTTTAATGGCTCAACGAAAACATAATCCACAATTAAATGAAGAAGGTGAATGGAGTGATAAGCAATTGATTGGAGTTGTAGGAGATATGTTTTTTGCTGGAATTGAAACAACTACCACAACACTTGAAATGGTAAGCTTTTTTTTTACATTTCTATTTATTTTAACATTACATTTGTAGTTTGTATATTATATGATTCATAATCCTGAAATTCAAAAGAAGCTTTATGAAGAACTTGATCGTGTAATTGGAAAAGATAAAACTATTGCAATGTCAGATCAACTAAAGCTTCCATATTTTAATGCATGTCTTCAAGAAGTTCAACGAATTACTGTTGTTGCTCCAATAAATCTTTTTCATCGAACTTCTGAAGAAATTACCATTGATGGATATATTATTCCAAAAGATACAATTATTATTCCAGAATTTGAAATGGTTCATAAAGATGAAAAACAATTTCCTGGTAAACTTTTTCTCTTGCTTTTTTTAAATATAATTCGTAACTGTTTTAGATCCATGGAAATTTGATCCTACACGATTTTTGGATGCTAAAAATAATTTTGTTAAAGATGATCGATTAACTCCATTCTCTGTTGGAAAACGGGCATGTGTTGGTGAAGCTTTAGCTCGAATGGAATTATTCATTTTTGCTGCAACATTCTTTCATCGATTTGAATTCCTTCCTGAAGAACCAAACAAGCTTCCAAAATATGAATTTAATTATACTCTTACAAAAAATATTAAAGCTTTTAATTGTCGGATTATTGAACGTAAATAATATATTAATTTTGTAATGCTGTAAAATAAATGTGAATTTTATAATTTGTAGAGAGAGTGCCGTAGAAAATGCCAACTTGGCATTTTCAAGCAAGTTTTTTGAGACTTATTCAACAAAAAAAAAACAAAAATTTCCAATTTCAAAAAAATTGAAAAAAAAATATGCAAAAAAGTCCTCCCAATTTGGGGCCTTTGTTGGACTTGAAAACCCTTCACAAACGTATATCTTTGGAGGATTATTTTGCACCATTTTGTCATTGCCAGCTTTGAAAGAACTTAGAAAGAACCGTTCAATTTCTGTGCCGACTCACAGTTGGGCCGATATGTCAAAGGCTACGTCGATCAACATTCAAGATTCCGTCCCTGGTCGGGTTTCGACCGCACAGCATTGGGCTTACTTTCTATGAGAACACCGATCTTTAGGGGACAAATGAATTCGAAAATTCACACCCGTGAACCCCAAACACGGAAACTAACCACGGTTCTTTGTGGAAAGCCTTATCTTTAAAGATCATTAGTAATCATTTTTTTGCAAGCCCGCCACAACACCCAGCCGCCACTCACATTTTTAATTCAAAAGAAAGGAAAGAGATGATTTTTCGCTTTTTTTCCTTGGTTTGTTTTTGAGTTAAATCGGGGGATTAGAGTTTTGGTATAGGGTAAAAAAATATGCTGATTACGATGAAATAATTTTTGGGGTTTCAAAAATTTTTCCAGCTTCAGAATCTCCGATTCAGAATCCAACAATACAAAAATATAAATTGAATTTTTGACACGATAAACTAAAGAAGATGCTACATCTATTATATCAATTTGCATCGCTTCAATTCAACATCCTCAAAAACATCAACTCCAAACTCTGTCTACTGTTTTTTCTATCGAAGTCAAAATAAATATAAGTATCGCATCTTTAGACAATTTTAATCTTTGTTGTTAATTCATTTATTTCACACATATATAAAACATATACAAGTAAACTTTAAAATTCATAGCCATTACAATATTATTGATTAAAAAATTCCAAGTCCATTTCCTTTATCACCTTCTTTAATAAAATGTCGAAGGCATACAAGTTTAATTATTGATTATTATTAGGGCGAAGTCGTAATAGAAAAAATTAAAACGTCATTCTTTTTTATAATGAAACGGAAATAATAAAATTTAACAAAAACAAAAGACTATATTAAAAAATTTATTTCACAAAATCAACAAAAATATAAAATTTGCAAAAAAACCATATACATAAATATATTTAAACCGTATTTAAAAGGATAATTTACAAACAATTAATCAGCTTTCTTCTTTTTCATTTCTCTCTGAAACATTGTTAAAGATTTATTTGAATCTGTTGGCAATGCTTTTGTTGTTGCTGCCGTAGATTCATTAATTTTTGATTTATTCTTCTTTTTCTTATTTCCAGCCTTTGTCTTTGTAGCAATTTTTTCTTCGGCATATTTTGTTTTTTTAATGTTCGAAAAATCTTTTGGTAGCCTTTTTGGATCAAGTCGAACATATTCATTTCCAATTAATAAAGTATCTCGAAGTCGATGTCCTTCTGGCCATTGTCCATCAACTTCCAAAGTAATAGCCATCTTTTCAGGACCAACAATGTAAGCTTGAACTGCAAATAAAGCAGACGAAAATTCTTTGAAATTTTTTTCATTACATTTTGTTTGAAAATATAATCGTCCCCATGAAGTTTTACCAGAGTTGAAAGATTTAAAGAAATTTGGTAATAATTTGAATGCATAAACATTATTGAAAATTGATTTTTCTTTAAAATATCCAAGTTCAAAAAGTGTTGTACCAGCTTCAACGTATCTAAAAAAATTTATATTAAAAAAATCTATAAAAAATTATTTCAACAAAAATGACCGTAACCCAATTTTTGTAAATACATGTACTTATCCCCTCCAGGGTTCTCTGAAATCGAAAACCACAAGTTCGAAATACAAATAATTTTTATGTCGAAAAACCGAAATTTCAACACTTTTTTGTATTTTTCACAAAAAGAAATAAAATATATTGTATTAGCAATGGTATCATTTGATTCGACTTTTAAAAGTGCAAAAGTTTTGCCACAAAACAACCGCATTTTTGCAGTAAATAACATTCAGAAAAAATTTTATAAAAAAATTCTTCCAATCCGGTTTTACAGAACTCAAAATCCCCTTAATTTCCACTAAAAAAAACTTACTTTGGAGTTCCATCAATAAGTTCAATTGCATTTTCTTCACCTTCTAATTTTTGTTCAATATTAAAAAACTGTATTTCTGGTTCATGTGCTGGAGCAATATAATCTTCAATTAAATATTCAAATGGAAATATAATAATTACCTAAAAAATTACCGTAATCCTTTTGGTTAAAAATTAAAAAACTTACAACTTCTTCATCTTTTCTTACAAGCGGACATCGAAGTTTAAAATCAAGCTCAAAATCAATTTCAATCTAAAAAACAAAAATTATTTAAAAGCATTTTATTTTAAAAGATACCGTAATTTTTTTAATGAAAAATAAAAAATCTGTACCTTTTTTGATTTTGATTCAGGATGAAAAAGTTTTCCAAAATGTAATTCACTTAAAATTCCAATCACATCCAATTTTTCCATTTTTAATGATTCCCGAGCACGTTTAATAAACAAATTTTGTAAAGCAGCAATTTTATTTAAAGCATAATTTTGCATTTCATGATCTGGTAAATGATCAATAATACATTGCCGAAAACTATTCGGTCGTCGATCATCTGAATATTGAATTGATAAATCTGCACCCCAAAAACAGTATTCCAAAAACTAAAAAATGTATGTTAAATGTTTATACAAAAGCTCCAAAAATATTTACCATATCCATTCTTGGTTTTCGAATAATATAATGTAGCGGTGAATATCCAAGATCATCAAATGTATGTAGTAAAGCACCTTAAAAAAATTGAAAATGAAAGATTTAAATAACGTACAAAAGTTAAAACACTAACCCATTTCAAATAAAGCAATCATTTGACATAAATTCCCCGAAACTGATGCAATATTTAAACATGTTCGACCAGAATATAAATTTTTAACAGATAAAATTTTTCGAATTTCTGTTACCCGTAAAAAGCTTGCAATAAATTTTAGCATCGAACAATATCCATGTTTATACGGTAGCTGATTACATGATATTACATCATCATTATCATTCTTTCGACGACAACACGATAAAAGCATAAATAAATTTGCATTTGTTCCATCATCAACAAGTAGGCGAAGAAGATTCTAAAAAACGTAATTAAGTTTGGAAGGATTACAGTAATCCAAAAGCTTACCAGAATAAGCTTTCTTTTTAATTGAGCATTTGTAAATAAATTCATACTTTTAAGTGTTCGCAAATAAGTAAATCCAATTTCGAATAGTTCTTGAAATTTCGGTAGATCTCCATCAATGGCAGCATTGAATATAGCATTCAAATATCGTCCTTTTGTACAAACATGTTCATATAAAAATGTTTTTCCAATCATTCTTTCTGTATCATGATTACAACGTCGAAGAATTTCAGCTCGAGTTTGTGTGGTAAAACGCTTTTTTGGAAGTGGATATGTAAAACTAAAATATGAATTATAAGTAAATATTAAAGATGTTAGAGATTAAAGGATATTCCAAATCCACCTAACAAACTTACCTTGATCTTTTAGCTTTTGATGGAAGTGGTGGAATAACTTTTGATGGCTCTAAAACAATTTCAACAGTTTTTCCACTTGATGATGATGGCATTAATCCGGAGATAGAAAGAGAATTTCCTGAACTTTGTGTTAAAGTTGTTATTCCTTGAGTCATTGAAGGTTGGGAATATGTTAATACACTAAAAACTATTCCATTTAAGCAGCATACAAATAGGCAAACTTACGTATCATTAACAATTTTTCCTTTAGCATATTTTTGTGGAGTTGGAATATGCAAAACTAATGGACCTTTTGATGATGTTCCTCCTCCTGCTGCTGATGTTGTTGATGGAATAGCTTCTTTTAACCATTTATCATCTTTAATTAAATCTGATGCTTTAAATGTTTTTGCAGATTGTCGTTGATCTTGAATTATTATTCTTTCTGGAGTTTCTTGTTGTCTTTGAGGTGCTTGTTTTGTTGAAAGTTTTAAAGGTTTTGATGAAGGTTTTATTGTTGTTCCATTCATAGGTTTTTGAGTGCTAAAAACGCAAAATATTGTTATAACTAATTAATTAAAGTATTCAAACCTTGAAGTTCCATTCTGTTGGACATTATTCAGCTTATTTTGTGGTACAGGTTTCTAAAAATCTTTATCATTGAAAAAGCACAAATGTAAAGATTAAAATTAAAATATACCTTCAACGTTATTTCTTCTTCTTCTGTTTTTTCAATATCACTACATTCTTCATCACTAAATTTTTTAGCTTTTATCTTTTCACGCTTTTTTGCTGCTTTCTCGGCCTCTGATAATTTGTAATCATTTTCAAGCATTACTATAATATAAAAATTTAAATACAAATGTAAACAACAAATTTAACACGGATCATTAAGGACAAAAGCAAAAAATCTACAAAGCTCGAAATTGGAAAAATTTTTTAAGCGCCGATTTCCACATTTATAAAAGAATTAAGTGTATTAAAAACAAACATTTGATATATTTGTTTTTAACAATTAATCAATGCCATTCAAAACAATGTTAAAAAAACGAGGCAAATGTTTTTGCAAATCTGAACAAAATATTTTTTTTACCGCGCTTTTTAAATTTTGCGTGTAAAATAAAAGTTTGTAAAATTTTTACAGTAAAAACATTAATAAATCACAAAAAAACTTTATTTACAAATTTTATTTAATAATACATAAAAATAGACAACATAAAAAAATCCACACCTTTTTTGCAAATATAAATTTTGCAATAATATAAAAGAGTCATCACAATTTGAAGTTCAAGAAAGAAGTTAAAAATTTTCATCAGATTTATGCCGCAAAACAAGATGTACAAAATTATCTGGATAACAAAAATTCTTTGATAACCAATATACAGGAGATTCAAGTGGAACATTAATGCCATGTGAGATTATTACATATCCAGAAGGATCAACATCTGGGCAAGCTTTTTCCAATGCAGATTTTAATATTGGTTCTGGAGATGATTCATCGTCTTTTTGTGGAGATATTAGAACTTGACGAAATGGAGTATCTGGCTAAAAATGGATAGATAAGGAAATAAAGTAAAGTAAAAAACGAACCAAATAAAATCTCATTGGAATATACTGTAGCTTTGCTTCAGTTGTATCCATTAATTTCTTATTTACACTCCAAAAATCATCAAATTTATCTAAAAAAGGATTTTATATAACCATAATTATCCATTATATTAGCTTTACCATTACAAATCCCATTAAATAATTGTGCATGTTCTTCACTCTTCATTGCAGACATTATAGCTCCTTTATGCTTTAATTGATCCGCTTCTTTCACCGTTTGAATAAAATAATGCCGCATTAAATCAATTGTACCACATTTCACAAGATCATCAGGAAAGTTTTGAAATCTTAACGTTATTACCCATGGCAAAGTTGAATCAGATGAATATAAATCATGCAACACACCAATTGGATAATGCCATTTTAGCATTTTCCCGCTCGTTTGTAACCATACATTTTTAACATCATCAATTTCATCAATATTATTTCTAAAGAATTGCAGAACTTTTGCTAAACATATTGGAAAATATGATACTCGTGGAAGCATAATCTAAAATAAATAATCAATAAAGAGTAATGAAGTTGGAAAAAAGCTTACAAAATAAGATTGCGAAGATCGAACAACAAATTCTGACGAATCTAATACAAATTCAATGGGGACTTTTCCATCCCAAATTGTTCTTTTGACTTCATAATCGTCGGCCATGATTTGGTAATGCTAAAAAAGAAATGGTAATTAGCGGAGATATAGCACCAACAATAATTAGTTATAAAAACACAAACAGTAAACGCGAAAATTCAGTTTGTTTAGTTGGAGCCAAAAAATGTATCAAAAAGATAAAATATTTTCTTTGATTTATGTATATTAAAAGCTTTAAAGCAGAATTGCAAAAAATTTATTAAATTCAAGTATAAAAAAATTGAACAATGATAGAAGCTTTTAAGGATAATATAGTCTTTAGCAATCTCAAAACACTTTTTATATATTGTTTTATTGTCAAATAAAACAAGTTGTAATAAAAATATAAAGCTGCAAAACCTTGTAATATTTATTTCAAGACATCCATCATTACTGTTGATACAATCTCTGTCATCATCGAACTCAACTCAAGAACTTTTTTCTCAACAAATTTTTTTTTGCAGAAAACGATAAAAGTTTCGTTGCAAAACCATTTTTTTACTCTTCCAATTTAAAAGAAAACTCTGCTTGAGCGCTCAAAATTTATCCAAAAATGATCTAAAATGCCGGATTTAATTCATTTTTATCCGTTTTTTTGCTGGCAAACAGCAGCAGCTGCAGTTGAATCAACTCTATTCCTTAAGATTTCAATAAACTAAAAAATGGCATTTCCTTTAATTACTCTTCCATCAGAATTATTGGTTCAAATTTTTGGTTTGCTTGATTTTAAAAGTTTTATTTCAATGAAATCAACGTGTCAAGTTGCAAAGAATGTTGGAGAAAAGAATATAAAATTTATGCCAAAAAAAGAAAAATATTCATTGAGGATTTTTTATGGATTTCGAAGAGCTGGAAATTCTCTTTCTATTGTCGAAACAAGCTTTGATAATAAAAAAAATGTAAGTTAATTTTTTCAGTGCTTTAAAGAGAAGGCTTGATACATTTTTCATTTGAACATTTTATTTAATTTCATTTTTAGACTTTAACTTTTGGATCTGATGAAAACCTTAAACGATATTTATCAAATTTAAAAGTTACAAAAAGATTATTCATTGATGAATACAATGAATCTTATGCTAATCATTTTAATGTTGGACCACTTGTTGAAAATGTTGAAATTGTAAGTTAATCTCTGTAAAACTCAGCTGTAATTAAAAAAAAATATTTTAGGTTGAATTATCAAATATTAAAAAGTCAATATCATCTTCAAATATTTTACCGCTCTTTAAATCGTTGAAAAAATGTAATCAATTTAAACTTGAAGGCGGAAGATTAGTTGATGGAAAACTTTCTATTTTATTGGAAGAAATGAATTTTTGTTTTTCTTTACGGTTGGTTTTTGTTTTATTAAAATGGTAGGGGATTAAGGTTGTTCATTCCCCGGGGAATCCAAAAAATCGGGGGATTCCCCGCTATTCTCCGAAATCCTGTTTTGACTGATTTTTAATATTGTCTTCCATTTTGATTTAAAAAAGGCTTTTTTGTTTTTGAAATGTTTTTTAAACAGTGAACAAAAGCTAAAACAACAAAAATAAAAGTTAATCTTCGTCTACATTATCCTGAAATTCAATAACATCGCGAATATTTTTTGGAACTTCTTTATTTAAAGCATTTTGGGCTTCAAAATACAAAAATGGGTAATTCTTTTAGTTTTTGATGATTTCTATGTTATTTTTGTATTGAAAAATACTATTTTATATAAAAACAATCTCTATTCTTTAAAGTCAAAAAAAACTTTTGCGGGGAATTCCCTGGGGATTCCCCAGGGAAGAGGAATGAACAACCTTGGAGGGTATATTTCAGGATTGTGGGTATTGTGCTTTCTTTTTCTACAGTAACTTTTTACATTATCCTTACTTTTTAGGTTATGCGGTGATTGTAATCTTGAAATTGACGATGAATGCCTTCAAATTATTTCATCTAAATCAACTCCATTAAATCAAACTCTACAAATTTATGCACCTGATTTACCATCAACAATCACTCTTTCAGCTTTAATTCTTTTTCTTCAAACAACTCATTTTTCAAAAAATGCTTTAATTTCTTTATCTCGTGTTTATGGTTCGACATGATTTAATTATTGCATTTTCTCCATTAATTCAATTAGAAGATTCTGATGCAACAATTTATGATTTTAAGGCAATTATAAATGTTTTTGAAAATATTATTCGATTAAATATTTGTAATCTTGAAGCTCAATCTAATTAGTAAATTCATTTTTATCAATTTTTGTTACGTTTTTTTTGTACATTTTTATTTTGTTTTTATAAATTTTTTTATTCCTTTTTTTACCGAATCATACTTTTGTAGCAGAGACTTCTGTAGATTTATTTCTATAAAACTTTAATTTTAAAAAGAATTAAGAAAAACTGTAAACAAAAAAAACACACAAAAAAGAGAAAGAAGCAATAAAAAATGTTTTTTGTACACACAAAAAAACAACAGCAAAAAAAGGAAGAGCAAAAAAAGAGATTATGCTCGTGGTCAGTTATCACATCGAATTGAAAGTATATAAATTGTTCTTTTTTTTGATCTAATGTCTGGCAAAATGTCATTTTTGTAAACGCCCATTGCGGGAAATTTAAAAATTTTCAACTAAGAAAAATTTGTTTTTTTCTTCGAAAAAGAAACTATTTTTCATTTCTTTTTTAATAAAACATTAAATTTTTATGTTTTTTTAATATAATTATGGCATATATTATATAGTTACAGGTTTGTAAAAAGTTTTATGTTAAAATATTTTGTTTATATGGCATTTTATATGATAAAAAAATTATATAAACGTTGTTTTAGTTATTTTTCAAATTCTTAAAAAATCCTTATGCAGTTTAGGCTGTAGGTTGTGCCGAATATGAGAGAAGAAAATATATTCAAACATCATTTGAATCAACCAATAATTCTAAATACACCAATTTCAGTTCAATTCCAAGTTCTATATATGTAGACAACAACGGCGAGATTGCAGAAAATACATATATCCCAAAACCAATAATCCCACACTACCGTTTTCCATAAACCAAAACCCCAACAACCCCTTAAAAGACTACAAAACCAAATATAAATGTTTTTACTAGTCAATTTAAATTAAAATAATGTAAATATGATACATATAATTAGAAAAGAACAATTTCAGTTCATTAATAATAATATTTTTAATCATATATTCATTCCTTTTCTTGTTCATCAGCTTCTTTTGCAGGTGCAGCAGGTGGTGGATTTTTTGATTCTTGATCTTTTGCAGGAGTATATTTTTTATCTGCAGCAGCTGCAGGAGTATCTTCTTTACCAAAATCAGCTACAACTCGACGTATACCTTTAGGTGTTGCAGATGGAGTCTATACAGATCTTGTCTTCTTATCATCATCTTTACATGGAATATGATAAAATACAACATAATGACCTTTTGGTGGAATGTCTTTTGCCAAAAAAATAATACTAATGGTAACAGTTTCATTTGGAGCAACAAATCCATGTGGTGGACGAAGACGAAACATATGCATATCATTTGATGATGCTTTAACCTAAAAAAGACAATTAAAGAAGTTATCCCATATATAAAGATAGAACACATACCTTGAAACATTGTCGAGTTTTTGTGGTATTTGTTATTTTGACAGAGACAAAAGTTCACACATCATAACTAAAACAACGTTTATATAATTTTTTTATCATATAAAATGCCATATAAACAAAATATTTTAACATAAAACTTTTTACAAACCTGTAACTATATAATATATGCCATAATTATATTAAAAAAACATAAAAATTTAATGTTTTATTAAAAAAGAAATGAAAAATAGTTTCTTTTTCGAAGAAAAAAACAAATTTTTCTTAGTTGAAAATTTTTAAATTTCCCGCAATGGGCGTTTACAAAAATGACATTTTGCCAGACATTAGATCAAAAAAAAGAACGTTCGTTTCGATGTGAGTTTACCATTTGTTGGAAAAAAAACACGGTGTATCGACCGCATGCAAAAGTGTCTCGTCAGACAATTTAAATTTTTGATCCCTATCTCTGAGACATCCAAGCTGTTTTAGATATTATTTTTTATCTTAAAAAAAAGTTTACAACCCCAAAAATATAATCCAGCTGAAAAATTGCAAAAAAAATTATAAAATAGCTCAAATTTTCAGTGCAAAAGAGATAGATGGCCAATGTGTGTCTCTCTCTTAAGCACTACCACACCGACACACGACGAGACAGCGCAACACACCGTGTAAAAAGTGAACATTTGTCATTTTCGCAGAGATTCAATCGTTTTTTCTTAACCTTGTGCCAGCTATAAACTGTGCATTCGTGCATTCGGTCGTATAATAAATTTTAATCAATAAAGAAAAAAATGAGAGAAAACGCAATTCTCTTATTTTTTTCTTTATTGATTTTAATTATTATAAAAAATGATTCACGAAAAAAAAAACACACGAAAAAACAATTGTCCTGTGTTTCTTTGTTTTTTTTATATTTAAATAAACCGCAATCCCGGAACACTGAAAAAAAAGTATTCCAAAAACGTCCCGGTACTGCGACGTTTTTTGGACTAACGAAAGTTTTCGAAAACACAAATTCCGAGAAAAAAATTTTTCGAAAATTTTCGTTAAGAAAATAGTCACGGAAATAAGACGAAAACGTCACCCATTTTTTTCATTCTTTTCCGTCAAAAAATAAAGTTTTTATCCGGGTTTTTTTTGAATCAACACGTATTTTCTTATATAGATAAATCTGTCGCTGGTTTTCATATTAAACTTTAATATTTTTAACTGTTTATTTATAGACTTCATTATTTGTAATTGTTTATTTTTTAATCTTTTATATTTTTATATTTCACACATTTCTCTTTTTAAATGTTAAAATTATTCATCCTTTTCCTCTCTTTTCTGTGATCAGTAGACGATCGACTATTTTATTATTTTTTCTTCTCTTTTTTCTTAATGTCTATGCTTATAAAAGTAACTCATAGATTCTTTATTTTTAACATTTTTTTCATTTTGCATTTCGTTATTTTTCTCGATTCAAAAAAAAATCGAGTTAGAAAATTTTTTATTTATTTTTGATTTTTAATTTATATTTCTATTTTTATATTTTCGTGTATTTTAATTTAATAAAAATCTGTATTTGATATATCTTTTTGTTATAATTCTCAACAAAATCATTCTTTTTTCATCATTATTAAAAAACGTGCTTGCAGATATGTCTAAACAAATGCAAAACGGCGATGTAAGTTTTACCAAAAAATTGTTTTTTTGTAAAATATTGTTTTTTATTTTTTTTAGATCCGTCATGTTCGAAGAAGTGGCCGTACTCGAACAACTGTTGAACGGTATGAAGTAAGTATTTTATGTAATTTTACTTAAATATTACTCTTTAAACAATGATATTTAAGTAAAATAAAAGCTTTACAAAATTATTTTTTATTTCAGCCTTCGTTTACACAACTACCAAAACCAAATGCACAAAATCGAAAACGAAGCCGAAGTCGTGATGCTGATTATTATAATGAAGATGATGTTCCACAAGCACCAAGATTTGCACAACTTAAAAATCGTATCTTGACAAATTCATTTGCAGATGTAAGTTGTTTTATTTTTTTTTTGAATTTACTAATTTTTACAATTTCCATTTTTTAGGGTGTTATGAGAATTCCATTACTTGATGAAGTGTAAGAATTTTAAAAAATATTTGTCAATAAAATTTAATTACATTTAGCATGAAGATTAGTATTAATGTTATTGATATGCGATGGAAAGAAATACATTTTATTCAAGATGCAATTCGAATAATGAAACAACACAAAATAAGCGAAGATTTAATCCAAAAAATTCAAACTGCCTGTAATACCCGTAAGTTTTTGTTTCTTTTTATTATTAAATTTTGAAATATATTTTAGTTGAATGGGAAATGAATGGAAAAAATATTGAAAAAAGAGATTTACCACCATTGGGCGCTAAAACGACAGCTTTTACCGATATTTCAACATGGGCAATTTTTTATTATGATCTTTTGCATGAAAATCAGCATCGTATAATTGATCTTACTGAGTATTTTATGAATACTTTTAAGAAAGAATTTACTAAAGAAGAGTAAGTTTTTCAAAAAAAGAATGTTTAACGCATTTTGAAAATATTTTTTTAGTAAAAAAATTCTTATGAAATATCAAACAGATGCTAAAAAAGTTATTGATGAATTTTTAAAAAATGTTGATGGCTTTAATCTTCAAGGAGGATCAAAAGTCGCTTATTTGGAAACTATCAAAGAGATTAATAAGAATTGTCAAGTATGCCCTCAACATTAACCTTTGTAAATAAGAAAAAAAATTTTTGTGTTTTTTTTTGTATGTTTTTGTTGAAATTTATCTTTTTACGTAAGTATCTTTTTGAAAAATAAAAAAATTTGTATTTGGAAAATAATCAAAATAATTCAAGAGTAACAGAAGGATTTTTTTGAATTTGTAGAGATGAATTTTTTGTCAAAATCTGATTTTTCGAAAATGACGAAAAAAGTTGAGATTACAAGAATATGACAAGGTTTTTATCACAATCATTAAGAAAAAATGGATCGTCACCCGACAAATTTTGGCGACGTTGCGGCACTGAAGAGTAGGGATGTTAGGGGGTGGCGCGCCCGGGCGCAAGGGGGTCTGCGCCTGGGCGCGCCCGAGTTTTGCGCCCGGACAAAAAAAAAAATAAAAAACCTAAAACAAAAATTTTTTAGAAAACTGAAATTACTATTTTTTTTGTTTTTTTAACTAGAGATGATGCGGACATGATAGCTGAACTTTGGTGTTTTAAATAGTAAATTTTATACTTATTTGTGTTAAAAAGACTTGAGATTTTTTACTAGTATTTTACCAAAGTACTGTATATTAACATTTTTTACTACTAAAAGGTAGAAATTTACGTCAGTTAGTCAAAAAAGCATTTTTTTATCGTTTTGTATGCAGAAATAACATTTTGTAGTAATTTTTTATGTCAATCTATAGTATGACAGCAATTTTTGATTCCGGGCGCAAAACTCGGGCGCGCCCGGGCGGGCGCGCCCGGCTTTTTGAAAATTTCGGGCGCGCCACCAACCCTACTGAAGAGAACAAAAAATGTTTAAAAAAACTAGGAAAAATCGAAAACCTAAATGTGTGGGAAAGACAAGAGGGGGGATTCATAAAAATTTGTTGCTGTTGAGCTTCAAAGAAAGGATTTTGTAATAAATTTGGATTGACGAAATTTTGATTTTGAAGTTGAGGTCGTATTGGAGGATTTTGTTGAATTCGAAGACGAAATGGTGAAATTATTGGAAGTGGCATTTGAATTGCTTCAAAGTTAAAAAATTAACTTTGAAAAACTTTGTGCTTAAGTTTTTCGTTTTTCTCTCAAGTGCCACTCAAGTGCCTTTCTCTGGGGGCTTTGGACAAAGTGATCATGATACCCTCAATGCATATATTTAATGATTAAAAATGTGAAAGGCAATAACAATCGAATATTTTTGCTACTCCGCAGAAAAAAATTATTGTTTTATCTTTTTTGTAATTACTCTGCCTTTTTGAATATTTTGTAATTTTTTTTGCTAATTGAAAATAGAAATAATACACAAAATGCTTCAAAGTTTTAAACATAGTTTTTATCATTTTGTGTGTTTTTCTTTTTGCTTAAATAATAATTTATTCTATTTAAGGGCAAAAATCCAGAAATATGTTATAGAGAATATACCACATGTTTTCCGAGCCTGGTACACTACTTGTTTTTAATGTTGAACAGGTTCAGCGAAAATGTGATTTAAAAGATCTCTCCATTTGAGTAAGATGAAATTTTTGCCACGTTTATGTTTTACATGAAATTTTAAGTTTGTGGCAGTATACAACGATAGACAATAGATATCAGTTATTGCATTACTTGGGAAACACTTAAAACATCGCCGCTGGTAACCCTCATGTAATTTTGTGAATGGTATTCCCATTTCACGGTCAACTTGACTAATTATTAAATGCGTCTATTTAGGTGATTTTTGTCTCTCAAGCCTTAGTTGAGGGGGGGGAACACCCTTCTTATATGGTAACGTGAATGTAAAAAATTATAAAACCTTTTTTAAATTTATAAATTCAGAAGCAAATTTTCATCGCTGGATACATTTATGATGATTAATATCAGAAATGCTTATGATTGTAACAGTTTTGTTTTATGTTATTTGAAGACAGTTTAATCAAAAAATTTAATTATTTTTTTTATCTCGTTAATTTTCCAAAGCTTTGCAATAAAAATTTGAAAAAATGTTTTTTGATAGTGATAAGTTTATTTCTCTCTTTTTTTTTAACACAGTTGCAGTTTTTAAAAAATTAAATAGTTATATTCATTCAAAAATCAAAGTACGTATTATGCTGTGCAGTTTAAATTTTGTTGTGGTTTTTACTCGAAAATTGTTGTCTCCGCGAGATAAACAAATATAAAACAAACAATTTATTACAGATAATGATTTGATGACAGTTTAATCAAAAAATTTAATTATCTTTTTTATTTCTTTAATTTTCCAAAGCAATGAAAATTTGAAAAAATGCATAATATTTTGTTTTTAAATTATAAAAAGTATTTCCAGTTTTTTTTTTCATGAAAATTACAATTTTCTAAACAAAAGTTTTGTTATAAAACGACAGTTTTATTTTTTTTTAAATTGAAATTTAGTTAAGTTTCAGATACAGGGTGATTCAAGAAATTTTCCCGTTTTTTCGACCCCTCAAAAAATTTCAATTATTTCACATCGAAACGAATGTTCTTTTTTTTGATCTGATGTCTGGCAAAGTGCTTTTGTTGGCATTGGAAAAACCGCCAAATTTAAAAATCTTTTGCTAAAAATTTTTACGTTTTTCTCGGATGAAAAAATTTTTTACGAAATTTTACGAAAAAAACGAACTTATAGGGTGGTTTAAAATCCGATAACCACCCTATAAGTTCACTTTTTACGTAAAGTTTTGTAAAAAATTTTTTTTATCCGAGAAAAACGTAAAAATTTTTAGCAAAAGATTTTTAAATTTGGCGGTTTTTCCAATGCCAACAAAAGCACTTTGCCAGACATCAGATCAAAAAAAAGAACAATTTATTCACTTTCAATTCGATGTGATTTTTCTATTGTTTCCAAAAAAATGAAAAAAACCGGGTAATTTCTTGAATCACCCTGTATTTTAATTTTTGTATTATGTAGAATGTATGATGTTATTGAAGAGCAGTGTTAAAGAAGCGATTATTTATCGATATTCTGCTTTTAAAATGTTATATCCTTATATATTTCAGTTATTAATTCATTTTTTTTATAAAACGGTTTTACAGTTTTAATTCAAACTTTTAATGATGCATTTTATAGAGAAAAGGTAATACTCATTTTAATGTCAGTTAATCACCGCCTTTTTAAATGAAAACTATCATCAGTTTTAAAATTTAAAAAATTTCTTTATTAAAAAAACTATTTAAACAACAACAAAAGTGTGCATTTTTATTTAAACCGTATTTTATTATAATATCTTTTTTTTGAAATGTATATGTTTCTTCTTTATTAAAGGAGGCGGATGTTTTGATACAGTTTCGTAATCTTAGATTTTCGTGATTTTCAGGCAAACTGAGAGTCTCGAAACGAAAATGCATCTTTTTTGATAAGAAAAATTTAAAAAAGAGTCATTTTCTTTTCAAGACTCTCATTTTGCCTGAAAATCACGAAAATCTAAGATTACGAAACTGTATCAAAACATCCGCCTCCTTTAAAGGATCAGTTTAAAACTATTTAATTTTTTTATGCAGGAATTTGAGTGCCATTTTTATTACCATTTTTCTTTATTTCTTTCATTTCCCGGACGGTTTCTCGGGTAATTTTTGTAAATTCTGCCGGTTCATCCGTTGCAACAAAACAGAAAATAAAGTTTGACTAAAAAAGATTAAAAATTTATAAATTCCATGGAAAAGTTAAAAATCAGTTTTAATCAAAAATGCTAGGATTTTTTAAACTTTAATTATTAAAGTCAGAAGCTCAAGAATTCAGTTTTATATTTGTAAATTTTAGAATGATTAAATAATAGTAAACGAAAGCAACATTGTATTTTCAGTTAAAAATCCAATTACTTGCGAAGATGTCAGTTTAAATTACTGTGTTAAAAAAAGCTTACAATAAAAAGTAGTCCAGCAAGAATGAAAAAGATTGTTCTCCATTCAGCTTTATTTGAATCATGGGTAATAAAAATATGAACAAGTAATGGAGCCAAAAAAAGTGTAATACATTTAATAAATTGAATATTTGATACAACAAATGCGCTGTATTGTCTAAAATATTTAGAAGAAATTTATATTATTATCAGTTTTATAAATGTTCGTATCTTTTTACCAACAGTTTTTATTTAGATTTTAACATTTTTTTTAAGATGTCGTTCTGTAATTGAATCAACTCTATTTTTTTTGAGGATACTATTGGGGATTGAAAAAATGGAAAAACAGTTTTATGATAAAATATCGGTTTGCCACATTTAATTAATTAAAAAAAAGAACAGCGTTTAAAGCACACATGGGCAAGTTCAGCGAATTGGTGCGAATTTCGCCCCTTGGATGCCGGATGCCGGAGTAAAAACCGGTTGGATGCCGGAAAAAATTTCAAAAAATTAGAAAAAAAGAGAGAGAAAAAGGAGGGAGAAAAAAAAAAGAGAAAAAAGGAAAAAGAAAGTTTGTCATTTTAATCTATTTTAAAAAGTTAAAAATCTTTTTTTTTATTATGTTCATTTTATAAATCATATTTTAAGGATTCTGAATCTGAGATTCTGAAGCCGGGTAATATTTTGAATCCTCAAAAATATTTTTTCAGATTCTACATAGCCGATTACCAAGGACACGACCCTTAAACCTCAAAAATATATAAAAAATAATTTTTTACCCCCTTACCCTATTTTGGATTCTGAATTCGAGATTCTGAAGCCGGATAATATTTTGAATCCCCAAAGAATATTTCATCAGATTCCCCGCGGTCGATTGCCCCCCCCAGACCCAACCCATAAACCTTAAAAAAATGAAAAAAAATTTTTGCGTTAATTGGATGCCGCAAATTTCCAAAATCGTTCGCCCCCCTATGCCCATGTGTGGTTTAAAGTAGAATGATTTATCATTAAAAGTTTTAGTAATAAACACTGTATTATCCGTTTTAAGAAAACAGTTTAAACAACGTTTCAACCCAATTTTGTAGTACCCGAAATACAACGTATCAAGTAATTAAATTTTAAAATTTCTGATCCGATTAAGACGAAGAATACATTTGCTGTAAATAGGTTTAAGTTTAAAAATATGTATAAAAAAGGATCTCCTTTTTATAAAAAAATATAATATATCTCTTAGAAGTGAAATTTATGACGAAATACATTGTTGAAGTTACATTAAATTTTTCAAGATACAGCTTAAATTAAGCTTTGGCTTAGGCTTATGCAGTTAATAGTGATTCCGATAAAGAACCCTATGATAAAGTCAGTTTATTAAAGGAGGCGAACCCTTTGATCCATTTTTAAAAAAAAAAGGATTTTGAAATATTTCTTTTTTTCCAAATCATCGATATTCGTGATCAGGGTGACTCTTGAAACGAAAATGCAACTTCCCTTGTTTTTATTTTTTTAACAATGGAAGCTGCATTTTCGTTTCAAGAGTCACCCTGATCACGAATATCGATGGTTTGGAAAAAAGAGAAACATTTCAAAATCCATTTTTTTTTAAAAAATGGGTCAAAGGGTCCGCCTCCTTTAAAAGAATTTACTCACCTTGAAACAAGTGTACCACATTTATAAAAGCCACCACAATTAGCTCCAAGAAAACCATAAATTCCAGTAAAAAGCCAAATAGCAATCATTGGCCGATCATCTGGAACATATCCAAGTGCGGCATACATCATTCCAGGGATTACAAGTGCAATTGAATTAAAACATATCATTTTTAATCTTTCATTTGGGCCTCTAAAAATTTGATATCATTTTAGTTCATTTTGGATCGCAGTTTTAAAATATTTAAAAATGAAGAATTTACAGTTAATAAACTAAATCTTTTATTATTGTGCAACATTTAAACAGTTTATTCGAATAAAAAGTTTTATACAAAGAATTTCAATGAATTTACTCACATCTATTGATTTAAAATTTATCGTTTTACTTATGATCTTTAAAATTAACTACAATAAAATTTAAACGCAGTTAATCAAAAAAGTTATAATTTCTTTAAATAAATTTAAGTAAAATTTTTCGAATTTTTCTTTTAAAATTTAGTTTTAAGAAAATTTTGTATTACCTAAATAACTATCAGTTTTCTAAATGTTCGCATTCGTCAGTTTAAAACTTTGAAAAAGATTTTAATTTTAAGAATTTGTTTTTTGACGCACAAAAATTATGTTAAAAATTTTGTTTGCAGTTTTAAAATAATTAAAAATGACAAACCATAATGCAGTTTATAAAACTTTATGTTGTGCAACATTCAAACAACCATATTTTAATACTTAAAAGTATATTCGATTGAAAAATTTTATACAAAGAATTATCAATGGATTTACTCACATCTGTTTATTTGATTGGTTTACTTTTGATCTTTAAAACTAAATAAAATTAAATTTGAACTCAGTTAATCCAAAAATCTTTTATTAAGCTCAAAGCTGCGTACAAAAATGACATCAGTTATAATTTTCTTTAAATAAATTTAAATAAGATTTTTAAAACGTTTCTTTTAAAATTTAGCTTTAGGAAAATTTTGTAATACTTATATGATTATCAGTTTTATAAATGCTCACAACTTTTTACCATCAGTTTTTATTTAAATTTTAACATTTTTATTTAAATATCGTTCTGTGTTTGAATCAACTCTATTTTTTTGAGGATACTATTCGGGATTGAAAAATGGAGGATTCAATCTCAGTCAGTTGAAAATTTCAAAAAAGCTTTAAATTTTTAGAATTCGTTTTTGCAAAAACCGTCCATGGACGGATAAAAATTATGTTAAAAACTTTAACTGCACTTTATTAAAAAATACAAAAAAAAAAATAAAAGTTAAAGGAGGCGGATGTTTTGATACAGTTTCGTAATCTTGGACTTTCGTGATTTTCAGGCAAACTGTGAGTCTCGAAACGAAAATGCATCTTTTTTGATAAAAATAATGTAAAAAAGGGTCATTTTCTTTTCAAGACTCTCAGTTTGCCTGAAAATCATGAAAGTCCAAGATTTCGAAACTGTATCAAAACATCCGCCTCCTTTTAATTTTTGAGCTGTTTTGCTAAATTGTTTGCAAGCGGTTTTAAACGATAGTTTATATCTACATTTTACAGTTTTACTGAACCAATTTTTGTACTGATTTAATAATTTTTTAGTAAAAACAAAATTGCCGAAGGAAAATCAAGAGCCTTCAATTACACTCAGTTAATAAACATTTTCTAAGCTGATAACAGCAATTTTTAATTCATTTTAGGCAATTAATTTTTTAACAAATATTGCAGTTTAAAATAAAAACGTTGTCAAACTTACTTTTAGTGAAAAAAATACCCGATAACCAATTAAATTTAAATTAGTTTATATATAAGACGATAAAATATAAAAGTTTTCAATTTTTTCCATTTACAAGAAATCATCATCATTTTTTGTAATGAATTCAATAAGCGCGTCTTTCTGACTTAATAAGGCCACACTTTTTGAGTCTTATTGAGCAACTAAGACGAGCTTATTGAATTCATTTACAAAAAATGATGATGATTTCCTGTAAATGGAAAAAAATAAAAACTTTTATATTTTACCGTCTTATATGAGTTATTTTAATTTTAGTCAAAATAGTTTTTTTTACTCCAAAATACACAACATGTTTCAACGCTTTTTTGTTTATCAAAAAGTTGATAAATTTAAAAAATCAAAAAATGAAAAAAAAGTAATATGGAAATCTAAAGATCGAAAATTTGAAACAGTTTAAATGAAGACTTTTAAATTTTTCACATTAAAATAATTTTCACCGAGACTTAATCGTGAATAATAACTTTAATTAGATCCGTTAAATAGCATAATCAAAGCTTGTTGAAAACCTTTTTTCATATAATTTTATTTTTTAAAAGAGCGTGCGTTTTTCATGACAATCTCCAATTTAAAAAAAAACCGCCCATCAAACTTACTTTAATTTATCACTTAAATATCCGGTAACCAATTAAATTTAAATTAGTTTAAATATGAGTTATTATAGTTTTAGTCAAAAACGTTTTTTTCATTCCAAAAAACATAGCATGTTTCAATGCTTTTTTGTTTATCAAAAATTTGATTAATTTAGAAAATCAAAAAACGAAAAAAAACAATTTGAATACCTAATGATCGAAATAAAACAGTTTAAATGAAGACTTTTAAATTTTTTACATTAAAATAATTTTCACCGAGACTTAATCGTGAATAATAATAAATAGCTTTAATTTTGCCCAGTTAAATACCATAATCAAAAATTGTTGAAAGCCTTTTTTTCATTTAATTTTATTTCTTAAAAGAGTATGCGTTTTGTTACCATACAATCTCCAGTTTAAAAAAACCCGCCATCAAACCTACTTTAATTTATCACTTAAATATCCGGTAACTAATTTAAATGGAATATGACTTAATGCAAGTAAAGCACCCATTGCACCAGTTTTTCCAACATTATAATGTAGCACTGCATTAATATATGTTGGAGTATATGTTAATAAAAAGATTCCAGATCCAATATCTGCAAGGGCATTTAACCATACAACCAAAACTGTTGGATTTGTTACAATTGCCCAATATGGAATATATGAATCCATTTTAATATGTGCAGCTGTTTTATTTCGATGAATTTTTTCAAGTTCAACAGATGAAACATTTCGATGCGTATCCGGATGATCAGTATAAAAAATTAACCAAAGTGAAAATAATATGCAACCAACTGCCCCATGAATATAATATACTGATTGCCAACCCCAACTTGATTCACATAACTGAAAGAAAAATGGAGTAATCTTTTTTGTACTTTTTGGAGTACACTTTTTTCATGGAGTAAAAAGAAGTAATTTTTGGAATAAAAAAAAGTTTTATGCAAAAGAAAAATGCAAAACAGTTAAAGGAGGCGGATGTTTTGATACAGTTTCGTAATCTTAGATTTTCGTGATTTTCAGGCAAACTGAGAGTCTTGAAAAGAAAATGACCCTTTTTTAAATTTTTCGGCTTTTATATTTGTTCGCGTATTCGCGTATACGCGTACACGAACGTTCGTGGTGGGACTTTTTAGAAAGTGTTCGCGTATGAATAAAGAGTTCGCGTATGGCTAAAAAGTTCGTGAAAAGCTTAAAAATTTTATTTTATTTATTTTAATTATATTAAATCTTTAAAAACTTTGCAAAAATTAATGTCTAATGCTTTTTACTTGTAACAAAAAAATAGTATATGCATTGTTTAATTGTTTTTTAGTAATTTGAGCAACTTTTTTCGGTAAATTTAAAAAAGCAATAGCAATTATATATACTAAAGGTTTAAATGTGTCAAAATATTGTTATAATTTTAGTTTAATTCTTTTTTATTGCTCATAATTTTTACAGTTATCAGTAATGGGTTGATACTAATCATCAGTAAAACTTTATAACTATTTTGGCACACTTTAAAGTAATATTAACAGCATCAAAACTAATTTTAGTATTAAACCATTGTTTTTGTATACTTCAAACATTACAATTTTTTTGGAATTAAAGCTTATTACTGCTTTATTGACAAACACTAATAAACTTTTGTTTATTCATTAGTGTAAAAGTCGATGTTTAACTTTTTGCAAATAGTAAATTAAATCTAAAAATGTTTTTCGTTTTTGGCATTGTTATAACACGGTTCTTTTACGCTGTTTGTAAAATGCAGTGGAAATCTAAACTTAAAATATTTAAACGGTTGATAAAGTTCAAATAATTTTATGTCGACTATTTATATCTTAGTTCAAAATTTGCCAAAGGAGCCTTTAGACCTTCTCAAATAATTATTTGTTTTCTTTAATTTGTTTAAATATTTAACAGTTTGCAAGAAGCTCTAATTTTTTAAGTTGTTTTACTTAAATACAAATTTTAAACAAAAGCATTAAGTAAAAAATATATTAAATTCAAAATTTATCGATATAATATTAACTTAAATTAATCGTAAAAACTAAAATAAAATTAGTTTATCGTTTTAATATTTTTTATTGCTAGTGATAAAAATGAAAAAAATATCAATATTAAAAAGAGATAAATGAAAGGAATTTTACTCAAAAGTTGATGTTTTTACTTTTTTTAAATAGTAAATTAAAGAAAAAGATATTTTTATCGTTAAATTTTGCTAAACATTTAACGATAAAAAAATAGTTTTAAAAACTGTAACATTGCTATTATTCTTGACATTTATGTTTTAAAATCAAGTTTTTGCTGAAATTTAATTGGTTAAATGCGCTTTCAACTGTAAAACAACAAAGTTTATTGCTCAAACAAATGAATTACAGTAAATTAAAGCTTTGCATCCATTTTCTACCGAAAAAAAAAAAAACAAGTAAAAAGCATTAGACATTAATTTTTGCAAAGTTTTTAAAGATTTAATATAATTAAAATAAATAAAATAAAATTTTTAAGCTTTTCACGAACTTTTTAGCCATACGCGAACTCTTTATTCATACGCGAACACTTTCTAAAAAGTCCCACCACGAACGTTCGTGTACGCGTATACGCGAATACGCGAACAAATATAAAAGCCGAATTTATAAAAGGGAAAAGAATTTTGTTTTAATGTTCTTCCAATCTTTTTTTACATCATTTTGAAGGAAATGTGCGCCAACTTGTACTATAACATCCGTCGTTGTTTCCCTTTTTTATTGATTAGCTTCAATAACGGCTTTTTTACATAAAAAATTTTTGTTATAAACATTTATGAACGACAGAAATACTTCTCAACTCAATATATTCGCGGCTAATATACTCAAAGTCATCAACATCTCCAACATAAGAAAATCAATCAAAATCGACAAAATATCATTAAATAATGATTCCTGAAAGGCTGTAATAGATGAAAAATGTTCTTCTCACATAAATGTAAGTATTTAATATATTAACTTGTATTAATTTTGCAATTTCAGGTTATTTTTGGCTTATCAACAATGTTGCATATATACTGTAATCTATGAATACTACTATGGACACTTGAATTCGATTTTTCTCATTTGCTACTGTTAAATTTTTTATATATAAGGAACATGAGAAACTTTAAAGCTATTGTTGGCTTTTATAAAAGTGTGATTTTGCTTTTGAACTGTGTATCAACAATATGTTTTAAATCAATGACGTTAAAGTGGTTTATATGATAATATTAACGTTGAAGTGATTCATTTGTGTTACATTTAGTATAAAATGACTCCAGAAATTTTATATAGTCACATAAGATACAAAATATGACTTCTTTCATCAAACCATAAAATATTCACATATTGTCGTTTTATCAGTTTTTCGACGTTTTTTACCTTAGAAAATAAAAAAAAGTTAATTTGTAATAGTCAAAATTATTTAAAAGCCAAAACAAAGTCATACCATTTTTTCAGTTTTTCACTTTTGGCGTTTTGTAAAAAATCAATGCTCGTACCGCTGTGTGCACTCCAGGGGGTTCGATCCTTTTCCATACATTTTGGACTGTAGTCGTACGCACTCACCATTATTCAAAAAATAACTGAGAGAAAAAAAAATGTTTCAAACCGTTAGCCTTTTTAGAATAAAGGTCACTATACAATTATGTAAAACTAACTTTTTGAAGATATGATATAAAACAAAGTGATAAAAAGCTGGCAATATAAGCAGATGGAACAAAAATGAAATGAAAAGTTGAAAAGTCTTTTCCAGTTGAAGTAATAATTCCACAATGGGAAGTTGAGGTTAGCCGATTGCTAATACTTGCAGAATATCCAGCCCAAAACAGCGATAGCAAAATTAAGATTATGGTTGCAGCGATAAGGATAACTTTATTACGGTAATTAAAAATTGAGCTGTAATGACCGGGTCGATGAACGGCAATTATTCGTTCCCTAAAAATGTTCGTTTTGAGCCACTTGTTAGATTTTTATACTTACGCAGAAACTAAAATTGTCATAATTGCCGGAATTTCGGTGCCAAGGATTAATGGAATTGGCCAATATCGCTAAAAATGGATTTGATATATCTCCCGACAAAAAATAAAACAATTCTTACAGAAAAGAAGCAATCAAAAACACTTATTGGATGTCCAAATCTTCCAAGCAAAAGCTCCGTCCATCGGCCAATCCCAGTAAGGATATATGAAATCCCATTAACAATTTCACCAATATCCAAAACGATTATAAATGCAAAAGTTTTTCGTAAATCTTGATTTGTTGAAAATACAATTATATTTATTGTATTTGCCAAAATTGACAAACTACCTGAAAAGGTTTTTGTTAAAAGGGATTTATGAAATCCAGGATGGAAGCATACCAATGACAACATAAAGGATAACCATAAACAAAGTTTGTGAATAACTAATACTTCCAAAGCTTGAATCAATTTCATTCATATTTTCCTGGCTTTTACAACTTGGAAAAATCCTTATAATGAAGCTAACTTTAAAAAACGGATTTATGAAATCTCTAAACTGACAGACTGAAAAACGAAACAAATGACATTGAAAAGCGTACAAATATTTATAAATAGGGAAACAAATTTCATAATTTGCACGTAAACATTTGAAAATGAAGCATTCCAAATTGCAAATTACAATGAACGGATTTCGTCATCGAACATGTTATCAAAAGATGGATGCCACGTGAGAATGGGGGATAATTAGCTTCTTCAAAAAATATGTAGCTTTTCAAAAATGTGAAAATGTTTTTTTGAGCTCTAATTTTGAACAGTTGAAAGTTAAGAAATTTGATTTTTTGTTACTTTCAAAAAAATGAAATTCAAAGCAGATTATTGCTTTTTTAAAATATCTGTTTTTGTGCTGTCTGAAGTTGAAATTTGTAAACAAAAAATCCTAAAATGCCAGAACATGTTATATTCCAAAAATGGCAAATTATGTTTAAATTCTTGCAGCTTTAAAAAATCCCATGAGAGAATTAACGAAAACTATCAACACAAGTGACAAACATAAATTTTTGTTTGAACTTATAAATAACAATGTTAAAAAAATTAAAAAAGTGAAATATATGCCATTTTAAAACTTTTTAAGAAATAAAAAGGTAAAAAAATTCCATAAACTTTAAAGAAAATTCTGAAGGAAAAAAATGATGTGACAAAATGTTTAAAAACACTGCCAAAACGTAAAACTTAAAAGCACTAAAACTTTATTTGCCCTGGCACCTGACCAAATATAATTACGCCAGAAAAATGTTTTTCCCTTTTTCAAGCTAAGAATTTTTAAATAAAATTTAAAAGTTATTAAAAAAGGAAATTAGCCATAGTTACAGAAGTTTGTAAATTAAATCTTTTGAAAATTTGATTAACAAATTTAACAAAGAACAAAAATTGTTATTCAAGTATGAAGTATTTCTTAATCTTTTAAACTCATTAATGCTTTTTATTACAAAGCTTTTTAAAACCAAAAGCGCATTCTAAAGAATAAATCATTTTTGAAATTCAATCAAATATAACTCATTCATATTGTAAAAATTTTAAACAGCAATGACAAAAAACGAAAAAAAGTGAGAAAATGTTTGATTACCAAATACGAAATTTGTTTTTAATAAGCTAAAACCCTATTTATAAAAACATTTGAAACAATTTTGAGATTTGTTTTTTAATTAATTATTTATGCCCACCTTTTTTTCTTAATTTTTAAAAAACATTTGAAACGTTTTAAGAACTTTTTAGTTTTTGTAAATGTTCAATGAAATTTTTTGTAGGCCGGCAGTTTTTTATTGTTGTTAAACATTTTTGGTGTTTTAAATTAGAAGCAGTTAAGTACGAAAAGCAAACAATCCTTAATGAACCAGAATTAATTTGTTAATGCAAACAGAAACACAAAAGTCTAACAAAATTTGCTCCTTAAGAATTTTATGCCATGGTTTTACTGGCCTCCAATAAAATGTTTTTCATCTTACAACGTAACATTCAGAGGTGATTTGTCAGTAAAAGGCCGAAGCATATATGACGCGGATATGAAAAATGTTTTCACCGCATTCACAAAAGATTTGAAAAAGACACAAAAGCCGTTCTGCCGAAAAAACGCGTTTGTTAAAAAAATCTCATTTTTTCCCTATAAAAAAATGAGATTTTTCCAGCTTTTAGAAAGAACATTTTCAAATCCACGTCTTATATTTTATGAGATTTCTCATATATTAAAACGTATTCTTGCAAATTATTAGCTTTGAATTTCAAGCAATGCTATTTTCAATTTAACAAAGTATCACACGATATCGTCTGCTAGTTAACATTAAAAAATGGGTTTTTTGTATCATTTTGATAGATGATGAAAAATGTGATTTTAATGGCTTTAAACATATTTTTAGCAGCTGAAAAGCTGTACACATCAAAAATATTTTTGTGTTAAATAGCAGACAATATTATTGCTACTTAGTGGAACTGAAAATTGCGTTTCTTAATGTTATTGCAAGAATACGTTTTATATATATGAGAAATCGCATAAAATATGTTTTGGGTGTTTAAGGAAATGTTATTTCTGAACGTTGTCGTGTGAATTTGCTTTTGCCACATCTAGATCGTTTTTTGCGAAAAAAAAACGCTATGAGCTATTTATCCCCCTCCCCAAAACATGTTTCAAAACAAAATTTGTCAAAAAATGAAATTTTTATTAACCTTAAAAAAACAAAAATAATATTCCACAACAAAAATAAATAAATACTATTTTTTTACACGTTTTTCAAATAAAAATGGAATTATTTATAAAGAAAAAATGAAAGTAACAAAAATTCAAAGTTTATAACCATCTGGCAAATCCATCCTTTCTTGAATGCTCGACAAATTTACAACCTTTAAGGATTCTTTTAAATGCAAATTATTCAATTCATGCATTTCTGTCTCAGTTAATTCAAAGTCAAATACCTGAAAAAAGGAAAAAAAATATAGAGGTTGTAAAATGAGAATAAAGAACTTTCAAAAAAAGAAATTAATGAGGAAGCAAGAAACTCGTGAGAAAAAAATTTATGGTTATTCTTTTTGGAACAATTTTTGTGACAATGTTGTACATGTTTTTTCAAATGTTTTTTTAAAGTAATTTAAAGTCCAAAATAAGAATTATTCTAGATAATGATGACAAAGTATGATACCAGCATCCCATGGTAATTTGCAAAAAATTTTTGAAATACATCGAAAAATTCTATTTCAAAATTTTTTTCAAAATATCATTATTTTTTAAAGCCTGCGCTCCGCTTGGAACAAAAAATTTTTTCAACAAAATTTGAAAATGAAGCATTTATTGGAGAAGTACTTTTGGGGAACACTTTTCCGCAATTTTTTTCTCAATATTGAAAAAAAATTATTTTTTTCAAATAATATATTTTTTAAATAATTCCGTTTAGCACTTCCGCAAAAATGGGAGCGAAAATGTGCTCTTATTTTTTAATAAAATCGTATATTTAAATTCTGTTTGGACAGATATAAGCTATGAAAAAAAGTAGATCAGAAATGTATTATTTAAAAAAAACATTATTTTTTCAATTTTGAGAAAAAATTTGCGGAAAAGTGTTCCCCGGAAGTGCTTCCGCACATCCCTGATTGAAGCAGGTGCTTTTGTTAAAAAACAATAATAAACGTTTTTAGTACTGATTTTCAGGTTTAATTATAAGAAAAATTTTTTTTGTGAGGGTTCTTTTTGTAAATGTTTATAATCCTCGTAAAAAAAGCATACCATTGAATTTTCCATTATTCTAACAGGTTTTCGACTTTTTGGAATCGCACAAACTCCATTTTGAATTGACCAACGAATACAAATTTGTGCAGGAGTTTTTCCATGAATTTTTGCAATTTTTGTAATTGGATCCAAATGTAAAATTCGACCTTTTGCAAGTGGACAATATCCCTGTAAAAACATTATTATTACTGTTATTTGACCTATAAAAGCTATTGTAACTAACACAAAAAGTAATATCAACTTCATTACAAAGTTGTCGAAGTTCAAATGGATTTTGACATGGATGAAATTCACTTTGAATAATATGGGGTCGAATTGAACAAATTTCAAGCAAATTTTCTAAATCATCACATGAAAAATTTGATACTCCCAATGCTCGAATTTTTTCTGCATCATAAAGTTTTTCAAGTTCCCGCCAAGTTTCTTCTAAAACTGCATTAGAGTTTCCCATTTCTTCAGGGACAGCTGGGAAATGTATCATGTAACTGTCTGAAAAAGGAAGGAAGTCGTTGTGGGACACAAAAGTGTCAAAGACAAGCTGAATTGGCAAAATCAGGCAAAAGAAAGAAAATCATGATAACGAAATTTGGGTCTTATCCAGTTTTATATTTTTTGAAGTTTTAACCATGTGGGTCTTATCCAGTTTTATATATTTTTGAAGTTTCACACTTTAAAGGAGCGGTAAGTTTGACACGTTTTTCATTTTAAAGTTTTATTTCAAAATGGCATGTACCTGATAATCAGGCAAAAAACAATAGAAAAAGACCCTGATTGTCAGGTTCATATCATTTTGAAAAAAACACAATAAACTGAAAAATATGCCAAAGCATTCTTTCCCTTAAGAAAAAGGAATGAAAAAAAAAACAAACCAAGATAATCAACTCTCAACTTTTGACAAGCAATTTCAAAAGCATTTGGAACATTTTTACCAAAATCTGTTGGCCATAATTTTGTATTAATAAACAATTCGTTTCTTGGAAGATTTGATTCCTGCAAAAAACAAAAAAATTAATCTTTTTTCTAAAAAGTCAAAAGCTTGATTTCAGGATTATAGGATTATAACACTTCTTTAATTTTTGGGGGATATTGAGATTATTGACACCCTCCAACAAATACATACATATATCTCTCAATCAAGTTCTTTTTCTAACAAAAGAGAAAGGAAGAAAAAAATCCGGTTCCGGAAAAAGAATGAAGATCGACCCAAAAATCGACATTCTTTTTTTGCACCCAACCAAAAAAAAGAGTATTATCGAATAAATCTGACTCGTATATTTATTTTTATTCAAAAACGAGAAAAAAAAGAGAGATATACACTTTTTTTGCACTTGATTTTTGTGTAAAAATAAATTTTTTATGTAAAAATGAAAATTTTATTTGTTTTTTGTGCCATTTTTGTTTTAACAATTTTGGCACAATTTCCTCCACCAATGAAATTTGAATGTGGCCGTAATGAAGCAGAAAATGCATTTGCTGCTTTAAGTGTTACACTTAATTGTCAGCCAAGATTAGGTATATCTCTTTTTTGCAATTTTTAATATTAAAAGGTATTTTTAAGCTCATTTTAATAATTGTTGTATTGCTCATGATCAATGTTATGATAATCAATTGGGAAGGGCAGAATGTGATAATGCATTTTGTAATTGTTTACAAATGGCTGCGGCAGGGCAACTTTTTTGTAAGGTTGGTATTTTTGGTATTAAAAAAATTATGTGCTCAATAGCAAAAAAAAGGAACCGTTATCGAAAAAAAAAGACAATGACGGTCCCTTGCTATAAAACCAACGCTAATTTTAAGTCAACAAGATTTCACTCTAATTTTTTCTTATGAAAATACTTGAAAGTCAGGCAAGATTTGTTCTTTTTTCAACATCCGAAGAAAATTAGAAAAAGAATAATTCTTTTGTTTCCTGATTTTCATGTTCAATTATAAGAAACAATTCATTAGATCGGGGCTTCAGTTTTTTGAGTAAGGTTTACGAATTATCGAAAATGTGTTCTTTTACAATTACATCTACGCAGCAAAAAAAAATTTTTCTAAAATTTTGGAATTTTGATGACATAAAATTATTAAAACATGCTGTTTTCATTCTTTGTCCTTTGAATCTGCTCGAAGCACCTTTTGTTTAATTAATCAATTATTAATTATAACATTAATAAACTACGAAAATTTTTCCTTGAAAGATAAAAACCTTGTAAAAAAAAGGCAGGTGATCGAAAATGCAAAAAAAAAGTATTTCCTTGTTTGTCTTTTTTTCTATTGACACTAAAATCAAATTATCAAAACACAAAGAATCAAATCGTTAATAAAAAATAATATTTGTCAATCTAAAAACTTGTTGACAGTAATATTAATTTTAGATTTTGAACTTTTTACGTTTTTTTCTCCATTTCAAAAGCAGTTTTTTTCATTGACTATTTTTTTGCACACAGAACGCTTGAAAATAGTTAGCGACCAACTAAAAAAATATTTTTCTTAAAAACAAAAAAAATGTTATTGCAAAATCTTCAGGAAATGTCTCTTTTTAAAAAAAAATTATTATTTTTGAACGTTAAAAAGCCATAAAAATATTTTTTTTAGTCTCAAGCAGATCTATTTTGTAACCTTGTTCGACAACATGGTGATCTTTCATATGCGGATGCTGGAAGGAAAAAGCTTGGATAAAGTTAAATCTCAGAAGTGAAATTATTGAAAAAACTTTAAACGCATTTAATTATTTTAATCGGGTTAAATTAATAAAGATTGCCCTTCAAATTTTGCTATTTGTTGTTGCATTACATTGTTGGAGAACCACTTTTTAGTTACACAAAAGTTTTTAATTTAATGCAAACCTCAATTGCAATTCCAAGCTTTTCTTCAACTCCATATCTTCTTGCAGTATCAATCATTCGATAGCCACTCTTTTTAAGGGCAAATACAACAGATTCATGATTATATCCACCAGAATGGGTTGTACCTTAAAAAAATTTTAATTTTCAACAACAAAATTTTTTTTGTGCCATACCCAATCCCAAAAGAGGCATTTGAACACCATTTCTTAAAGTAATATATCGTTTAGAAATAAATTTTAATGGATCAGATTCAAATGGATATTGTTCTTCGGATTCAAGAATGGAAGGGATTTCAGAAGGACCTAAAATGGAAAGGGGAATGATTTTTGGATTAAATAAATTCTATGACTGATTTTTCCACTTTGAAGAAATATAAAATTGATAAAAAAAAATATTTTCAATGGCACAAAATACTTACCAGGTGTATAATAATAATCAGGAATATTATAAGTTGATAAAATAGAATTTTTAATCATTTTTTAAGCTTATTTGAAACTTTGAATGAATGAATGAATGAATGAAAGAGAGTAAAAACTGAAAAACAAACAAATTTATTTTTTTTAAAAAGCTGCAAAAAAATATTTGTTAGTCAAAGAGAAAAAGCAGCCGCTCTTGTTTTTAAGAAAAATTTCACGTGAAGCAGCAAAAAAGCTGCAACAGACTTTTTATATAATGGGAACAAAAAAAAGGGGAACCCCCCTTTTTCTCTCTGTGTTCGAAAATAACCAAAGAGAGCAGCTATCCCACTTCTTTTTTTCTTTTCAATGACAAAAACAAATAAACGACGAAATTTTTTTCTTTCATGTCTTTTTATTTCAACCCAATAAGAAAATTGTGGTCATTTTTTCTGCCATATTTTAAACCCTTTAAATAAAATAACGGATGACAAAAGATGGCCGTTGTGATTGTGTGTTCGTACTCTGCCAAGTACCAATAAAATGATTGAAGACAAAAAACACAAACTTTAAAAAATATGAATTACACGTGAATTTTTTATCAGCTCCATTTCCACTATCTTTAGTCTCTCCATTCATTATTCTCGAAATTTCGACCCCCAACCAATAAAAATAAATTTTGCAATTTTTATGTCACATTCTTTCTTTTTTTCGTCGGAGATCAACATTGACAAATTGATAGGAAGCTGACAAAAAAAGAAAGAGAGATTTTTGCATGCAAGTTTTTTTTTCATAACCTTCAAATAAAAACTCATGTCTTCTTTAAAGATTATTTTTTCTTGTATAAGTCCAAAAGAAGATTTTTTTTCGAATGTCTCAGCAAAAATTTTTTTATCATTGACAAAAAAATGATATTAATGGGGTTTTACTCAAAAGCGTGTCAACCACGTGTTGTGACAAGTTACCTTGTTTTGGAAAGAAAAAGACAAATTAATCTTTTGATTTTTTTTTCTATTTTCAGACAAAACAATAATAATATTATGTGTAATGATTTTACTATTGCTGCAAAAAAAATGATAAAAAAAATAAAAAATTGCATTATTTTATTTTGTTATTTGAGTTTTCCGTTTTCACAAAATTGTTTCCGAAAAATATCAAAAACGAATTACAATAATGTAATTAACATTTAAAGATCCCTTTTCTAAGATACTCTTCTATATTTTTAAAAACTTAATCAAAAAATTTTTAATTAATTCATGTATTCTGAAAATTCTATATTTTTACCACATGTCCATGTACGTACAATGAAAACAAAAATTTTATAATGCCATATATACTACAATGGATATGCAAATTAAAATTTTCTTTCGATACGTTTTCTTGCAAATTTTAAACCAAAAAATCCTTGAATTAGTTTAAATTTTTATATCCTGTAATTTGTATAAAATATTCAAAGAAAAAATAAATATATGATTGCAGTGCAAAAAAATATTCAATACTGATTTTTTTAAACCTGGATTTTTTTAGGATTGTGACCTCGTCAGTATTTTTATTGATTTACAAATTCTATGGCATTTTTTTATTCCACTACAAATTTAAAAAATGGTCAAAATCTATGAAAAAATGTAATTTGTATTTTAGAGGTTCAAATAAAGGATTGGATTTTGTGATGTAAAATTTTTCATATAACGTTATAGGACAAAAACACAGTGCCCAGAAACTTTTTTAAATCAATATCACAGCATCTCCAAATGCTCGATGGAATCTGTTGTAAAGAAACATTTAAAACTTTTTCAAGAATATAGGGTACATTTTGCTGCATTTTCTTTGAACACGTTGTGTTGCAATTTTGATGGCTTTAAGTTGGAAGATATTGTCTTTATCATTAAGAAATAATTTTTTTGATAAAGTTATCGGAAAAAACTTATATATATAAATTTTCAGATAACAATTTTTACATCTGTTCTTTTAAAAATGTAAAATAAGAACTTACCCGACTATCTTGTGAATATACGAGTTGATGCCAGCTGGCATGTTTTGATGAAAGAGTAAACAAAAGTGTAGCGACTTTGATTAAATGCTTTTTGTCAAGCACAAAATCAATTGTTAAATCTTCAAATTTTTGTCACCATTTGCAACCATATAATTGTATTTCTTTATTGCTTAATCGATGATTTCCTTCAATCATTAAGATTAAATCAACTATTCCCCTGTAAGAAATTAGCAACGCAAATTTTAAACCAAAAAATCCTTGAATTAGTTTTTATTTTTATATCCAGTAATTTATATAAAATATTCAAATAAAAATAAATATGATTGCAGTGCAAAAAAAAAAATTCAATACTGATTTTTTTAAACCTGGATTTTTTCAAGATTGTGACCTTGTCAGTATTTTTATTGATTTACAAATTCTTTGGCATTTTTTTATTTCATTACAAATTAATTAAATAAAATCAAAACCTATGAAAAAATATAGTTTATATTTTAGATGTTCAAATAGAGAATTGGATTTTTGTATGTAAAATTTTTCATATAAAGTTATAGGATAAAAACACAGTGCCCAGAAACTTTTTTAAATCAATATCACAGCATCTCCAAATACTCCATGGGATTTGTTGTGGAAAAACATTCAAAACTTTTCCAAGAATATACTGTAGATTTTGCGGCATTTTCTTTGAACACCTTGTGCTGGAAGATATTACCTTTATCATTAAGAAGTAATTTTCTTAATAAAGTTATCTCAAAAAATTTATGTATATAAATTTTCAGATAACAATTTTTACATCCGTTCTTTATTTTGCGAATATTCGAGTTGATGTCGGCTGGCATGTTTTAATGAAAAAGTACACAAAAGTGTAGCGATTTTAATTTAAGGCTTTTTGTCAAGCACAAAATCGATTGTTAAATTTTCAAATTTTGGTCACCATTTGCAACCAAAGAATTGCATTTCTTTATTGCTTAGGCGATGATTTCCTTCAAGCAATAAGATTAAATCATTTTTTCCACGTTAAACAATTAGCAATGCAAATTTTAAACCAAAAAATCCTTGAATTAGTTTTTATTTTTATATCCAGTAATTTATATAAAATATTCAAAGAAAAAATAAATATATGATTGCAGTGCAAATGGATTTTTTCAAGCTTGTGACCTTGTCAGTATTTTTATTGATTTACAAATTCTTTGGCTTTTTTTTCATTACAAATTAATTAAATAATGTCAAAACCAATGAAATCCTGAGATGAAAAAAAAATTGTGTGTTTATTGATTTTTATGAATTATCACTGAAATAGCAATGAATTAAATGCATATTGTTAAAATGATTTTTTTTCCAAATCTAACTGTGGTACTGGCAAGAATGGCGATGAACTAATTTCTCAAATGAGCTCTACAACAAAAATGTAAAGACGGATGCTAATTTGAGTTTGTTCTACACTTAGATTAAGCCGTACTATTTTTAAGTGTTTGTTGCTATTTTTTGTGTTCATCAAAGGTTTTCCGCTTTTTCACTACATTATTTTTATTAAATCATTTAACAACAAATTTTAAATAATACAAAAGAGTATATTAATTAAAAAAAAAGATTAAAATTTATAGTAGCAAAACAGCAAAAATAAAAATTAAAGTAACGCAAAGTAAAGTACAAAATTATGGTCAAAAAATGATGTGTAAATATTTATCAAATTTGAAAGCATTGACCATTAAAGAATGCAGTCCTGCTTTTGATTTCAAAAATTCTTTAGTACTACTGTCTTTTCCTGAAATGTTAGTCTTATTATGGTTGGTGGATTGTGAAAAAAAATTATAAAATATTTAAAAAAAGAAAAGTAAAATGTGATGGCAAAAATATTTGATACTAATTTAAAAAATTTTATCTTTGCAAATATGAACGAATTATATTTGTAACTAATTTTCAGGTCATGAAGAATTGTGGCTTTTGGTGGGAAAAAGATAAAAAGATTTTGTTTTATTGCTATATTGATTTTTTAAGGTAAAAAAGGCTAGTTATTAAAAAAATCCAATAATAAAACAAAAAAATGTTAACAAATAAAAGCTCCCCCAGTATAGCGATCTCCCTGCTTTCATAGAATTCAAAAAAAATTCGTATACAGCAGGGGACTTTTTTCTGTATTAAAGGTGTAAAATCATCGCACATAAACGGTAGCGGCAACATAAACTATTCGATGAGCAAAAAAGTTGACGAATCAACACAAAAAAGCATCAATGGTTTCTCTCTTTTTCCATCGGCAAAGGTGTCTCAAATCAGATGACACACGGCGCGTTCGCAAAAAGTTGAGTTTGTGACATACTTTTGCTTCCCATATGTAAAGTAATTATTTAAAACACAATCTGTAAATTAAATATGTTAGTTAACATACTAAACTAAGTTTTGCACGAAGGATTTTTTGATAAATTGTTTGGGAGCGATTTTACAGGTCTTTAAAGTCATTTTTGTGAAAAGTGTTAGTTTTTTAACTGCAAATACCTGTAAAACCACTCCCAAACAATTTATCAAAAAATCCCTCGTGCAAAACTTAGTATAGTATGTTAACTAACATATTTAATTTACGGATTGTGTTTTAAATAATTACTTTATATATGGGAAGCAAAAGTTTGTAAAATCTTAATCCTTTGTGAACACGCTGTGGACAGACATCTCCAAAAAACGAAAAAAAAAGACTGTTAAAATTTCAAAAAAAAAAAGCGTTTGTCCAATTTTGTATAATGTGTGTCCATCAAAATGAATGCCAAAAACAAAAACATCTCCGCTGCTTTTTTTCCGACGAATTGGAGAAAGTCATTTCAACATCACATTTTTACAAGCAGTACTTTTCTTTTTCGTCTACGATTTTCCACTCTTATGCTATATTTTGTTTTTTGTGTTATCCCCTTTTCAATCGAAAGTGTTAGATGCTGATATTGCAAATTATTGCATGCAATTTGTAAATCTTTTAATTTTAGCTTTCACTTTTGCGTTTTTTATTTCATTTAATTGTATCTTTTTTTGTAAATCGTGAAATTTCGGAAAAAAATTCAATAATCCAAAGTGATTAATTAAGTTTTTTGTAAATATCTCTTTATTTTTAGAATCCATTGAATTTTCGTCTGTGATTCTGATTTCAAAGAACAATGAAGCTACCATTGTTATATCATGATATTCCTCCGCCTCCATATTCTCTTGAAGAAACTGCACCTCAAAATGAACCTGAAACACAACAATCTCTACCATCATTTCGAGCATATCGACTTCGCGAAAAGGATGCCTTGTTTGGAGATGATTTTAAAGTCATAGATGTATTTAATCATCCAAAGTTTCGAATTCGTCGCAATTTCACTATTTTTAGCAGAAATTTTATCATTGAAGATATGAATCGAATGCAAGTTTAAAAGTTTTATATTCAAATATTTATTTTTCAATTTATTTGGCGTATTCTTCTATAAATTATTATTGTGTGTACAGAAGTTTGGATATAAAATATCTTTGGATCTGTTGGAATATATCTTTTTTATTTTAAACATCCATTTTTGTTACAAAATGACGAAAAATCCTGTATTTAAAATCATTTTTTTCAGGCCTTTGATTAAAATTAAACAAGATAAAAATCGTTTTTCAACTTTCAATTTTATTTCTGTTACGAATTTTGAGATTTTGGCTCGTATGAAAAGAAAATACGTTATTCTTGGTCCAAAATTTGAAATTGATTCCGTTTATGGTCGATATATTTTAGAAGGGGATTCATTTGGTTTTAAACTTTCAAAAAATGGTCAAAATGTTGTAGCTATTATTCGTAAAAAAATGTTTTCATGGACAAATCGTTATGATATGGATATTTCTGAAGCAGAAGATATTGCATTTATTACAGCAATTGTTGTTGTTCTTGATCAAGTTGCTTTTAAATAATGTATAAAAATGGAATGTCTTTGTTTGATTTAATTACGTTTTTATCATTGATTTTGTAATTTTTTGCAAATGTTTTAGTAATTTTTATTTTGTAAATAAAAGATCAACTACCATAGATTTTCATCAAAGATTTATATTTTTTGCTTCTGAAACATTGAATGTATCTTAAATTGATTCACTTTTTTACGACTATAATTAGGATCAATTAATTTTTCTCATAAAATCTTGGTTTATAAAAATTTCACAAGCAAAATTTAAAGAAGTGAAGCAATCAAAAAAGACAAAACTGCAGCAAATCCAAAACAAGTTCGAATAAAATGTATTCACCCCAACGAGTTATTAATTTTCGACTTTGAGAATTTACAGGATTTTTAGTCGACATTGCCATTAATTGTTTATTGATTGGCATTATTGCTATTACAGTAAAAAGAACAATGGCAGACATAAATAAAGTTCCAAAAAACCAAAATAAACCACCATAAATTAACCAATGCAAAAATCCCAAAATGCCACCTTAAAAAAATAATAATGTAAAAAAAGATAAATTTTTTGAATTATTACCAATGATAGACAAAGGAGCTTGCATTTGAGCAGCTCTCGGATAAGTTTCTTGAAATTCAATTAACAGCAAACGGTCATCATCCATTTTTAAGCGGGCAGGTGATTCTGCATGTGATACAATTGCAAATCCACCAATGCAAAGTGTTGCATCAATTAAAGCTAACTGTCCAAACAACATTATTTTCTCTAAAATTTTACTTATTTCAATCCATTTAAAAAAAACAATAGGGATGTTCGAGAAATTTTCCGTGTAGTCCTGTTTTTGGAGGATTTAAGTAAGACGGTACAAAAAAATATCTCCGATTTCGATAAAAAATTTCCTGGAAAGAGAATTGAACAACTCTTTGCACCAAATGAAAAATAGAAAAACATCTCTAAAGTTTAGAAAAAACGATGAATTTATATGAACGCTAAACTGCTTTATTGAAAATGGTAAACAACCATTTATATATGTTTTTCAATCATCAAAATGAAGTGATTACATTTGAAAATTATAATAAATGAGAAAATGCGAAGGAACCACAAAATTCAAAGCAGTCTCTTTCTTTTTGTAGATTATGACAAATCAAAAAAAATAAAAAATCTAAAAGAACACAACTAAAATTTAATGAAAGTTGACGCTTCCTTCTACATGTGTAATTGAGAAAATCAACATAGGGGGAATGTCTAACCTTTGATCTTTGCCGCCATCGGTAAAAGGTCAAGAAAGTTTTTACCATTGGCTACATCTCCGAAAGCATCCCTATGTGAAAAGGGCTTGCATTTCTTCATAAAAAAACGATTTCTGACAAAAAATGAAAGTTTTTACAGTTCTTTTTTAATTATTTGTCTAATTTATTTTTTTGCAAATTGTCGTAAAATTGAAAAAGCTAATTCAAACATTTTTTTGTTAAAAACATAAGATTATCGTCTACAGTTTCTTGGTTCAATTTTATGAATACATTTATCATCGCATAAAAAGATGATTTGGTAATTTTAATGCCGTTTTTCTTTCGGTAAATGCTTTGATCAATTAATTCAAAGTGTTAAATGTTTTTTAACGCAATAAAATATGAAAGGAAAAAATGATGTGTCTTTGAAAATTTTATAAATTCAACGTTGTGTTTGTAAAAATATTTTTTGCGATTGCAAAACGCAGCTGGCACAATTTGCTTTAAAAGTTTCGTCATTCGTAAAGTAAAAGCTTCGATTGCCACATCGAACCGAGCGTTCACTTTTTTGGACCGAGGCTTGGCAAAATGTTTAAAAATGCCAGGTGGAAAAAAAAGGAAAATTTTCCATAACGACTGAATAAACGCATTTTCCCCTTTTTTTCCACCTGGCATTTTTAAACATTTTGCCAAACCTCGGTCCAAAAAAGTGAACGCTTTTCTTTAGCTCAGTTCGATGTGTTGCGCAGTCGCGAAAAATAAATTGAATTTTCTTTCTTTGAGAACAATTTTTGTTTTATTTTTACATTTTGTGAATAATTTCAGTGTTCTGTGTACATTCAAAAAATGTAATGTACATTTAAATCATATCTTTTATCACTTGCTTTTTTCTTGCTTTCTTCTTTTTATCATTTTCAAAAACTTCTTTTATAAAAATCAATCATTTCTGTTTTATCTATTTTTAAATCCCACTTGCTTTATTCCCCTTTTTTCATCTACTTTTTATTTATCTCTTTCGTTACCAAATACATTTTACAAATCCTTGCTTTAATGTTATATTTAATATCTCAAGGTTTGGGTAAATAAACTGTTAAATGAGATCTCATTTAACAGTTTATTTACCCAAACCTTGAGATGATATTGGAATAATCATTTATTCACGTGCATGGCATTCGATACTAAGAACATCATATACCTTTTTTTTTCACAACAAGCCAGCTTTCAAAAAAACACAACCATAATTTTGTGTGCGCAAGATATAAGTTTTGTTTTATCATTTTCTTTCCAGTGTTGAAAAGCATTAATTTTTTTTGCTGCACAATTCCCTTCTTTTTAAGGACGAACTTAAAACACCGCGAGCGAAAGTATGTCTGTCTGCATATATATATATATATATCGGAGCAAAAGCTGCGTTAACAATGAAAGACAAAAAAACTGAATCACTTCGAACGCATTTTCTGCCTAATTTTTTTATTTTTCTATGGCTAACCGCTGGAAAGATGCTGTCGGCATAGAGAAAAAAAAAGCAATAAACCTTTTCCTTCAAAAAAATGAAACCAGGGATTGAAAATGAGGCCGGGCGGGCCTTAGTAATTCTGGCCCGCGGGCCGGCCGGGCCGCGTTAAGAAGCCCGCGGACCGGCCCGGCATATTTTTCAAATTTTGTTTTTTGGTAGTTTATATGTTTGTGGTGTGCGCAGTACGCACTTTTTCTTTTCTCATCACTATGAATCATTGTTATATTAATTCATATTGATGAGAAAAGATGCAAAAAACTATTTTTTGCAAGCTGCAGGTTTCGAAAAATATTCTAAAAAACTTTTAAAAAAACTTGAAATATTTTAGGGCCGGCCCGGGCCGGCCGTCAATTTTTAGGCCCCGGGCCGGGCCGGCCGACTTTTTCGGCCCGATTTTCAATCCCTGAATGAAACACAGCAATAAGATTTTTTATAATTTGTAAATTTGATTTTCAAATAAATGTCTTCGTTTTTAGCTTTGTCTTTCTTTCTATAGCAAAACAAGATAAAAATTACGGGACAAGAAATACCCTCTAATAATTAATCTAGATGCATCCTTTTTTGAAATACTCTTTATCAGGCGGGTAAAAATACACTTAGAGCTGATTTTTATAAAACCAAAATTTTGGTAAGGGCTTTGGAACTCTATTTTTGACTGTTCTTTTTTCTGTTATGTAAGTACGTGAACTTATTTTTTTTATATCTCTCCATCCCCTCTGGTGATTGTTTACGCTTTAATGTAGAGACTGACAGGTCGAAAAAAAAGTTGGAAAAAATAAAATTCCTTGGTAGATTATAGTATTTTCGACTCTCAATAAATCAAAACTAAAAACAAAAAAATTTTAAAACAAAAGTTAAAATGCCGAAAATGGCATCTGAAAATCTGATATAAAGCAAAATTTAAGGGAACACTTTTGTTTCACATTTTTCCTTTTTTTTGCAACAAAAATAGAGACTGGCAAGGAACATTTTTTCCTTCTTTCATTTCTTTTTCTTCGTTACAACAACCCAAATACAATTTTCGCGCAACTTTTTTTTTGAAACTAACGATCTAACCTACTAAACTCAGTTTTATGCGATGATTCCGAATATTTTGAAAAGCTTTCTCTGGGAACAAGGTGCCGAAAATATCATTTTAAGATTTCGCTATGAAAAGCTGATTTAATGATGTTTATATCTCTAAATTTTACACCATTCGATAGAGAATTTATTTCTTAATGAAATAGTATTTTCGCCTGAAGAGCGAAAACGAGCGCAAAAAGAATAAAGAAATGACTAAATTTTCCAGCAAAAAATGTTTTTGTTATGCTTTTTTCAAAAATCAATATATTAGCATTAATAAATAGTCAAAAAGGCAAAAAACTGCGAAGAAGTGAAAAAAGCCATTTTTATTGTAAAACATTATAAAAGTAGCCAATAAATCAAATGTGGGGGATCTAGGGTTGCCAAATCTCCGGAGATTTAAAAAACGCGGGAGATCTCTCGTTATCTCCCAAATTTTAAAAACCGGCTTTTTAACTTTTTTAAAAAAGGTTAAATTTGTTTGTTAGATGTCATAATCACAATATTCGCGACAAATGTGATTAGAATATTGTCATTTTCAGGACAGTGAGCTGTTTTTTTTTGATTTATTGCTCTTGTATTTATTAAAAATGGAATATGATCCTGATCTTGTTTTAAATTTATTGAATGATTTTATACATCAACTAATTAATAAAAATACTGAATTGAATTACCAAAATCTTCAAATATTAAAAAAGGAAATTAAACGTCAAAGCACCGCTTTACTTAAAAAAATAATGTTGGATAAGAATTCGACAGCTTCTGAAAATAATACTTTATCGGTACTCCTAATGCTTGAAAAAGAACTTATTAAATGTGAACGTGTGATCATTACTGGCAACAATTCAAATATTATCGCTGAAGCTCACATCCCGTCTTCAACATCCTTGCCACAAACTAAAAATATTACAGGTTGGTCAGCATTTTTTTCCAAAAAAAATTTGTGTTTGAACGTATTTATTTTATTTCTTCTGTCTTGTCCTTGTAAGTAGAAAAACAAATCCCAAAAAGTTTTGTTTTTTAAGAAAAAGTAAGAGGCTGAAATTACCTCGCACAATAGGGTGCCGTTCTTCTCACTGCTATGCATGCAAAAAAAACTAATTTTCGTCAAAAAGCAGTTTTAACTACATAAAATCAATTTCTTTTTATGGAGCACGTTACAAATATTCCCTCCAAAATGCGTGATGTCAAGTCTGGACAATTCCTAAGAGAAATTGTTTTAAAATTTTCTGCTGTTTTTGGTAAAGATTTTTGATATGGAATTGTGGATCCCATTTTTGACGAAAAATGTTCTTCTGAAGAAGGAATTACAGTTTTTACGAAAAGAGAAATAGCCTCATTAACGATTTTGCAAAATTTAGTGCAAGCTGAATCAACAGTAATGTCTTTTTTGTTCAAAAAAGAAAATATCCATTGATAAACACTCAGCTTTTTTGAAATTTTTGAAAGAAAGCGAAGGTTTAGTTGTTTATCATTGCATTTAAATATAAAATTTAGAACCATAAAAACCAGGATCTGTTGCGATACTGCAAATATTTTCAGAAAAATTAGAAATAACTTAATCTAAGATATTTTTATTTCTAGTTGGAATTAAAACAGAATTTAAAACGTCAGAGTCGAAAAGAAAATAGAGAAATAATTTTTATTTCAAAAATATTACTAATCTTTTTTTCCCAATTTATTTCAAGCATATTAAAATCCCCAAGAAGAAGAAAATCAGAAGAGTTGAGCTTTAACGATAAGATTTAATTTTTTTCAAGTTTAATAACTTTATTAGGTTCTTTTAAACCCATAAGACTAAAAATCTCAACTTGCGCAGATATATTTTTCCATTTATGGCCACAATTTTCGCGATCAATACATTTCTTTCACTTTTAATAGTTTTAATATATTTTTAGGACTTGCCAAAATGGCGATGTCCAAAATCTCAACATCAAAAGCAGTGGTAATTCATAATGTATGGAAACAAAATTTGGATGAAGAATTTGTTAAAATTCGTCAATGCGTTAAAGATTATCCATATATTGCATTTGATACTGAATTCCCGGGGGTTGTTGCAACCCCAATGGGGGGATATGAAACAAATGAAGAATTTCAATATAACCAAATTTCATGTAATGTTAATATTCTTAAATTAATTCAAGTTGGATTTTGTCTTGTAAATTCTCGTGGTGATTTGCCATCTGGTGGAGATATATGGCAATTTAATTTTCAATTCTCTATTAATGATGATATGTATGCTATTGAATCAGTTGATTTATTAAAAAAGAGCGGAATTGATTTTGATAAACATCGTGTAAGTGTGACTGGGAAATTGGTGGTAGCGTTAATATGCAAATATGTAGTTGTTTAATGTCAAGATAACTATTTAGAATCTTTATAAATCAAAATTTAATCAAATGAAAGGAAATAGTTTGATTAAAGTTGAATTTATCGATATTCTAAACTGCTATCCTGACATTAAGCAATTATAAATTTACATATTCCCCTGTGCTGGATATCTACAGCTATAGCCGTGTCCATTCCCTATGCTCATCATTAAATTTTTAGACACATGGAATTCGAGTTGAAGATTTTGGAGCTTTATTAACAACTTCCGGATTTGTTTGTAATAGCTCCATTACATGGTTAACATTTCATTCATGCTTTGATTTTGGTTATCTCATCAAAACCATCGTTGGCCCTGTACTTCCTGCAACAGAAAAAGAATTTTTTGATCTTCATCGAATTCTTTTTCCATGCAGTTATGACATTAAAATGTTAATGAAATGTAACAATGTTCAAGCTGCAAAGCTTCGAGGTGGTTTACAAGATGTAAGTTGTACTTAGATGCCTAATTACGTTTATATACCAAGTCATGTTACTTGATAATCATAATAAAAGTTTCTTTATAATAACATTCTCCCTTAAAATCAATAAATAATCCTCTTTCATTTTTTATAGGTCGCGGATCAATTATGTGTTAAGAGAATAGGAAATCAACATCAAGCTGGCTCAGATTCACTTCTTACGGCTCGAACATTTTTTAAATTACGTGAAAAATTTTTTGGTGATACATGGGATAGAGTAAGTAAATTGTTATATAATTACCTTTAGCACTCTTAATTTTTCATTTAAAGGTGGCTCCTAAACTTCAAGGCTATATGTATGGTCTTGGAGCATCATTAACAATAACATTTGCAAATTTTGCATCCCCTGTCCCTTTGCTTAATTCAAATTCTGGTTCATCACAATCAAATCGAGAAGGCTCACATGATCCTGATCGTGAACGAAATCCTCCACGTCCATCAAAACTTCTTTCGCTCATTAATCCAAATACAATGGAAGATGCAATTTCAACAACAGAAAAAAAAGAATCTCAATAACGTCAAATAGCATCACCATTTTAATCTGAGGGGTTTTTTTCTTTCAAAATCAATCCACCTGTCTTTTTTTTTCTTTGTTATTTGTATTTGTAACTTTTTTTTATTACAGTTTAATGTTAATTGTAATGTGCATTTTCCTGGACACTGTTTTTTGAATTTTCCCCCTATTTTTATCTTTTCGTATTTTTCTAAAATAAAACGGGACTGGCTAAACGCTGGACTGGACCGACTGCTGGACTGGACTGATAAACGCTGGACCGTTAGGATAAACCCTGGACTACAGTATGAAAATAGTGAAAAATTTAAAAATTTGTAAATTTCCATACATATAAAAATTTGAAAAAAAAAAATGTTTTTAAATTTTTCACTATTTTCATACTGTAGTCCAGGGTTTATCCTAACGGTCCAGCGTTTATCAGTCCAGTCCAGCAGTCGGTCCAGTCCAGCGTTTAGCCAGTCCCAAATAAAACCCCCGTTTCTTCAAAACAATTTATTCGATAACAAAAAAGACTTTTACAGTTCATTAAACCCTAATTCTAAAATTGGGCATTGTCTCCATATTTTAAAACAGTTTTTAATTAACAAAAGCAGTTTAAAAAATTTTATTACAAATGTGGTAAAATAATGTTTAAAGTGGTAAAACAGCTATAAATTTAAAAAAGTGTGAAAATGCATTTTGTTAAAATTTTAGTTTTTGGATTGTTTGCTAATTTTATTTTTAATATTTTTTACAAAAAAATTTAATTTTTTCACGAACTGAAGCAATCACAATTTATTCGTCCATATACATATGTGGAATAACATATGTAAAAATTAGAGCATCATATTACATCATAAAAATTTCCCAGCTAATTGATTAAACACTATATTATGCTACAGTAGCAAAAAACGGCGTTTTTTATATTCCATATATGTTTTATGTCATCTTTCGCATGTTAACATGTTTTTGTATTATGTATTTGATATATTTAAACATAAAATGAAAAATTATAGTGTAATTTGAAGGACGTAAATGAATTTGAATTAATCTTATCCTTTAACATCAATTAAATAAAAAGTACTTGGAAAAACTTTTTCGGGCAAAAAATGAAATATTTTACAATTCATTTCTGATTTTTCTGTCTAATTTATTTTTTTGGGAATTGTTGTAAAATTGAAAAAAAATATTCAGCAAAATATTTTTAATCCTGTTTAATTGGGTGCATTTTGGAGTTTTAGGGCTACAAAATTACATTTAAAAGGGAGTGTACTTTTTTATGTCATTTTTAAACCGGAAAAATTTGAGAGGAACTCAGAATGTATATAAATAAACTGGTATTCTTAATTTCGATCAAATTTTTTTCTATCTCTTTTTTACTATTTTCAAAAACTAAAAAAAGATGCCCGAATTAAATATTCCAAAAACTCAAAGAGCTTTAATCTGTGACGAAGTTGGCAGTCCTTTGAAAGTCCGTGAAATTCCTGTACCAGAGCCAGGTCCTGATGAACTCTTGGTTAAAATCCATTTTTCTGGTGTTTGCCATTCGGACATGCATATTTGGCTTGGAGAAGTTCCCATAAAATTCCCTTCTCCTCCAGCTGTTGGAGGACATGAAGGTTCAGGAGTTGTGGTAAAAGTTGGAGAAAATGTTACAAATTTTAAGGTTGGAGACAGAGCCGGAGTTAAAGTTTGTGGAAATTTTTTTTAATTAATGATTTATGATTTTTTAGTGGATTAATGGAACATGCTTAAATTGTGATAAATGCAAGCTTGGCTTTGAAGAAAGTTGTGCTACAACATTGACTACTGGAGGTAGCCGAAATGGAACTTTTCAAGAGTATGCATTGATAAAAGCTAGTGAAGCACCACATATCCCTGATAACGTTGATATGGCAAAAGTTGCTCCAGTTTTATGTGCCGTAAACAGAATTTTTTGATAATTTTTTTGAATAATAATATCTATTTTTTAATTTAGGGACTTACCGTTTATCGAGCGCTGAAGGATGCAAATGTTAGAGCAGGCCAAATTGTTGCAATTACAGGCGCTGGAGGGGGACTTGGATCAATGGCTATACAATATGCAAAAGCTATGGGAATGAGAGTTTTAGCATTGGATATTGGACCTGAGAAAGAGAAACACTGCAAAAAACTTGGTGCTGAATTTTTTGTTGATCCAACTGTTGAAGCCAATGTTGTGGAAAAAGTTCTTACTGTAATATGGTAATTATTGATTTCCTTTGAAAAGAAAATTTTTTAGATCACAAAGGGTGGTCCACATGGTGTTGTACATATTGCAACATCAGAAAAGCCATTAGAAGATGCATTCAAATATGTTCGAACTCGTGGCACTATTGTCATTGTTTCACTTCCAAAAGATGCCACACTTGTTACGGATATATTTTCACTTGTTCTTCGAGTCATTACAATCAAGGGTTCATATGTCGGTTCTAGAGCAGACATGGATGAAGCAATCGATTTTTTTGCACGGGGATTAATAGATATTCCTATTGAAATTTACGCTTTAGAAGATATCCCAAAAGTTTATGATCGCTTGCATAAAGGAGATATTCGCGGCCGAGTTGTAATTGATTTATCCAAATAACGTAGCCTGCTTATCTCTTTTTTGTATGCCTTTCTTTTCCACGGAATTCCCCATTTTTTAAAATTTAGCGGAAAAGGAATTATTTTAGTTATTCATTTTTTTAAATAAAAAAATTAACAATTTTATTAATTTTATGCTTGTTAAAGGTCATTTTTTTTTCCAACATTGTTTTACTATTTTTCACTTCCGCGTTTTTTTTGAAAATCAACAACGCTGTTTCCGAGTTTTTGTTTGTAGTTTTTTTTTGCTTTAATCCAATAAAAAAAATCAAAAAACACGTTTTTTCTCAAGAAAAACTTTCAAATTAATTTAATTAAATACTTGGTTAATTCTGAAGTCTCTCGTCCCGCACAGTTCTTAAACAAACATATATTTTTACTGTTCGTCGAAAAATTCGCAAAATTCATTAAAGAAAATGAAAGAGAAAACAGAAAAAAGATTTAAAAACGAACAAAAAATGTAAGAAAACGAAAGAAATAAAATTAACGATAAGGGGCTGTCCAGATCTGACGTCGGTGTTTTTAGGGGGGGAGGGGTTTAAGCTAAATCTGACGAAATCTGACGGGCAGGGGTGGGGGGTTTTTCCAAAATCTGACGTCGGCATAAACTGGTATTAAAGGTACAGAAAAATATTATTAAATTTTTTGCACCTTTTTTTCGTTTGCTTTTTTGTTTTGCCGCCCACAACAAAATATGAATAGAAAAAGAACAATGCATTTTTCCCGATTTTCAGTATTGAGCATAATTAAAAAATAGTTAGAAATGCGATTCCCCTTTTAAAAAAGTCGTTTCAAACAATCAACAAATAGAGTTTAAACTAACCTCGGGCATTATCAACAAATGCAAAAAAAATATATGTTAAATGATTTATTTTTTAAAACTTAGTATTTATCACATTTTTAAAGAATTTGACGATTTTCCTGACGCAGGGGGGTGGGGGGTGTTTACCTGAATCTGACGCTATCCGATTTCGGGGGTGGGTGGGTGCAGAATTTCCGATTTTATCCCGACGTCAGATCTGGACAGTCCCTAAAATTGTTTTTAAAAAAGTTTAAAGTTTATTAAAATTTGTACATATTTGTTAAAAACTTTGAGTTCCCTTCAAAGTCACAGAACAATAATTTAAAATTATTTATCATAAAACCACAAAATGATTTATTAGTCTCCCGAAAGCGAAAAGATGTTTTAAAAGTTTTTTCTTAACGCTTTTACAACCAGATTCTTTGACGTTTTGAAACGTCAAAATTTCAATTTTTAGATTTTTCTCTCCCGCTGTTTTAGGTCATATGATTTCTGAAAAATCCCTAAGAGGTAGTAGTTTGTTTATGTTTGTCTTAACTGCCAAAAATACTTTTATTTACTCCTGCAATATCCATTACATCATTTTCTGTGATTAAAAGCAGGATATTCTGGTATTTAGCTTTGAATTTGTTCAAAAGCTGTCGAAGGCCGTCAGGGGTATTCCAAATCCAGTCAAAACTAAAAAATCTTAAAATATTAAAATTATTAGTCTAAATCTATAGTTTGGATAGTAAGTGTTTTGGGGGCTTAACACAGAGTACAAACAAGAAAAATTTTGTGTCCTATATGGTGTAATAAAATTACGGGTTCTCGTTAAACTACTGAAAAATAGATAATAAACATACAATTCCCAATTATTAAAATATCTCGTTGAAATGCAGGTATCCATATTAATTAAATAATTATCCATATATGCATATTCGTTTGCTTTTCTCAGAAGGAGGGAATACCTGTTCATTATGTGGAAGAAAATGCTTTTTTCAATGTTTAAAGTGGTATAAAACTGTGATTTCGAGAATGGCTGAAAATATTTAGCAACAATATATCTGTATACTTTTTTTTTCTCCGAGAATGCGCTGTAATAATATTTATGCAAATTCATTTAGCTCATATTTTCTCTTTATGTGTTTGATCGATTAATAATTTTTAAAAATCATTTATTTTTCTTTTAAAGATTTTTAAATAAATTAAATAAAAAAAGTTTAAAAACAATACTTTTACAATTCACGAATTCCCTTACGACAGATATATTTACATCCATTGATTAGTTACGAGTGTTCCTTTGCGAAAATACGATTTTGTTGTATAAAAAGCTTTTCGTGGATTTAGTAAAGCGGAATAAATTATTTTTAAAAGGTCAATGATAACTTCTCGATATCCTGTCATAAGAACGAGAACAATAAAAGAATCAAGAAAAACTCGGATTTGTGAGACCATTTGTCTTGGAACAGGTGCCGTAAGTCCATAAAAACCATCCAGCCAAAGAGGAAGCCGAAAATCTATGTCATACTTTGTCAGCGGGAATTTTGTTGTTGAAAGTGTCAGCGGGATACCCACTGCCTCAAATTTCGCCAAAGAACCAATAAATAATGCAAAAACATTATTTGAAGTTTGTAAAATGATAACAGCAGTAATTCGAAGAGTATTATAAAAATCTTTTTTCTTATGCTTTTGCTGGAATTTTGCTTGCTTCAGAATTTTCACAACAATCAAAATTGCAAAAAGAATCGTGAGAAACAAATATAACAATGGTAAGAAAAAAATACTGGTTGCAAAGATTTTAAAAAATAGTAGGTTTAACTTTAGTTCAGGATCTTCATCAAAGAGTTGTGAATTACACGTAATATTCATTTTCGGCGTTGAACAAATTTCAGTTAATTTTATTGGTCTGGTAGATATTCCAAAAAAAGAGTAACCATAACCAATATGAAAAATTACAAGAATAAAATTAAAGGTAAAAATCACAAATATTATTCTCCATTTTTGTGTTAATTTTTCGTATAATTTAAAATAATACAGGGCAAGAAACCGAAATGCGGGTAACAGCAATAATGCTGCGAAAGAAGCGGTTGAAATGTAATTTGTTATAGTATTCGAAAATGCAGGAAGCGGTGAATAAAGAGATTGGAAGTCAAATACATAAAAGCATTTTGGCTGTTTCAATTTCAACAATTCAGCAATTCCGCCAACATTACATGAATAATCATAGCTTATCGCAAAATCCCAGAATGCTTGATGAAAAATAAACCATTGATAATTCCCTTTAATTTTTCCAAATATCGAGATTAACATTATTAGCACAGTAATAAACATGCAAATGAATTGAAAATTATTTAAATACAATGTTGCCGCAAGATTAACTATTCCACATCTGAATTCATCAATTTTGGTAATATTTTGATCACGAACATAACAAATGTATGTGGTGTTGTTCATCTTTTTTTACCAAAATTTTGAAAATGCAATTGTAAGAGAATAAGCGTAAAAAAAGCAGCTGTTTTTGAAATTGCCAATTTTTTTAATTTAAATTTAAACTTTGTTAATGTGTACTTTACTATTTTATAAAATGGTTATTAATAGGGGGGAAGTACAATTTTTAATGAATGGCTAACAATTTTAGGTAAACCGCCTCTGTAAATACATGTTGTAATAAAAAAAAGCCATGAAAGTGGTTAAAAACGACAAAATTATATGTTTACAGAATTCTTGAAAATCGTGCATTAAAACTTCGCTAATGTGTACCAGTGCGGCAATTATTTAGTTTGTCCCTCCCCTCTCAAAAACAACTTTTTTCATTCGCAAAAGCAACCGCTCCCACAACCCCCCACCCTTCTGAATTTTCAAACAAAGCTCAATAATTTTATGCAAATTTTTGTAATTGAAAAATGGGGGGAAGACAAACTAAATAAGTGCCACCAGTGCTGGGAGCCAGTGGACAAAAGTGTCCACTTAAGTTCACATTATTAATAACTAGGTAATTTAAAAAAGATGGTAATACATACATATAAAGCATAAGCTACGAGCAATAATCAAAGTTCAAATATTTTTGAGAAAAAACATGTTTTAATTACTTTAATAAAAAGGTACGCTTTGTTTTGATTAATTTGTAAATTACTAACTCATTTCATGAGTTACAGCATAGAAAATATTTGTGTTTCTTTAAGTCTTTCATTTAACTCTATTTATTGTTTGTAACTGTTGCTAGAGAAAGCTGTTTCTGAATTCTTTCGTATATCTCGTTCATTGATGGCCTTCCAGAAGGGTCCAAATCAAAACATTGTAAAAATACATATTTCCACAATTTTTCTGGCATTTCTTGTGGCTTTGGAAGCTTTTTTCCTTTTTCATAATTATCAATTATTAATTCAGTTTTAATAAAATCACATGGTAAAAATTCAGTTTTTGAAAAGATTTGCCATATTGTAATTGCATATGCCCAAACATCTGTTGCTTTTGTACCCCGAAAATTAACAGGGTTTGGAGAATACATTGATTTCAAAAGCTCATATGCCATGTGAGTTTTAGTACCCTAAACATACTAATTTATAACCCCGTTTAACAGAAGTCTTGTGTAAAAATTCAAAAACCAGGGAACAGAAACAGTTTTTTTTTGATAATGAAGTTGAAGTTTTAATATGTTGCTGTCGAAAGTCCAAATAAAGAGAAAATATTTTAGACTCTTCTCAGCGGGATTCTGGATTTTGGCGAAGTCGTTAGCTTTAAGCAAGCGGGAAAAAATGATTTTTTTTGCTTTTTTATTTTTCCCTGGATTTATAGGTTTTCGACCATGGGGAATCCTGTGGCACACTCGATTTTTTTCCTTATGTTTACGTAGAGTTGACGGCTTCAGAAGCCTCCAAAATCCCGAATCCCGCCGAGAAAAGTCTAATTTTTTTCTGTTTATGTGGACGTTCGGCATTTCATTAAAAATTGTACTTCCCCTATTAAAAACCATTTTATAACAACGTATTAAAAAAATTTTTTGTTTCCTGGTTTATAATATTTTACGCAAAACGTCCTATATTATATTCAAAAGCATACATTAAACCGTGTTGCATTATCACGAGTGAGATCAACGGCACATCCAAAATCGGTAATTTCAATTTCGGTTCCTTTATCATCTTTGACCAAAATATTGTCAGTTTTTAAATCACAATGAATGATGTTAGTTTGATGCAAATATTTAACAGCATCTGTTATTTGAATACAGTATTTTATCAGTTGGCTGTTTTCTATGATCGAATTATAATTCATAAAATATTCTGATAAATTAAATTTCCTCATTGGCAAAAACAACAAATCATCAACAGCTAAATGATAGCCCAAAGCTTGAAGAATGTTTGGATGTTTAATATTGTCATAAATTTGCAGTTCTTTATGAATGCTCTGTAATCATTTCAGTTAAATGAAAATTATTCCAAAAATTTTTTCCACTTTTTTTGTGATTTTTTATGCCTTATCGGCGCTTTTTCTAGTGATAACACTATACAAAAATCTTATGGAGAAAAACATTTTGCTTATATAACATAACTATGTTGACATTTTTTAAATATAAGTTATATTTAAAAAATGTCAATCAAAAAGTAAAAACTTTCAGATTATGAAATTGCATTCCGAATATCAAATTTAATTTACCTATGTTGACTTAATGAATAAAATCGCAAAAAAAAAACAATTTATGGGAGTTTTTGATAATGATAGGGTTAAAGTTTCAATACGCGGCGCTTCATTGGCTACTGAAGGGATCAGAAAGATCTCAGCTTACAATTAAAACACATACTTTTCTCCCTTCTTTCAATGCAGCTTTTATTGCCACTGTTTCTCCATCAAGTTTCCCCTATAAACTTTCATGCTCGTTACAACTTTTAATAAATGCAAAAATGTTAACTTCATAAATTCTTGAGAAACCACCTCCGCCAATTTTTTCTCCTATTATAAAATCACTAATATCAACATTCCGTAAATTGTTGTAGAGCACAGATAATTGTTGCTAAAATAACTTTATAACTTAAAAATATTGTTAAAAATCTAACTTACAATTTTCGGTTCATGCATTTTGACAACTTTGATGGGATGATTCATTGGAATCATTACTGCCCTTTCAACATCTTCTTTCACGGTTTTCATAGTTGACTTTGCTGTTGTCCTTCTATGAATTAGGTATACACAAATAATAATCGAAATGATAACCAATATAATTATTAAATCATTTACAATATCATGCATGGACATAAATGGTGGAGATTCTGAAGAAGCTACTGTAGTAACAGCAGAAGTTGTAGTAGCAGCAGTTATGTTTATTTTAGGGCAAAATTTGTAATTTCTATGTGGAAGTGATATGGCATATATGCATTCTACTATGCATTCAAAGGTTTCACTGTCATAATGCCTTGATAATTTAAATTGACCTGGAAAACAGCTGGTACAACTATTTGGATCACCAAATTGATCACATTTTTCGCAAGAATCATCACATTTTGTTGCAGGATCTATTGAAAAACCGTCTGTAGTGAAAATAACGAAAATGAAAATTTGTATTTTATTAATAATATTTACAAATTTTGAGTTGTTGATTAACCAAGCACCTCCACCGAGAAGAATCATGAGTTATTTCAATATATTTTTTTATAACTTAATGAACATTGATGCTTTTCCCCAAATAAATAAGCTGTATTTTATCATAGATAATTTTATCTATGTTTCCGTCATGGCTTTTGCTTTCCCAAGGATCTTATCAGTTTTTGTCCTTTTTTTCTACATACAAAACTGAAGTGGAAAATATGTGACAATTTAAATGAAAAAGAAAAACTAAACAGAATTTCTGCGCAGTTATTTGATTCGGCTTTATGGTGTTAAAGTAAAAACCCTGAAGTCACAGTTGGTTTATATAAACCTGTATTAAAATTTTTGAAAAAGATATCCTATTACGAAATATCCACATTTTGCGAATTTTGTAACACAAATCAATCTATGTTTTTAATTAACTGTTAACAATGACGCTAGGAACAATTTAAAAATTTTAAAAACCACTTTTATTTTCTGTCAAAATTAAAAAAGACAACAAACAAATTTAGCATTTATTATTGCTAACAAGTGAATCATTTTGGTGTAGCATTTTCGTTATCAGTAAATTTTGATGCACGATCGATTTTTGCAAGTTTATTTTTTTCGACTAAATTTTTTCAGGTTGCTTTTTAGCTGTTTCATTGTTTACGGCTCAGAATAAAATGAATTTGTTGAAAACTGTATTTGTTTTTGTTTCTTATTATTTACTTTTTATATTCCCTGCCTTTGGATTTGCTCATGACATTTTGATATCTGGAGTAAGTCACCAAGATTTCAATCATGAAAATAAATTTCATAAATTTTTTAGTCGATCACAAAAAGAATGGTAAAAAACGACAAGCATATTATTGAACTTTATCAAAAAATAACAGACCCCAGAAAATTTGAATTAAAGTTATTATCTAAAACTTATAATGTAACTATTAATTTGCCGGTTGACAATGTAAGTTTTATTTTAAAAATGGTCGTTTTAGAAAATGATCACGCAACCTCATTAGAATCTAAAAAAATTTTTTATTTTTTTATTTTTCTTAAAAAAAGGTCGAAAATTTAAAAAAATCGCTTATATGTTTTTACACGCTTCCATTTAATTTCTTCTGTTTTTAGGATTTTGCCCCGAAATTCTTTTGTTACGATTTAAAAGTCATTGTTTATATTGAAAGCGGGAATGTTATTTATAAATGTGAATCTGAATTATATATTGATGAAATCCCATTACAATGTGATAAACACGAGGGTGAAACAGAATGCGAATTTCTTAAAATTCCGACATTGTTTTCATCAGAAAAGCATAAACATTCTTTATCTACTGCAGCAACTATGGCTCCAACATTGAAAACGTTGATGCAAAAAGACATAACAACTGCAGCAACACCTTTGAGAGAAACTGTTTCAAAAATACCTCCAACGGCTATGCATGATTCTAAATGTCCACAAACTAGCGATTTTTCAGCACCTACTTTTGTGATCATTATTGTCATTCTTAACTTGATCATTTGCTGCTGTCTGTTAATATCTAATCACTATCTTCACAACAAAATTGAAGCTGTGAAAGCTGTTGTTGATGATTTAAAAAACAATGCAAAAATTTTCAAAAAAGAAGCTGAAAAAATTACCAATAAAGAAAGTCAAAAACCTCCATTACTGGCTGCTGGAAAGGGCAACTTAGGAAATAAATACCTTCCAGATTCTGTACTTCAACGAACAAGTTCAATTTGAGTTTGTATTTTATATGTTTGACATTATTCGGGTATTTTCAATATTCATGATTTCCAGTTTTATTTTTTTTAAATAAATGTAGTTAGATACAAAATATCAATTTCTAATTTTTTTCCAAGTAATTTTCCTTAAAACATGGTTTAACTTACAGGGTATCCCCAAAAAAATTACCAGTTTTACTGCTGTATCAAAACGGTGAGGTAAATAAAGCCGATGATAAGTGCAATAGCATCACCAAGTAGAGCGCTAATTTTTGCCATTATAATATATCTCTCGAAAATTTTCTTTTCGGGAAATATATTAGGGCATTCACTAAGTTCGTTCCGCTGTTCACCGCTTACGTTGTGTTGTACCCCTAAAAAGTTTTGCTATTCGGGTTTGGTTAAAATTGCAATGGCATAAATTTGTTTTGAAGAAGATGGAGAAGAAATTCAATACCAAAGATTTATTGTTTAATGAAAAAAATGTAGTTTTTACAATTAAATGTTTTTTTTGTTAAAGAATATTTTTTACTGTTTACAAAAAAAACATTTTTTTATTTTTATAAAACTTTTATTTTAAAAACAAAGATTTTCCAAAGGCAAAAAAATTATTTTTTAATGTCTTACGAAACCGATAAACGCAACATTTTTTATAAATTTTTAACATTATTTTTCAAAGTTTCAACAACTTTTTTGATATCTTCTTCAATTTTTGTTTTCATTTCTGGGGTTGCAGAATTGAAAAGATCTTTGATTTGTTTTTGATTTTCTGCTAATGTAATATCCATATTTGCATTGATTGCATTAGCTTTTTCAACAAATTTCTTTTCATCTTCATTCATTTTTGATTCTTCGGCTTTCATTTCATCTTCGATCTTTTTACTTTCAATTTGAAGCTTTTCCATTAAAGAATTGTATTTTGCCTAAGAAATTTTAATTTTTTATAGATTTTAAAGAGTTTCTACATTCATATGATTTTTAACCAATGTTTTATTAGCACGATAAAATTTATTTTAGAACGCGTTAAAAAAAGTTGTTCTAAAAAATTTCTTTGCATCATAAACCCCATAATAAAGTAAATTTTTTTGTGCTAAGAAAACATAAATTAAAATCATTTGTTCAAACGTGAAAACTCCCTTTAAATTTTATTACCTCAGAATTTCCACCAATTGAATGGAAAAAATTTTGAATTGCATCAAAAATTTCTTTTTTGGTTGATACTGGATTTGATGTAATTTCTTTTAATTTTGTTTTTTGTTCAGGAGATAAACTTTCACCAATATCTTTTAAAGGTTGAAGAAATTCATCGATACCACCATTTTGAAGTGTTATTAATTCATCACCGATATTTAAAGCTGGAATCGGATTTGCAAAAACTGTAACAGCAAAAATAGCAACAAACAAATAAACAACAAACATTGAAGCAGAAATAATAATTTTATTTTATCAGCGAAAAATTGAACTTTGAATGATATTTATTTTTCGATTTTAGATTTCTTTTTATATAAAAAACAGGGTCATTAAATTTTTACATTTTTTTGGATATATTTGTGTCAATTTTGTTTTTATTATTTTTTATTGAATGAGTCATTGAAAAATATATGATTTAACACAATAGAAAACAATTAAAAGGATTTTCAAAAACCATCAAAAAATCTAAAACTATTAAAAACTCGTTCTATTTTTAATCGACAAAAATTGGAAATTGTTTTTTGGCAAACATTCTGCGAAAAGTCCAAAGAGAAACTGAAGAAAAAAATATTGGAGTCGTACTTGAATGTCAAATATTTTCCTTTTTGAGTTTACAGTTCTTTACTGTTTCCATAAATGTCTGAATGCATAGAATCAAAAAATGAAACGAATCAAAATTATTTAGGCTCGGATTCCTGTGTCAAATAACCTATACCAATACGATTGAAAACTAAAACCTAAAGCAGTCATTTTCGGTACTGATTTCGATATCCATTATTCCCAACGTTGCAACAAGAAATTCATTTAATTTACATTTTTAACAACAACAACATTAACAACAAAAAAATATGCAAAAACACTGAAATGCAAATTTATTTTTTGTCAACCTCGACGAATTCTTTGACGAAAATTACTTTCATTTGATTCCCTTTTTGTTCGAATGATTGCAGCTGACGCTTTTATTTCCTCTTCCATCTACAGTACACAACAAACATGTCAACATCTGGTTGTATTAAGGTTGTTTGTGCACTTTTCTCTTTAATTATCTTTGGATTACTTTGTGCTGGAGGATTAACATGTAAGTCTTTTCATATCTAAAAGATATACTCTGTATTAATTTTTAGATTGGAGAGATATCCATAATATCCCAGATCAGAATCTATCATTTTATCAAAAATGGATGTTTGAAAGTATAACTTTTGGTACCTCAAATCAATATGCAGTATATAAAAATGATGAAATTATTGCACAAGTTGGAATTACGAATATTTGTAAAAGTAAAATTGAATCTGCACAAGATGATTGCAAATATGTAAGTTGTTTTTATTTATTTATGGAGGTTTTAGTTGCATATATATTCTTTAGTTTGAAAAAACTGTTAACTTTATTACTAATACTGCAATAAATATTTTAATGATGGTTGCTGCTTCTATTTATCTTTTATATTTTAATGTTCTTTGTTGCTGTTCAAAAAAAACATGCATTCTTCCATTTTTATGTTTTGGTGCAACTTTATGCATTATTGCTGCTATTAGTATCTTTTGGATTAATGACAAAGAAATTTACATAAATTTAAGTGATACAATTACCGAAAGTCAAAGAGTTGGAATGAAAGAATTGGGATTTACTGTTCATGATGATTATGTTACTATACTACTTCGTAAGCTCTTTTTTATTTATGTTTATATATGTTTTATTTAAGCTTGGAAAATAACATTTGGAATTGGATTTTATCTTGTACTTGGCGCAGCTGCTTTAAGTGTCTTTACAATGTTACTTTCAATTAATCTTGCATTGATTACTCCAGAAAAGAAAAAACCTTCTGCAACACCACCAGCTGAAGAAGAACAACAACAACAACCACCAACAATTCGTCCACCATTACAGCAACGTCAATGTCCACAACCTGAAGGTCATCATCAATTTCAATCTTATCCACCGCAATCATCAGCACCACCTCTTAATTGTCCATATCAACAAGGTTTTTCTGCTTCACATTATCCAACTCAAACTACACCAATCTATCAACCACCACTATCACTTCAACCAGCTCAATCAACTCCAATTTGTCCATTGACTTCACAACATCAACAATATGTTGGTTTTACTCCACAATCACCATATGTTCCACCATATACTCCATCACATGCTTCACATCAACAAGTTTATATTACACCATGTACTCCACAACCACCACCTGCTGCACCAGCATCTGCTTCATCTTCAGTTCCATCATCTTTTGTCTAATAAAAACTATTTCATTAATTAATGTATATGCTTTTTTGGTGCAGATGGTAACAAATTTAATTTATATGTGAATTATATTGAATATATTTATAAATTATATTCGTGTTTATTTGCGTGTTTCAGCTTTTATAAAAAGCTTTAGTTATTCAGGAAATTCAAAATCGTCTTTATAGTAGGCATGGCATCGGGGCGACTTTTTTAGTCCCCGGCCCGACCCAGGTAAACCCAAATTTTTTTATATAATGCAAGAAAAAATAATTTTCCAGAACTGCAGTTTGTATAATCGGCAATTGTTCTCAAAATTTAAAATAATTTTTTTATACAATATAAATGAATTAAAACAAATCATTGAAACATTTTCTAAATATCAGCAAAGCGAATTGAGCATAAAATAATTCAAGATTTTTAGAAAAAGGAATTGATCATGAATTAATAAAAACCTCCGAGCATAAGACCTTCTACTGTTGAAGCACCAAGATTTGATCGTTGATCAGTGATTAATAAATGTGAATGACTAAATGATCGTTCGGGGGATGTGCTTGATGCTGGAATGCCAAGGAGCTTTTTTGCAGCTACAGCTAATCGTGGATATGTTGCTCTTCTTTGCCACCACCAATTCAATAAATCATCATTTTCTTCGAAAACTTCTGGGGATGATTGATACCGTAAAAGTTCACCTTCAAAGGTATCTTCGTTCAGTGTAACACTATCATACATATCTGAATATCTTGAAGTTTCTTTTGCAACATTTTTTGGTTGAATTATATACCAATCACTAACATCTTTAAGTGCCTTTTCAGCCTAAAATATAAGTTTTTATAATTCTTTGCTACTATAACTGCTCTTGGTTATCTTACTCGTAATTTTTCATCAGCCGAAAATGCCATTAATCGACGAGTTGGTGGAAATAATACAGTTGCTGCAAAATGATAATGTGTGATATACTTGTTTTTGCGATCAAGTGATTCCTTCAAAGCGCTTCCAATAGCTTTTTCAAATACATCATTACTTCCTTTTAGTTCATCTGCTGTTTTATGGAGTTTAGCCCAATACATTGCAACTAAATGAAATGTTGGGTAATGTTCGCCCTACAAAAAGCATCAATGTATAATAATATTCAAATATAATAGTTTACCTCAAATTTTTTAATTTCAATCGCAATTGGCTTTAAAATACCAATTAAAAATTGTAATTTTCGTTTGTTGGCTGCAACAAAGCTAATTGCATCACCAGCTTGGGTAGAAAAAGCACGCGTATCATGTGATAATTCTGTTTTAGTATCAAAATGAAGCAATATATCTTCCATAACAGTTAAGCATGACATTAATCTTGTTTAAATTCAAGCTGTAATGTTGATTCTGGGATGCAGTAAAACTTTGTTCAGTAGATGAATATGTACCATTTTTTGTTGACATCTATAACAAATGTTTATTAAATTTTAAAAATTGGGTTTTCAAATGCAAAAAGAAATTAAGAGAACATAATGAAAAACAAAAGCCGGAGAAAAAATGAATTTTCTTCTTTCCCTGCTGCAACAAACGAAAATGAGCTGTCGAAAAAAGAACACCAGAAAAAAATAAAAATAAGAATGATGCAACTTTATTGGTTACACTCACACAAAATCTAAACAATATTAATGCTGATACAGATTAAATAGACGTGTGAGATTGTTTTATTTTGCGACAATACTTTTCATATGTAAATTTATCTCCAACAATTTATTTTCAGCATAAATACACGTAATAAACGATAAATTTAAGCAAAAAATACAAAAAAAACAATCGACTGATTACATTTGCAAAAATCTCAACACGAAAAAGCAGTCGACTGAACGTTTTTTTCAAAAATCGACTAAAGTATGAGGAGAGACCTTAAGTAAAAAAAGCTAACTTAATTTTTTCTTTATATTAGTAAAAATCACCGGGCACAATTTTTCATCCCCGGCCCGGCCCGATGAAATGAAGCCCCGGCCCGGTACCGGGCCGGGCCGGGGCCGGGGATTACCGGGTTTACCCGACCCGGTGCCATGCCTATGTGCATGTAGGGAAATGAAACCCAAATTGAGTAAAACTTTCACAAAAAATGAAAGTTTTTGGAAGAAAAAGAAACAACAAAAAAATTAACTGAATAAAAATGATAAATAATGGTTCCGGTAAAACGCGGATGGCGATTATCAGATGTTGCAAATGCCAAGAATATTGTACACAAATAAATTGATAAAATTTAATTTAAAAGTGTTGAAATAAAATCCGCAGTAAATCCTTCTTCTTCTAATACTAAATCAGATGTAAAGGTTACAATCATATGAGTTCCTGAAGATTTATACGATACTGAATCTGAATGATCACCGGATATCCTTAAAATTAAAATTTATATTTTTTTAAAAAGTTTTAAATACACTTTTTAATAAGTTTTCCACTTTCAATAAATTTTCCATCATAAATTGTAATAAAATCACAGCAAGCTTCAGTATGAATTTTATTGAAACTAATTTTAATATTTCTTCCTGGAAAAGCTGTTAAAAGATACGTTGCATTTAAATTACTTGGATATAAATCTGGATAATTTGGGGATGTAATCTGAAAAAATAATTTTTCGTTGTAGGACCGACAACATGCCACATGCAAAATTTTTTTAGCACGAAAAAAATTGGTTCTCAACACGAAAATGTCCAGTCTTTTTCGGTATCTTCGATGTCGATGTTCAAGCTTTTTTATCAAAACTAATTTTTTTAATACTTTTTTGCACTTTTAAATGATAATTTGAGGTATCTACATTACATAGATATTAGTTTTGTCACAGAAAGCGTAACATTAACGTCTAAAAATTTGATAAAAGATCGATCCTTTTGTGTCAAGAATGAGAAAATTTTACACTCACTGTGCCACAAGACTTTTAAACTTACAGTGCCATTACCGTAATATGTTGTATTACTTGGTGCAGGGGTGGAACTTGGTGGTGCCAAAGTTGTTGCAGTAATATATTTAGCTTCCAAAGCCCATGCCCAAAACATATCATTTTCTCGAATAATTTCATCACAAAATTCTGGATGTTGATTTGCAGAAAAATGTTTTTTAAACGCTAAAATTATAAATTGATCATTTTCGGTTGTTCCTTCTTGAGAATATCCATATGAAATTAAAATCTCCAATAACAAAGCTTTATCTGGTTTTGTTGGATATGGCCTTTTTGGATGATACTTTTGTATAATTGCATCTTTTGTCATTTCATCATAATCCAACCAAGCTCCAATTCCGAACTCATGAAAATATATCCCCCATGGAAAAAGTGGTCCTGGATCAGGTTTTCGAGGTGGTGCAATATCTTCATGTCCTACAATGAAATTTTATTGCATCATTTTTAATCATTCAATTTTACCCAAAACATGTTGTGGTAAAATATTATATTTTCGAACAATATCTTGACTCATTAATGCTGAAGCTCGAATTTGATCTGAATCATATGGAAAATATGTTCGATTTTGTTCGGGAAGAGAGTCATTCCCAGAAAATCCAAGATTTACATGTTCAATTCCAATTGAAATATAATTTAAATTTGAATCTGTTTCCCATGAACTTACACCCGCATGCCAGGCTCTTAATTCATCAGGAACAACCTGTAATATCTGCAAAAATAATATTTAACTATAGATCTTAAACTATAAAATTGGAGAATGCAAAAACGAAATTTGTAAATTTTGATTTCGGTTTTTCTTTCAAATCACTGAATCCTGCATATTTGGATTGTTTTGAAAAACAAAACTTGTAAATTATAGCAGTTTTCCTAGTTTTTTTTTCAAGATTTTTGTTAATTTCTTAAAAAAGAAAACTTTAAAAAATTTAAGAAAAAATTGCGAGAAATTTTTCAGTTATATAAAATTATAAAATTATAGTAATACCTTTCCACCAGTTAAATTATTTGAAGCTTTTTCAGTAATAACATAATGAGCACTAACTCGATTTCCGGTAAAATTTGTTGTAAAAAGTTCAACAGTTTTTGTAAAATTTACTTCCGTATAATGCATAATTAAATATCTAATTTTTTTACCATTTCGGCTATCATAATGATTTCGAATTGGATCAGAAAATTTATTAATTGCAAAGCCATTTATTCCATGAATTGTAACATTTGTTACAAGAATATTTGGATCTTGTGAAAATACACCGGGATATGCCTGAGTTATTGAAATTGATGAATTATCAGCAAATGTTTGAGTGGTTAAAAATGCAAGTAATATGAAATACAGTAATATTGAATGGTGAAACATATTTTAGGTTAAATCACTAAAGTCAACTTTTTTTAAATCACGTAAAAAAGACTAGAACAAAAAGGAGCAAGCTTGATGTTGTTTTTAAAACAATATTTTGTTTTAAGGAAATTTAAAAGTCGGAAAAAAAAGTTTTATTGCAACAATAAAAATCAATAAAAAAAGCGAAAAGATCTTATCATCCATCTGCTGTTAGACCTTTTTCCTGACAACAGATGACGACATAAATTTTTTTATAGCATCGTGATCATCACCATGATGTTTTTATTAAAATGAACCAAAATGTTTAAATGACCTTTAAAAACACATTGTAAAAACAAGAAGAAAATTCACTGCACAAATGACCACTCTAACATTAAAAATACTGACGTGATGAAAACAAGGTAAACAGTGATAAGAGTGCAGCACAACAAATAATTCAAATATATAAAAAGGCAACAAATAAATGTTACAATTTGTGCATATTTTTGTTTAAAAAAATAAATAATAACTTTGCATGTATTATGACAAATAGTTTTAAAAATTGTAAAAAATAGAGCACTTTCAATATTTTGAAAAATGCAATAAAATGCTGGGGCAAAAACAGTGTTTGTCACGTCCGAAGTCTTTGGTGTTTTCAAACAAAACATTTTAAAGTTAAAAAAATCGTAAGCAACGAAAAAGTTGGACAAAAATGATGGAGTCAAAAAAATAAATGAAAAAGCACGTTGAAGCATAGTTGCGAGTTTTTCTATTTTTTGTTGATTTAATGGTTTTTTTTCAATGGGTTCATTTTTAACAGCTGTTAGATAGAATGGAAATTAATCGTTTTTCTTACATGGGCAATCCCAACTGTAACAAACAGTGTTGGCGGTCGCCCGAAATTTCTCGGTCTTCGGTCCGGTCCGGTCCGGACCGGACCGAAACTCCTTCGGTCCACGGTCTCGGTCGACCGTACCGGACCGAAAATTTTTCCGGTCTTCGGTCCTCCGATCCGACATTTTTTCCTTGATTTTGATTTTTTAGACCTTTTTTGTTAAAAATATCTGGGTTTTTTTATCATAATTTCTTCATTGGATTAAAAGTTTAACGGTTTTTACGTGAAAAAAATGGAAAAAATATGAAAAAATTTCGGAGCGGACCGAAAATCTTTGGCTTCGGTCCGGTCCAAACGGACCGGACCGGAATTTTTCCGGTCCACGGTCCCGGTCGACCGAAAAACCGGACCGGACCGGACCGGACCGAAATGGACCGAAAGACCGGACCGAAGACCGAAAGACCGTCAACACTGGTAACAAATAAGAAATGCGATATGATATTTTTGTATACAAACTGTTAAGAAATTAATTATTATTCCTTTCTATTACAATAGAATATAAAAAAATCACAGAAAACTTTAATTTTTTTAATAAATAAATATTGATAAAATTTGATTAACGAAATGAATTAAAGCTTTTTTGGACTTAATTTTTAGACAAATTAGATAAAATAAAGTATTATTAAAAAGTATTTATTTATTATATAAAATTGGTATTAACGGAAATTGAGCATTATTGGGATCCATTAAATCTGTCAAAAAACACAAAACACCTGCCCATCCTTCAAATAAACTGAAGGGATTCTTAGATTCCAATATTTTCTCTTCAAATTCTGGATTCATTAAAATTAATGCAATTTTTTTAGCTTTATTCAAAAATCTTTCGTCTTTTGTTAATCGATACATTAATAAAAAAGCATATCCATTCCCTAAGAAAATACATATATATACATGGCAGCATTGTTTAAAAATTTATACAAATTTATTTACTTGAGACTCCATTATCAAGTCCAAGACTATAGCAGGAAATGCCATTCTCCCAAATTTCAAATTCAAATGATGTATTAATTTTCTAAAATCGATAAAGAAATTAAATTTACAAAATTATTTTTCTTTCTGTCTCTTTTTTTTGATTTTTTACATTTTTTCCTCAGAATTAACCCATGATGTTTTTAATAAATATCTTGGTGCAGAAAATACAGTAACCAATTTACGATTGGCAAAATATTTTTGCGGTTTTGATATTTGACGTCAAATTAAAAATATTTGATGTGTTTTAAAAAAACTGGTGTCATAATGAAAATTTATTCAGTCCTCCAAAAAACAGGGCCGAAAATAGGTCGAATGTGAGGGGGGTGAGCTTCCTTATAAAAAATCTAAAAAATCTCATTTTACCTAGTATGAATTCATTTTTTCCCTATAAATTTGAAATTTGAGGGGGGGGGGGGGGGTGAACTGTCACCCTGGTTCACCAAGGCAGTTTCGGCCCTGCCAAAAAATGAGGTAAAAAAATAACATTTGAGGCAAAAAAGGTTTTATCTTTTTAGAATTGTTCAACGAACCAAAAAAAAAGGAGGGATCTTTTTTTTAGGAACTTTCCAAGAAATTTCGTTTTATCAAGCATAAACTCTAAATCTAAGGTGTAACCTGGAATCTAAAAGAGGGAAACATCCCCCAAGTTCCCTATAGTAATTGTGGCCTTATACAAACGTAGCTGCTATAAAAGAACCCGTTCTTTAAACTTTCTCTGTAAAGATATGCAACTGTTCCGGTTTACAAGCTAGAAAAAATAGTAAAAATCTAACATTTCGATTTTCCAAACAATCAGAAGAAAAAGATTCCATTTGTAATACAACATCTTCATCACCGTAATATTTTTTGAGATTCTCAATAATCTTTTTATCCAATTTAAAGGAAGCGGACCAGGGTTGTTAAATTCCCGGGAAATCAGAAAAATCGGGAAATTTCCCGGGAAATTTCCCTGGAATTTCCCGGGAATTTCCCGCTAATTTCCCGCAAACCCAATTTTTCAGATTTTACATATCGCACCCGAAAAATTTAAAAACATGATTCACGAGTAACTACCCTTTTTTTACCTATATTAATTCGTTCTAATTATTTTTAAAGCTAAAAAAATCTATTTTAATTTAAAAAAATTAGAATTTTTAAAAAATTTTGGTAATTATATACCCAAAATTCCGGGAAATTAATTTCATTTCCCGCAAAAATCGGGAAATTTCCCGGGAAATTTCCCTGGGAATTTCCCGCTAATTTCCCGGGAATTTCCCTTTGACAACCCTGAAGCGGACCCTTTGATCCATTTAAAAAAAAAAGGATTTCGAAATATTTCTTTTTTTTCCAAACCATCGATATTCGTGATCAGGGTGACTCTTGAAACGAAAATGCAGCTTCCATTGTTTTTATTTTTTTAACAAAGGAAATATTTTTTCGTTTCAAGAGTGACCCTGATCACGAATATCGAAGGGTTGGAAAGAAAAGAAACATTTCGAAATCCTTTTTTTTTTTAAAAATGGATCAAAGGGTCCGCCCCCTTTAAATCCTTTTTCAATGTATAATCGATTTACAGCGTTTAGAGTTTTAATTTTTGCAATTCTTTACATAAATTTGCAAAATGCTCATTCGCTTTCTCTAAAAATTATATATGAATTTAAGTGGAACTATAACAAATAATAATCTACCTCCTTCAATTGCACTGGCATTAATGTAATTATTTGAAGTTCCATTATTTAAAACTGTTAATCCAATACTAATAAAAATTGGTGATATCACTGTCGATTTTAATGCTTGTAATTGTGTTTGACGAAAAAAATTTATCGCGAAATCTGCTTGTTTTTCAATAAATTCTTCATTATTAGTTATCATAGCGAAAGTAAAAGCAATTATATTTTAAAAAGATCTCAAATTTTATATACGAATACTGCTTTGTGTTTATTAACTATTAAAATAAACACTATAATTATGTTTTTAACTAATGGATAAAAATAAAAGCTACGGTAATCTACGGATATTTTTTGTTAGCAAAAATTTTTTCACTAAAAAAACAAGGATGAAAAGCTCGCTCGAAAATTCGTTGCAGAATGCGCGCAATTTTGCCTCAACATTTTTTCTACAAAATTTCTTTCTGCGCAGAAATTTCTGGCAATTTTCCCAGAATTTCTTTATTTATTTTTTTGATTAATCTAAAACTTTAAATTATTGTTTTTCTACTTTTTAGCTAATTGGCAGAATACGATGAGTCTTGATGAACAACTTGCTTTGTAAGTTTTTAACACTTTTTATCGATTTATATTGATAATTTTTAACTTTTTTAGATTTGAGCAAGAAATTGCAAGTTTAACTGAAGTAACACCTGATCCAGAACAAAGTAAGTTTTATTTTAGTTATTTACAACAGCTTTTATCATTAATTTTCAGCATCTGTATTAGCAAATGAAGCAAATTTTGTGGTAATTGATACTCCAGAGCCAAAGTATGTTAAAAATCAACAAACTAATAACAAATCTGAAAAAGTTTTTGGTACACAATTTGTTCCAAATCAGGTTCGATCAAAATACGAAAGTAATGCAACAATTTCTGAAGCACCAGCATTGTATAATGTTGGAAAGTCGTCAACAAAAGGTTCAAGCAGTAAACAATCATCTTCAAGTGGTGCAGCATTAGAAAAGCCACCAGAGCCTCCACAAACATTATCTGCATTACCATATGTAAGTTTATCCGCTGAAGCTTTCGTTTTACTTATAATATTCCACTTTTAGGCATTACCACAAGATGTTGAACTTCTTGCTGCAAAGAAAGCCAATTCCACAGCATATGAGAATAGTTATATTGGACAAGTTTTACGTGGTGAAAAGAAGATGAAGCGATTTGTTCGAGTTGGTGGTGGACAAAAATGGGAAGATCCATCTTTAGCTGAATGGGATCCAAATGATTTTAGAATTTTTTGTGGAGATCTTGGGAATGAAGTTTCTGATGAACTGCTAGCAAAAGCATTTCGAAAATATCCAACATTTCAAAAAGCTAAAGTTGTTCGAGATAATCGTACCAATAAATCAAAGGGGTATGGTTTTGTTTCATTTCGTTCACAAGATGTAAGTTTTTATATAACTAGCTTAAAACATTATTTAATATTGTTGAATTTTTAGGATTTTGTACGAGCTTGCCGTGAAATGGATGGAAAATATGTTGGAAATCGACCAATAAAACTTCGAAAAAGTAACTGGAAAGAAAGAAATGTGGAAATTGTAAAAAAGAAGCAAAAACAAAAGCATAAACTTGGTTATTCATAAACTTTTGTTCGAACGTATGTATTTTATTGTTTTTCAATGAGATTTTTTTGAATAAACTTCAATATTTGAAACATGTTTATTTAATTAAACAATTAAAAAACAGCTAACATAAAAAAGTATAAAAACATATAGCAATATTTTAATTCCTAACTATTGAGGAAAAAAGAGTCAACAAAAAATAATCCCAAAACACCGGGCCTGGCTAAACGCTGGACTGGACCGGCTGCTGGACTGGACTGATAAACCCTGGACCGTTAGGATAAACCCTGGACTACAGTATGAAAATAGTGAAAAAATAAAAAAAAAATTTTTTCGAATTTTTATATGTATGAAAATTTTTAAATTTTTTACTATTTTCATACTGTAGTCCAGGGTTTATCCTAACGGTCCAGGGTTTATCAGTCCAGTCCAGCAGCCGGTCCAGTCCAGCGTTTAGCCAGGCCCCAAAACACCTGGAAAGGGATTGCAAAACAAAATTAAGGTTATTTAAAACCTGAAGCAAAAAGTTAAAAACCGTTTTCGGTTATAGAAAAAAAACTATGAAAGACAAATACTAATAAATCGACCGGTTAAAAAAACAAAAGTTTACTAAAATAAAAATATTACTCTGCTTCACTTCGTTGTTCATCTTCTTCATCATTGTCCTCTGGTTCAATTTCATCAAAATCTTCCCAATTTGAATCATCTTCATCAAGGCCATCAGGATCAGAATCAACTGAAGCTTCACTATCGGATTCTCCAGACGTTGCACCAAAGAATGAACAATTGAGAACATAATAACAATCTTCCCCAACTCGAGCATTAATATATTTAATAAATGAAAGAACTTCTGGTTCACGAAAGACAAATGCAACAGAATTTGGTGAAGGTTGAACACGAAGAATCTAAAAACCAGGATACTGTATAATTTACAAGATTACTGTAAAATGCTTACCTCATTTGGATCATTTACAGCAATATAACTATAATATCCACCTCCAAGCTTTTCCCAGACTTCTTTTTCCATAAAGAATATCAAAAAATCAAAACAGAATCCATTATTTTCTGCATCAGCGGCCATTTGGTCATCACAGAGAGAATAACACCCGTGTGACATTTTGTTAATAAATGAAACAACTTTAACATCTTTTTTCTTCTTTTCTCCAAGATTTTCAGATGGCTTTGATTTTTGAGTTGGGGGTGCTTCAACATCTACAGTACATTTGGATTTCTTTGTTGGTGGTCCGTCATCATTATCATCTTCTTCTTGTGATGGCTTTGTTGATGATGTTGTTTCTTCTTCAAGAGATTTGAGATCATATAAATGAAGACCCGTCCATTGAGTAATTAGAAGTGTAATTGCTTCAGAACAAACAAGTCGAAGAAGTTGTGCAATTACAGAATTTTCAGGCAGTGAAGCTTCATCCAAACGCCCAATGCTTCGAGAATTAACAGGACCTTTTTGATCAAATTTTGCAGATTTTAGCTCTGCTAAAGCTTGTTTATACATTTCATCCTAAAAAATAGAAAAATAAGCAAAAGTAAACAGTACAAGAAAAACATACGGTAAGAAAATTATCAAGTTTTAATTCAGATTTTGTTGCAAATAATCGTTTAATTGCTTTTTGTTCTTGTTGAGCGATATATAACGGATTAATCCATTTTCGAACATCTTCATACTGTAATATTATTACATTAAATAAAGGAAAGGAAAGGGCAACAAACCTGAATATCTAATGTTGGAGTTAATTTTTCAATTGTTGGTAGTGGTGGTAACTTTGTTGATGGTGGAGTATCATCAATATGAAACCAACCATTCAAAGATATTCTAGCTTTTCCAGCTTCTGTAACCTCTTCAACACAATGCCACGAAGTATGTCCCAACGAATGATCAATATCAAAAAATAAGAATGAATTATTTAATGGTGTAATACTTTTTGCAACATTTGTTGGATAATAATTTTCATCAGAATTGAAAAGCTGCAAATTTCCGCCCCATTCAGAATCCCATTCAGGTGATAAATAAAAAATAAACGCAAATTTTCGTTCTTCCATTCGATCATCTAAAAGCCAGATGTTAAAAGTACAAATGTAAAAGCCAAAAACATACCATGAGGCAATAGCATATCATATTGTTCATATTTACTTCCAGCAACATCAACTCGACCATTCAATTTAATACCCGTAATTTTCATTAGCAAATCTCTCACTTTTGTTGCCAAAAATTTTCGAAATGATTTCAATATTGGATAAATTGTAGCATCAAAATTTTGTAAATCTGTTGTCCTTGAAAGGGTATAGAGATCATTCTCTTTCTTTGTCCATGGAGCTTTACGAAGTTCTGCCCGAAGTAAATCGACCGCTTTAGTGCTTGCAAGAAAGTTATTCAGAGATAAATGTGGAAATGGCTTCTTTGAAGTTTCATCATTGTGAGAATTTCCAAAAAGAATATCTTTAACATGTTCAGCATATTCAGATTTTAAATAATCAGGATTTATATGAAATAAATTATCATATTGTCCTGATGGTGGCTGAAGATGGAAGGTCGCATCACCACCAGCAGGATCTCCTGACATTACCTAAAAAGTAATAGATGAGGTTTGAGATAAGATGGATATAAAAGATTAACAAAGAATCCAAGATAAAAGAAAAAGAAGCATCAACGTTCGAACATTGAAAAAAAAAGAAACGACTTCTTCAATTTTTGTACATTTGACACATTTTGCCAAAAAAAAACATTGGAAGTTGAAAAAATTGTTTGTTTCTGAAACTTATTTTTTGAATCCTTGAGTTTTTTCCAGCTTTAATCAATCTTTCTTTTTCTTCTGAATTATCTATATCAATTCTATTATGTCTGAAGACGGTAAACTTTTCATTTAACACATAACAACTTTTTAATCACTCATGATTTTTTAGAGCTTTACTTCTCTGAACACTCCAATCTCCTCCCTGAAACTCCTGCATCATCTTCAAATGATTTTACATATGAAACTGGACAAGAAGATCTTGAACAAGAATATCTTTATGATTATGAATATCAACCAAGTGAATATATTATTTATGAAGAGAAGCAACAACAAATTGAAGAAATACCGTATATTATACCAAAGCCAACAAAAAAAGTTGTATGGAAGCGTCCAAAAGGTTACACTCATGAAGTAACAAGACTGATAAAACGTAAAGCTGTAGATGAAGATGATGAAGAACCACCACCACTTGATTTTCATGGTATTGAACCTTCAACAACAACATCAAACAAAAATAGTGATAGTCTTCCACCTCCACCAAAAAAACCAAATAATCAAGTTACTGATAAACCGGTTGTAAATTTTTATCTTCAAGATATTCGAAAACGTAGTGAAACTTTTGTATGTTGTTATTTTCTTTCTGCTTTTAACAATTTCCATTTTTAGAAACCAAAAAAAGCTAAAGAAAATAATGATGATGATGATATTTTTGAAAGGCTAGAACAAGCTGAAAATTGCGATCTCCAAAATCGGCAATGCATTCATCCAACATGTAATCGACGATTTCTTTCTATTGAAGTTTTAGCATATCATATTAGTTATGCCCATCAACATTATAGCGGAAAAAGAATTGGAACACAATTTTGCTTGGTTTGTGGTAAAAATTTTTCAACTGGACAGGTACTCTATTTCTATTTTGTACAACAATAAAATTGCGTTTTTTCAGGGAAAATTATCACATATGACTTCAGCACATAAAGAATTGGCAAATGAACATGGTCGACTTTGTTTGTTGCAAGGACCAAATACAATTGTTTTTTAAATTTATATTGTTTTTATCTATGTTTGTTATGTAAGTTAATATAAAGTTTATTTTAAAAAAATTTGTTATTAAAATAAATGTAGGTTACTAACCAATTAATATTAACTCTGTTTTTTTTGTTGCGTAAAAATTGATTGTTTCTCAGAAAAGGAAATCTTTTAATGAACTAAAACTTGTTTATCTTTTTCTTTTTTTGGTGTTGTTAAACTTGAGACGTTTTTCAAGGTTTCGAACGCTTTATTTTTCACGTAACTTTTTTTCTGAAGTGCTAAAAACGCAATTTTACACGTTTTTTATTTGTTCTTTTTCTTGTTTTAAGGACATTTTTAAGTGCTTATCTATGTTTTAAATTTACAGTGGTCACTTCCTTTCACTATATTTTGCACATTGATTTTAAAAGAGGAAGAAAAAACATTGTACAACACTTTTTTTTCCGGCGATAAATACGAGTGAAAAATTTGTTGTATTGGATTATATTTGCGTTATCGAAAAAAGATTACTTTCTTTAATCTTTTAAAATAAGTTCAACAAAATTACTTATTTATAGTTTAAAGATTTTGTATGTTGTATTTTGTGTGCTTACATGCAACAAAAACTGCTACTTTTAGCTTGTGGCATTGAGAGATTTTGGTTTTGCTGACAAAAGACACCCTTTTTAAAGGCTTGAAAAATTTTAGTTTTTTTTAATTAATTATTTTTTTGCTGTTAAAAAAACATTAGTCTGCGCTTTTTATAGATAGAAATGTAATCAAGGGGAGCATCTGTTCCATTTCGATTGCTGCTGCTGCAGCAGACGATCAGCTGGTACTTTTTTAAAACTTGATTGAAAGCAATCTATTTTTTTATGTTTTTTTAAGAAAAAAAAGTATAGTTTCACGTGAAACATTTTTTTGAAAGATTTTTACTAATTAAAAAATGTCTCATTTTTGCAAAAAGAATTGAAACTTTTTTGTTATATAAATTACAGTAATTATTTAAACAGATTTTTTCCGTTTTCCTTTTTTGGTGATTGATGAAAAATTTTCGTTTGACATTTTCCCCCAATTTTTTTAAATTAGATTTTTTATTGTTTATTTTTAAAATTAAAAACAGTTTATTTCAATAATCAACAAATCAAATATTTATCGATATATTATTTCCTAAAAAACAGCGTGAAAAAGTCCTTCCCTAAATTGTAAAAATGCGATTAACGGATTAAAGTTTTTTAAAACTTTTGTTTTTTTAAAAATATTTTTATTTTTAACCTGCTGGGGGGACCCCAGGTTAAAAATATCCAACTTTACAGCCTACCCCTCGGGGAAAACAGCCTATCACGCTACGTATGGGAGCGATTAATAAAAAAAAACATCATCGATGATGTCCGTTAAAAAATTAAAACAAATATTCAATCCAATTTTTTTAAAAACTGTGCTTAAAATTTGTTTTTGTTAGCTGGTGAAATTTGTATCATTTATTGCATCATTGAAGCTTCCATTTTCCACCCTTTTTAAACTCCTCTTTTTGTTGGGAAATAGCTTATTTGTAAGCTCATGTGAGGATGCGGGCTAGACTGCTTTGATTGCAATGTTCCTCATAAAAAATAGTTCTATGTGAAACACGAGATTGATTGACATGGTTTTGTTGCTCTTTTTTCAAAAAAATTTTTGGGAAAAATACGGAAGCTTTGTGATAAAAAAAATGACTGCTCATAATTTTTTTAGGTACATTAGTACTTTGCGAAATCGAAATAAAAATATTCCGAGAAATTTCGAAAAAAAAACGAAATCAAAATTAACATTTTTTGGAATATTTCGACTTCTCAGAGAACTTATTTGATTTTTTTAAAATGACATTAAAATTGAGAACAAGCAATTGAGCAGCATATTCTATTTTTTCGGTTACGGTGAATTTTCTAATTTTAATTATTCCATCCCCCAAATCTGTATATCAAAAAATTTGTTCATTTGTTTTTGTAAAGTTTCTGTCAATGAAATACGAAACAAAAATAAACAAACACGTTTCTATAAAAAAAATTTCTTCTTCGATTAAAAATTGTTGACAAAAAAATATTTTTCACGTGAACTTTGTCTTGTTCGTCATTTGCGTGTCGAATAACTTTCAGCAGCTATTTTAAAAATAGATCTTTTTATCATTGATTATTAAAAAAGTTTTTTTATATTAAACTTCGTATTATTTTTTAAAATAAAAAACTATTTTTTAGGAAAATGACAGCATTCTAAGAAATCAAAAAAGAGATAAAACGTCATTGGTAAAAAAAAATAACTGTTTTCCGGTGTTATTTTTTCTTCACTTTTATATTTTTTTTATAACAAATTATTTTTTCATTTAAAAAAGATATTTTACCAGTTTTGCATTTAATTTATTCCAAAATGTCATATCCAAAATTAATAATTATATTTATATTTTTTGGTTTATCTTTTGCTCAAAGATCTGTAAATGATTTTATTGAGCCACCAGCCTTTGATGCAGCATACGATATTTTTCAAGGTGATAAGCTGCAAACAACACCAGATTCAATTTCATTGGTTAAAGGTGAAACAAAACAAATTACATATACATTTAGGTTAGTTTTTTGTGTTACATTTAATAATACAGGGTGTTTCAAGAATTTCATTATTGGCAAACATTAAAAATTTCATAAAAAAATTTTTTGAAAAAAATCGAAATTTCGATCTTCTTAAATTTCGGCATTTGTTTCAAAATTAGATGACAAATTTTTAATTTTGAAAAAATGTCCATTTTTAGGAAGATCAAAATTTCGATTTTTTTCCGAAAAATTTTTTTTATAAAAATTTTAATGGCAACTGATATTGACCTCAACAGTGCAAATTGTTTTTGTTTAAATCAAAAATAAAAGATTTGCCAGCCAAATTAAAATCAGAGAAATTCTTGAAAGCGCTTTGTAGTATTGCAGTTCTTGGATTACTGTAATAATAATATTTTTAGTGGAAATTTAACAAAAGCTATTAAAGTATATTTTAATACAACAGCAAATAATATTCGATTAAATCCAAATGTTTTTACAATTTCTCCAAATTTGAAAGAAGGATCTTTAAATGCAACAGGATTGGATGTAACATCTCGAACATTTATTGATGTATATAAATGTGAAATTCTTGATGGAAGTGGAAATGATACATGCCCATTTAAGTATGCTTTTTTTAGGTTTTAGTTTTTGTTTAATAGTTTATTTATAGTAAAACTGAATCATTCGTTCGCGTAAAAGTAATTCATTCACATGCAATTGAAATATTGGTTAGTGTTACGGGATGGATTTATTTTGTTGCATGGTCAATTTCATTTTATCCACAAATATATCTTAATTGGAAGCGTGGATCTGTTGAAGGACTAAATTTTGATTTTCTTGTTTTAAATATTATTGGATTTGCTTGTTATACCGTATATAATTGGCTAATGTTCTTTGATCATTCTGTACAAGATTTATATATTCAAAAGCATGAACGTGCTTTAATTCCAGTTTTAACAAATGATGTCGTCTTTGCAACTCATGCTTTACTGGCATGTATTATAACTGGTGTACAATGCTTTTTTTATGAACGTGGACAACAAAAAATTTCTTATACTTGTATGGGATGGGGTTCTATTCTTATTGCCTTTTCTGCTATATCATTTGCAATTACAATCTTTAGTGTAATTGATTGGCTACAATTTATTAATAATCTTAGCTATGTTAAAATGGCTGTAACACTTTCAAAATATTTTCCACAAGTTATTCTAAATATTCGCAGAAAATCTACTGTTGGTTGGAGTATTGGAAATGTTGTCCTTGATTTTACTGGTATGTGCTTAAAACATGTTTCTTAATATACGGTTTTTAATTTAGGTGGTTCAATGGATATCACACAAATGATCTTACAAGCTTCAAACACTGATGACTGGTCAGGATTTTATGGAAATCCAGTTAAATTTGGTCTTGGCCTAGTTTCAATGATCTTTGATATTGTATTCTTAATTCAACATTATTGTATTTATCGAAATTCTGATTCTGATGTTAGCTATGATGTCGTTCAAACAACTGATAATTCTTCAACAAGAACTCTAACAAATCCTGCAGAAACTTCTACATCAACTATTGAATCACCAACAGGTCATTATTAATAATCCCAGTCATATGTGAGTAAAAAAAAGCAGGAAAATGAAAAAGATTCAGTTTTATTATAATTTTTGGAATTTTGTATTTATATTTGATTTGTTTTTTGAAATTTTGAACACAAAAAAATAAATATAATAAAAAAATGTATGTATGATTTAACATCCTCCAACGCGATCTCTTGGAATTAATCTAAGTTCAGAGCCATGTTTCATAAAGATATTACCAGCCGATTGAGCAGGATTAATGCCAACGCCATCGTTGGTGATAATGGCAGAAGTTGCTGGATCAACTTTAAATTCTTCTGCAGCAAATTTTAATACAGCTGTAAATGGCGTCGATTCCGGGACATTTAAGCTGAAAGAAAGGATTTTAAAAATATTGGAATAAAAAAGGGTTTATTATAACAATACATGCAATAATCCTCCAGTTATATAAGTAAAAATGTAATATAACGTTTATGAAAGCAAGGAAAACAAGTTGCGTAAACTTACACTTTAAAAGGTAATTTTGGATCACTGGTAAGGGTAATTTTGAAGGTAACTTTAGCAGCCATATTTTAATAGAAGAATTAGATATATAATAGAAAAATACGAAATATGAAAATAGGATCTAAATTTGGGTTTGTAAAAAAACAAGTTTAAAAGTTCCAACACAACAGAAAAAAATAAAGTTGGCAAAATGTCTCCAATGTTTTTCTCGTTGCAATTAATTTTTTTGTTTTGAAACTTTTTAAAAAATTACTTTGTGAACTAAATTTTTAATTTAAATTGTTTGATTTTATTTATTGCAGAATGAAGTATGCTCAACTTGTTATTGGACCAGCTGGAAGTGGAAAAGTAAGCTATATTTTTACTTTTTCCTCCATACATATGCCACTTTTAGTCGACCTATTGTGCAGCAATACAAAAACATGGTGAATCAACTGAACGATTTGTACAAGTTGTAAATCTTGATCCAGCTTCAGAAGTTTTTAATTATAATTGTGCTTTTAGTACGTGATACTTTTACTTTTAAAACAACTGACACTCCCTTTTTTTAGATGTTCGAGATCTTATTAGTATTGATGATTTAGCTGAAGATGAAGATGAAACTCTATCAACAATGGGCCCAAATGGTTCTCTCGTATTTTGTATGGAATATATTGCAAATAATATTGAAGAACTTGAAAATGCCATTGATGCTGCAGAAGATGATTATTATCTTTTCGATTGTCCTGGTTTGTTTTACTTTTTTCTCTATAAACTTCCATTTATGCTAGATTCTTTTAGGACAAATTGAACTTTATAGTCATATGAATGTTATGCGAACAATTGTTGATGCATTAAAATCATGGGATTTTAATATTTGTGCAGTATTTTTGCTAGATTCACAATTTATGGTTGATGTTGATAAATATATGGCTGGTGCATTAACTGCACTATCAACTTTAATGGTTCTTGAATGTCCAGCTGTATGTGTTTTAACAAAAATGGATTTGCTAAAAGCTGAAGATCGTGAAA